>CP139509.1:14055993-14554368 GCA_021014915.2 Artemisia tridentata subsp. tridentata
TAAATAGCATAGTCGGGCCAAAACAATGTAAGTTAACTTCATTCTCACCATTTACAACCTACTCAAACGATTACACATACTTACTCGCACGCCGGAGGTGGTTCGCAGGGTCCAACCCCTGCGCAATCACTTAACGTAGTGTTTTGGTATTTCTTATTTTCAGGTTAAGAACAAGCTTGGCGTAATCTCAACACCCCATAATTCATTTGATCACCATCGAAGGCCTGGTAGTGCAATTTATTGTACAATCAGAAGGATATATATGCAATTATGGGTTTTGGTTGGATATATTTGACAATTTTAAGGCTTTGGAAGAATATACATGCAATTATGAGTTTTGATTGGATATATATGCAAATATGAGTCTTTGGAGGGATATATATGCAATTCCCCTCGACTTTATATAAGCCAATTTAAACACCCTCTAAGCTCTAAAAAGAGTGCTTCATCTTTGAAAAACAAAAAATAAAGTCGTCATGACCGCCATTAACAATATCGGAGCAAGTCTTTAGAGCAAGTTTAAAAGATACATGTTAGAGTAAACTTCAAAAATCGTCCCTGTGGTTTACCGGGTCATTTGGAAATGGTCTCTGTGGTTTAAAAAACCCGGATTTGGTCCCTGTGGTTTACGACCCATACGGATCTGGTCCCTTGACCAGGTTGACCGTTAAGTCTTGTGACAGTGGCTAATATGTGGGGGGTAGTATAGTAATTATATATCTCCTTCTTTTTACAAACACAAATCAACTCAGGGACATGAAATCAAAAATAAGACAATCCATGTACAATAACCTTGGTCCCATGAAAACAGATCTCAAAAATCCACCAATCAAAAACCAATCCACAAAAAACCATCACTTTCACACTTAAACCAATGATCGGAAATAATCCCAGATGTGGTATCTCCGGCAATATCGCCGGTGGACGGACCAAGATCCAAATCAAAACCCAGATCCCACCCCTCTATTAAAAACCGTCACAAAAAACAAACACACAATGTTTGTGAGGAGATTAACGGGTTGACATTGATACATTTGTGATAATTTTTTGTAATTTTTTGATATATGTGTTATAGGAGCAATTGCGGGTTGACATTGTGTCTGAGGTCAAGAAATTAGGGCGTGTTTCACTGATTGATCTTGCGGATCGTGTTGGTGTTGATTTGTATCATGTGGAGAAGCAAGCGCAAGTTGTTGTTGCTAATGATCCGTTGTTGATGTTAACTAATGGTGAGATTATATCGGATTGGTATTGGAATAATGTTTGTGAGGAGATTAACGATCGGTTGCAAGAATGTAGTCAGATTGCACTTGCTGAGATTGCTGCTCAGTATCAAGTTGGTTCGGAGTTGCTCGTGAACGTGTTGGAGCCTCGAATTGGATCCCTGGTATCGTAGAGATTGTATATTGTATTATAGCTTATAAGTATTACCAAAAAAACTTGGTTATCTTTCTTAAAGCTTCGAGCTTTTATTCACTTGGAATAATATGTTCAGTTGGTCTAGTACGCCTAATGTTGAAGGAAATGTTTAATGGATTGGTGAAGGAAGGACAAGTTCTTGGATCAGTTCGTGCTGGAGTTCATTGGACACCCAATGTAAAGTGACTCACCTTGTATCATCTATTCTTGATTTCTTGGATCGTTAATTGGCATTCTAATTAGTTATTACATCATGTAGGTTCTTTTCAATAGATGATATCAAGGATACTTTTTGGTTGTTAAGGGTATTTATGTCATTTTGCCAATATATAATGGTCAACCTGGTCAAGGGACCAGATCCGTATGGGTCGTAAACCACAGGGACCAAATCCGGGTTTTTTAAACAACAGGGACCATTTCCAAATGACCCGGTAAACCACAGGGACGATTTTTGAAGTTTACTCTACATGTTAGTAAAAGGTATATTTTAGTGGAGAAATAATTAGTGGCATTGATGTTGATATAAATAATGCCTAAACACGTTATTAATATTTTTCGATATCTCTACGTTTTGATAATCACAAAATGTAAAATCATTAATCGGAAAATTATAACGTAAACAAGTATTTAGTTGCAAATATCTATTTCTACAACTCAAATCACTTAAGGTATGAATGAACTAATGCTTAATGCATTATATGATCAAAGGAACATTTTCTTAATAACTAGATTTTTTATAAAACATCAAAAACATTTTATATATTTTTGAAAAATATTTTTGGTATTAAATAAAAATGTTTAATCTTTTATAAAAATATGAATTCAAATTTTTAACCAAAATCAGTTAAAATGTTCCAGAAAAACCTTCCCCACAAAAGGACAAATCTGGGCAACGGACACCTTGGGCGGCCCCCTTAATTTTACTAGGCGGCCCCCTTAAAATTAAGGGGGCCGGCCACGCTCCAGTAGGTCTCCAGCTGTCCAGTTTTTCTCCTATAAATACCAGCCTTCTCCTGGATTTTTACTTACCTTTTGCACACTAAAACTTTCTGTTCTAAATCCTTTCTAAACATTGTAAATCATTTGATCATATTTTCTTAAGCATTGGTTTCTAAGTGATCCAAGCTTCCACCACCAAAAGTGCAAAAGAAGAACTCTACTTCAACTAGTGAAGAAGTGTTATTACTTACCTCATTCAATTGTGTTGTTGTGTAAAGTGTTGTATAGTTGTGATAAGTAGATCCTAGTGTAAGTAACTAGTTGTGTTGTAAAGAAGTTTTGTAGAAGTAGTTGTGAAGTAGTTGTGAAGTAGTCGTGGAAAAGAAGTCGTGAAGAAGTCGTGAAACCGTCATGAAGCCGTCGTGAAGAAGTCGTGATTAAGTCGTGTAGAAGTTGTGTACTAGTTGTGAGATTGGTTCTAGCTACGATTAGAACTCGACATCTAGCTTTGTGTCGTTAAGCCGGTGTAAGCTAAAGTTGTGTAAGGTTTCTCCGCCATAAGGGAGTTTGTTGACATAGTGAAGAAAACTCTCGAGTAGGTGACTCGAGGAGTGGAGTAGGGCAAGGAAGGTGTCCTTGTAGCCGAACCACTATAAATCTCCGTGTTGTGGTTTGATCTTTCCATCTCTCTCTTTCATTTCATTATATTTACCTTACTTGCATTACTTATTTATATTTGTGTATATATGTTCATATTGATCAAGAGTTAAATTCACATAAGATAGAATCGAAGTTTTAAAAAGTAAACAAAAGTTTTCATAAATTTAAAAGGACGTAAAACTATTCAACCCCCCTTCTAGTTTTCCACAATTGGTATCAAGAGCCACGTCAAACAAGATTTTTAAAATAAACTGTATTTTAAAACTTGAAACGATCTATGGAATCTGAAAAATATTTAGAAGGGCAATCTATGCAAAGACCACCACTATTTGAAAGTGATGGATTTTTATATTGGAAAAATCGATTCGAAACTTATGTGAAATCAAAAGATCTAGATCTTTGGCATGTTATTACTAATGGTGATTTTTTACCTATTCAACATAATCTTGAAACTAAAAAGGATGAAATTGTACCTTTTGAAAAACAAAGTGATGATTTAAAAAGAAAACTTTCTAAAAATAATGAGGCTAAAATGGTTATTTATAATGCGTTACCACGTAAAGAATACGAAAGAATCTTTATGTGCGAAACCGCAAAAGAAATTTGGAATTCTTTACTAATAACTCACCAAGGTAATAGTCAAGTCAAAGATAATAAAATAGATCTTCTTGTTCAACAATATGAACAATTCACGATTCCGGAAGAGGAATCAATTGATAATGCATTTGCTAGGTTTAACACAATCATTACAAGTCTAAAGGCACTTGATGAGAGTTTTTCTAGTAAGAATTTTGTCAGGAAATTTATTAGGGCTCTTCATCCAAA
This sequence comes from Artemisia tridentata subsp. tridentata, assembly GCA_021014915.2. Lineage (NCBI taxonomy): Eukaryota > Viridiplantae > Streptophyta > Magnoliopsida > Asterales > Asteraceae > Artemisia > Artemisia tridentata. The sequence goes on from CP139509.1 coordinate 14,059,837, forward strand.
ATGGCGAGCTAAAGTTACGGCGATTGAAGAATCGAAGAACTTGTCAACTCTTCAACTTGACGAGTTGATTGGCAACTTGAAAGTCTACGAAGCAATAATCAAGAAAGACTTCGAGATGGTCAAAGGAAAGAAAGAGCAAAGCAAGTCAATCGCGTTGAAAGCTAGGAAAGCATCAAGTGACGAGGATAGCTCAACCTCCGAAAGTGATGATGAAGAATATGCCATGGCCGTAAGAGACTTCAAGAAGTTTTTCAAAAGACGAGGAAGATTCGTTAGACAACCACATGACGAAAGGAAAACACTCCAAAGAAACAAAGACGACAAAGGTAGCAAGAGCGAGAGGAAGTGCTTCAAATGCGGTGATCCAAATCATCTCATTGGAAGATGTCCTATGATGTCAAAGGAGCAAAACCAAAAGGCGTTCATTGGAGGAGCATGGAGTGACAGTGAAGAAGACGAGAAAGAAACCACAAAAGAGGAGAAGTGTCTTATGGCTAAGACATCAAGTGAGGTACGTTCCGAAACCGAATACTTTAGTGATGAAAATTTATCATTAGATGAAAAAGACCTAGATAACGAATATAATAGGTTATGTATATTAGGTCAAAAAGTAATGACTAAAAATAAATCACTAAAACACATAAATAACCAATTAGAAAAAGAAATACTAGAATTAAAAATTAAACTACATAACTTAGAAAAAGGCAAAGAAGTCTTTGAATGTAAAACATGTCAAGAAACTAAAAATGAAAACTAAATACTTAAGGAAGAAATTTGTAGACTTAACAAATTTGAAAATAGTAGTAATTCACTTAGAGATATAATAAGCATTCAAAGAATATCAGGAGATAAAACCGGATTAGGATTTAACTCAACTAAGGCTACAACTAGTGAAACCAAAAATGTAAAGTTTGAAAGTGAAACTAGTAATCAAAAATTATTAGAGTCAAAGCCTAAATATATACTTATAAAAGATAGAAAAATACCCATAGCCAATAATGAGGAAATAAAAGCTTTCTACAAACCATCTTTAAAAACCGAAGTAGAAAACTCTAAACCAAAGCTTAGGTCAAAAACACCTCCTCCTAGAAGACCATCTAGTCCTCACCCTCGGCCTAAAACACCTCAACCTAAAAGAAACCAAAATAGACCAAACCGTCATAATAATCGTTACCCAATGTGGAATTACCCGAATCCACCTAAAAGAAACACACGCTTGGGCAACATGGCAGCATTTCATTGGATATGACACCTCACAAGATTTGATCCAAGGGCTAAGGTTGCAAGATTGGCGTCCAAGAAATGATCAGATGGATGAGATTGATTTAAAGAAGCACAAATAGCCACGGATTGGTGACATGGCAGAGTCTAGATCCTTCTCTCTCGGGCTATAAATAGAGGACCTCTCCTCCTTAGATTTCATGTAATTTTTTATGTTAATGTTATGCTGTTGAATTAAGTTTGTAATGTTTTAAAAGTATTAATGAAAGTTTATTTTGTTTCAATTGTTGTCTCTTCTTTATTTTCAAGTACTTTAATTTCTGCTTATTTACATAAGCTTGTTTAAGCTTATTGCTTATTGTTTTACTTATTCAGTTCTATCATTGAATCCTATTTTCATTTATGTAATTTACTTTACATAAATCAAAAATACAAAAAAAAAAAAATATATAAGAAAATATTTAAAAAAAAAATAATAATAAAAAAAATATAGTAGTTTAGTAAATCAAGCTTCAATAAGCTTATTTTCTGTTTCTAAGGTTTCATTTAAGCTTTACATAGCTTTTGTGAGACTTTATTTTGGCACTTAATCAGTTTACTCTCAAAATCACAAAAAGTCAATAAAAGTCAAAGTTTCATTAATCTATGGTGATTGCTGTTTGGAGTGATGGTCTAGGAGGGGAAATGGATGTCTCTAGCCTGTCTAAAGACAGGCAAGCTCAGTGAACTCCCTCAATTTGTGCTGAGGGAGAGTTACTTTGTGAGTTCTTTCTTATTTACATTTCCACTCAACTTTTATAGCTTAGTTCTGCTGCTGTTAGTTTAATTTTTGTTTGATGTTGGTTATTTGATTTTTATTTGCTAGATCTAATATTAGTTAAGCTTGCTTAATCATTAGTTGATAGTTTAGTTTGAATCTGTCTCAATATAGCTTCTGTTTTGATCATATCAGTTTAGTTTGTTTTAGCATTTTTAGTCTTTAAAAGTAGTGTTTGGAAGATATCAGTTCTGGCTTATTACTGTTCATTTGCAAGAAGATTAAGTCTGATTAGGCTGAGATAAGGTGTAATAAGCAGGATTTAGTAGAAATTTTGAGGGATATAGCTCATTTAGAGGTACTTGGTTTATAGATTGTTTGTTAAGGAGAAACTGCCCTCAATAAGCTCAGGATAAGCTGAGCTTATTTGGACCCCAACTTTGGCATTTATGAGTTGTTCTTAGTTGTTAAAGTAAGTGTTCAATAGCTGGTTTGATTTGGTCTAAGATTGCACAAGAAAAACGCCAAGAATCCCACACTGCTGTCACAGAAAGTTTTATGCAGACCTAGGTTTTCAGCATCTGATCTAGCTTGCATTATGGCTGATTAAATTAAGCTGAGGTCCTGATTTTTGGTTTGTAGATAGTTCATATAGTAGGCTTGTAGTGCATAATATGGTATTCAGCTTTTGAGCTTATTTAATAGCTTATCTCAGGCCTGCAAATTAGCCCAAAATCCTGTGCAGACTTGTATTTTTCTAAATTGTGCCTACTAGTAGCTTTTCTAGGGTTTAATTGAAGTTCAATTGGGATATTAGAATTAGGGATTTTGTGTTTTTAGAGTTCTCAGTAGGTCTATTAAGCTTTTTCCCCCTTTAGTGTCACCTTATCAGCTTATTATAGTGCTTATTTTGGCTGTGGAAGTTGGCTAGTTTTTGCCCTTTGTTCACCAACAGTGCAGTCAATAAGTGCTTATTCTCTTGTGCTTATTTGAGTTTTATGAGTTGATTTGAGCTTAATTAAGTCCATTGCATGATTCCTGAGCTTTTGAGATTATTTGGTCATCATTTGCTTATTTTGTGCTTATTTTCAAAGTGCTTATTGGGCTGTTAAGCTGATTTAAGCTGAATTAAGCTCTGATCTTATTTTTCCTAGGTAGAAAACTTAATTTCAGATTTTCTCAAAAATTTTCAGATTTTTCCAAGTTGTTTTAATATTTTTAAATCATTTAAATAGTTGAAATTAGTTTTTAAATCATAAAAATTAAATAAAAAGTCAAAAAAAAAAATATTTTCTTTTTCCAAAAATTTTCTTTTAATATTTAGAATTTAGGAAAATTATTTTCATAAATTTAGGATTTAGATTTTAAAAATTCTTAAATACGTTTTTAAATTACGTCGCGTTCCGTTTTTAAATTCAATTTTCGTTTTTAGGTTAAATGCTTAGTTTAATTGTTCCATTAGCTTAGTTTAATTAGTTTATCTTGTTTGTTATTTTAATATTAGTAGTGTAATCCAAAATCAATCACTCTTTTTCACATTCACTTCACGAATCACGATCCCGAATCACATATTCCATTCAATCTTCGTCGGGACAAACGACTCGGGTCTTGCATATTTCTTGTGCAATTCCTTAGACTAAAATCGACTCATATCAATATACATATATGAATATATCCGCACATAACCTAGATACGTCATTTGTTGACTATCTAGAACTAAAAGAAATTGTTCGTCCTCGAATCTTTTCTTCCCCCTTTGCCTCTTTTGAACTTTAACGTTCAACACGAAAATCTTCCGTGTCCACTATCACATAACTCATGGTGATGAAGAGAAGTGAGTTAAATGGATTAACATAGAAGTAACACTTCGACCGTCGCGTCAAGAAAACTATGGATGAAACAAACTCCCGTCGCCGTCAGCACCTATCTCCGTCATTACCTCATCATTTCTCAACTCCATTCAACATCCCACGTTTACACACAATATATATATATATATATATATATATATATATATATATATATATATATATATATATATATATATATATATATATATATATATATATATATATATATGCACTTTTACTCTCACTCCCTAAAACCTCTGTCGACTTGACATCTTGATCATTTTATCCAAAATTCTCAAGAAATGTTTTCTTAACGAAATGTTAATAAAATGTCAAGTATTCCTTCCTCGTGCCATTAAAACCTAACGTATTTTTGATATATAATAAATCTATATATATATACATAAAATTATTTTGCTATCAGAAACTAAACCCGAACTAATTCCAAGTTTGGTAGGCGGCCCCCTTAATGTTTAAGGGGACCGGCTAGTAAACGGGGGCGGCCCCCTTAATAATTAAGGGGACCGGCCTACTGTAGCTTCCAAAAACGTTTTTCTTCCAATTTCATTTGCCAAACACCCCACTTTTCAAACACACCCATACTTGCTGCTGCTGTGAACGAACCGAAACCCAAAATCATTCACCAAATCATCTTTCCTGACTAATTTCGCAAGGGGCAAACACCTATATTTAGATTAGCAACACATTTTGTAAGTTTTCTACTTCACATTTCATCTAATTCCATTCAATTTTGAGTCTAATCATAATTAGGTCTTTTACTTAATTTTCTTTTAATCCAAATTTTGTTAAAATTAAGTCTAGAAATCTTATAACCAAATGCTCCCCATAGGATTAGCATGCTTAATCAACCTAGAAACTAAGTAATTAAACACCATTATGTCAAAGCATTGATAAACTAATCACTTCTTTTCAAAACTAATTACATTGTTGAATTATGCCATAAACACTTGTTAAAACTAATCACATTGGTTTATTACAACTCACTAATCTTAAAAATATATTTTTCAAATCATAAAAAATGTTTTTTGTTAAATATAAGAGAATGTTTGGATTAGGAGCTAGAATCATCAAAATTTGATCAAAATTAAGTTCACAACTACTTGTCAAGTTTATAAACACGCAATTAGTTGTTTTAAGTCATCAAGATACATAATTCATATGTATATTGAAATTTTACTAGTTATTTTCATATTTAAATGAGCATTTGGCACAACATTTTGAAAGAAATTTTTGAGTCAAAATCTAAGTTACTTAACATGAACACTCGTAAGAAATAGCTAGATATACAATCCAATGTTTGTCTAGCCACATTTCAAAGTAGCTTATGACGTATAAAAGAACGTTCGGATATTTTTGATTTCTTATCATAATGTCCCTATAACTATTCTTTAACATCATAAAATACATTTTAAGCGAATTAAAAATTAAAACTAAGGAACATTGTAAACTACTTCTTAGGATTTAAGTTTTAGAGTCGAAGTATGTTTACTGATGAGGCGAAAAGTGTACCGCTTTTAAGGGGTCATTTAAGCCCGAAATCGTATTTATTTGATCAAATATCGCCCTAAATCGTTCCTTTTGTCATTTTAGGTACTTTTGAGGAGAAATCTGGAAAAGGAGGCATTTTGGACGTTTTTGGAGCATTAAAGTGAAGAAAACGGCAAAGTCTCAAGAATCGGCTGAAATTTACCTTTGACGGCGTCAACATTAACTCCAGACGGCGTCATGCCTTGGCAAGAAAAGTGGGATGTGAAATTTACTCATGACGGGCCAGTGAGTTTGCATGAGAATTCTGACGGCGTCACGCTTTAACTAAATCAAGGGCGTCACGGCTTAAATCAAAGAGGGACGGCGTCACGTTATAGGTCCGACGGCGTCAAGCCTTGATAAGCCAGAATGGATTTTTGAAGAGCTAAAGAGGGACGGCGTCAAGAAGGTCACCCGGGAACCCTAAAAGCGGCGAGGTGACGGCGTCACAATGCATAAGGTGACGCCGTCAGATGCAAAAGTCTATATATAGTTTTCTAATTTTTTGTCATTAAGGAGAGCTTAGTGTGTGGAATTTTGGGATAAAACCCTAAGACGATTTTAGCTACTTTTTCAGGGCTTCTTGCCTTGAGATCTTCCATGTTTCATTGAAAGATAAGTTATCAATTAATCATTCAATATGTCTATGTGTTGTTTGATTCTATCTTATGCTTGTCTTTTGTTTAACATGTTAGGCTAATTTTATCTTGTGTTTGCTTAGATCTAATGAAACCTAGCTATTGATTATTGGTTGTTAGTGTGCTATTAGTTGTATTGGATGATTGTTTATCTATGTTAGGCTTAAGAAAACTGGCTAACTTCCTATTCGGTAACTTGCTTGAACGTCTTAAGAAACATGAACCAAATGCGTACTAAAGGTTTTTATGGTTGTATTTAATGCACAAGCGAATTCTAGTGATCCCATGTTAGGAGCTTCCTAGCCGGCTCGACATAGGAGTGAAGTAGGAGCTTGTAGAGTTTGGGGAAGTAAGTACGCCACCCCACGAATGGTATTAAGGAATACACCCGTCATCCACGCGACTAATACACACTAATTAACCGGTAAAAGATAGTTAGGGAGTAAGGAAATCTAAGTAAACACATTTCTCCACACATAAGTTTCTCACCACTTTTCATTTTTGTTATTTTATTTTATTTGCATTTGTAGTAATTTGGGTTAGTTGACTAGCAACTAATTCCGCCCACTCCTTCAAAACCCGAGATTTTACTTGCTTTCATAAAATATAAAAACATAAAAAAGAATCTTCCTCAACCCTTAGACCTAATTAGAGTAGCCTTTCACACCTAACGAACACTATTCCCTGTGGAGAACGATCAATCCCCCGTACTTACCACTACACTATACTACATCGGTCAGGTACACTGCCTGGTGGGGTTGTAAGCCTCTTGAGATCCCTCGAGAGGTAAAACCTGTTGTAAGGTTGCAAAACCCACGCATCAAGTTTTTGGCGCCGTTGCCGGGAATAGTTATTGTTTAGGTTGAATTTTTATTTCTATTAGGTCTACTCACTAGATTCCTTTCTAGTGAGATTTTTATTTTATTTTTCTAGGTTTTCTTTAGTCTATCTTATTTCTTTGTGTGTTTGTTCGTAATTTCCATTGACTCTTCCGTTCACCATTATGGAGAACGCGAATCCACCATACTACCAACCACGTAATTCACCCACTCCATATGACATCTTGATGTTTAAACAACATAAAGATGAACCTCTCTATGATGCATGGACTCGTTTTAAATATTTACTCCAAAAAGTCCCTCATCATAACTTCGATTTTTGGTCCCTAACTCAATTCTTTTACAATCATGTCGACCGACAAGCCCAAAGGTACATTTACCATATTGCCGGCAGGGATATTAGGGAATTAAGTGCTGAGAAAGCATGGGAAGCTATTGAAGAGTGTGCCCAATATTATTATATAGTAGACAACCCAACAAACTTTAGTACAAGTCAATTGACCACAAATTTCAAGGATCATGAAACAAGTTTGTTTGGGGATGAATATGTTAGTGTTGAGATACCTAAGTGGTTGTCATGTAATGCCATAGTACAAAACAAACACATAGGTGACCTTGATGTGATGGAGGATTTAGCCGAACATGATCACATTGATCAAAAAGACCTAGGTTTTATGATCGATGATGATGAATCTCAAGAAACACATGATGAATCTTTTGGGAAATTTGAATATAGCAGTCATAATATTGAGGATGATCCTTATGATTCGGATATAGAAGTTAAGATGCCTAGAGAAGCACTTGAGATACTTGGGAAAATGTTAGGGTTAGATCCTACTAAAACACATGATGAAGATATAGGTGATCTTGACATAAGGAATGATGAGGTAAGTAACATAAGCCCACCAAGTACCCCACAAGTCCTACCATCATTTGAGGCACACACACCACCCGTGACTTACCCGGAAGAAGTTGAGGAGACTATAGGAACCCCAATAGAGGTAGAGCACTTGGACCAAACACAACTAGAAGAAATAGGTTTGAATGCTTTTAGTGATCACAACCTTTCTTTTAGTTCTATGGAAGTTCCTAGTTTTGATGAACCGGAGCCTAAACCAAAACCATTACCTAATCTTCCATCCTTAGATGTGAACTTAGGAATTAAATTAGGACCCGACCCACCCATCAAACCATATAGTCCGGGTAGTTTTATGTTGAAGGTAGTAGACTCTAAGCCTTGTAGAGAGGAAGCTAACATAGGAGTGAACCATAACCTTACATACTTACATCACCCATTCATGATTGATCATAAGAAACATTATGGGTTTAAACCGGGTTTATTAGGTCATGATGGATTCCCAACTAGGAGTCTCTCGAAGTTGATAGAAGATGATCCCTTTTTAGGAGGAAACTCAAAATCACCCATTGACCAAAGTGAACTAGGCAAGGTTATAATGAAAGGAGCACACCCCTTTGAGCATATAATTCATCCACCACTCTTTCCTCACGTGGCATACTCCTACCGAGCTGGTGTGTATCGCTACTATCACCCGCACTTAATCCTAAGTGTAGGGAAAACCTCTCCTTTATCCATTAAATAAGGGTAGAGTCAGGCTCATGACTCGAACAAAAACAAGCGCTTCTTGGGAGGCAACCCAAGCTTTATTTGTTTTATTTGCTTTGTGTGTTTATTTATTTGTTTGTTTGATTTTATTTTCCGTATGTATGTTTAATTTTTATTCTTATTGATTCATGTTCAAAAGTAAATTGTGAAAATGCTTTATTTTGTTTTTAACTTCGTCTTAACTACATATAAAGGTATTTTGCAAAAGATAAGTGTAAGGGAAATCTAAATCGATTTATTAGAACACAAATTAACATGAATCGTAATAATAATAAATTAGCATACATATTCGTATTTGTTTGAGTCAAATGCTTGTATCGAGTCATAATGATGTTTTGCAGGATTTCCAGGAAGTAAGGTAAAGGTTTTTCCAGAAATTTTCCGGAAACTTAAAATGAAAATTTTTGTCAGGTCATTTCTGACGGCGTCAGGAGTTATAACCTGACGGCGTCAGATTTAATTTCCAGAAACTTTTGAAAGTTTTGTTTTTAGAAAAGTTTTTATTTAAATCTCCAACTTATAATCTCCAGGAATCTGCAAAGTTATCATTCCACAAGCATTATATCCTTATATATAGATTTTATCCCGCCGATGTTATGCAGGTTTTCGTGTTTGTTTTCTCAGGTTCAACAGGTTATTTTGGACAAGGAAATGTTTTGAATCAAGCTTATGGCGATGCATTAGTCATGGAGCTTCAACATTCTCTTTGGAGGAAGATTTAACCGTGTAATTTCATTATCCAACGAGCGAATCAGGGGAGTATTTGATTTCATTCTTTTACTTTTTCTTTTACATCTTGTTATTTGAACATTAGGGACAATGTTCATCTTAAGTGTAAGGGGAGGGTAAAAGTACGATTTTAGAGAATACAATTGCGTTTGATTTTTGTTTATTTAATAGTAGATGTGTAATAAAACTGAGAGAAATACTTGTTAAGGTAATTTTAGTGCCAAATTTAAAATTTTTTACAACATATAAGAGTGAAACTTTGATCTTAATGAGCGTCTCACGGATAGGAGTTATATGACTAGCACAAAAACCGTACCACTAAAAAATTTTCCACCCCAAATATGTGAGGTCCGCCCCTAGAATTGGTAGGAAAAGCATTTATGCTATGATGTGTGTACCGGTAGCACTTAGATTCTAGAACTTGCGTTAGGACCATTCCGAGGCCACAAGTGAGACTACATTCGTGTAGTTAGATTTACTACATGATAAGAGGCATTAGGATTAACCCATGTTTTACACCTGTGTTTTTGTTATAATTACTTTGGCTACATTGGTCAAGTAATTCTCCCACACCCTTTGCGTTGTACTCATTTTTAGTACACGATACCCCTAGTACACCCCTCAGAGCCTATCTTTTCGTTTCAACCTTTAAGCATTTTACTTAAAGGAAGAATTTGTTACACCCCACTTAAATGTACACCCAAATCGCCTTAGCCTACCTTGTATGCACTCATTTTTAGTGCATTATTGTTACAACATTTGTTTAAACCCAAGTTAATTATCTAGTTGATTACATGGTTGCTAAGTCGAGTCATATCTTTGTACATATTGTTTTGGGACGATTGGGACTCATGGGTAAAGTACTAGTGTAATGGAGTAATGGGGAAGAACATCATTTATTACCCCCATATGTGCTAAATATTTTAAAAGTACTCCAAGTTTTTCGATTATCTTAATTCGAGTCATTAGATTAGTATTTGTAAAGTTATGTAAAAGTTCAAGTGTAAGGGGAATGCAATGCCCCTATGATGTATTATTTTGGATGGTAGGGTAAAAGTGTATGCAAAAAAAAAAAAAAAAAAAAAAAAAAAAAAAAAAAAAAAAAAAACACAAAAAAAAAAATGAGAAAAGAAAAATAGAAAAAACATACGGACTACCATCCCGTTTCATTTTATGTTTGTTTTATGTTTTTGTTATTTTGTTATTTCGTTTCTAGCTTAAGATTGAGTCTAGTCTTGGCTTAGCAACATTGTATAGTACATGTAATTGATCAAGATTTTTAACTCGCCACCAGTAAAATATCCTTTATCCAACAAAACCGTGTTTTCCTTTTCCCTACACCTAACATTATAACCCATTTAAAAGCCCTCTTTGATAGTTTATCTTAGGTGCTTACGCCTAGTGGAGGAGGTTTTCGATCCTTTCCCAAGCCTATGGTAATCTATTTGCTATGACAGGTAGTGAGAGATATTTTCCGTTTTCATTTATGAGATTTATTTTGATGACACTTGAGAGATGTGAGTATCTAAACACTACTTGTGAGGTGCTAGTTTATAATCTCCGTGCTTATTATGATTGAAGTGGAACGATTATTTTTTGTAATTACTTTTATGTTTGCATTAAATGACCCCTAACTTGTATTTTGATTAGAATAAAAGCGCATTTGCTTGAGGACAAGCAAATCTCAAGTGTAAGGGTATTTGATGAGGCGAAAAGTGTACCGCTTTTAAGGGGTCATTTAAGCCCGAAATCGTATTTATTTGATCAAATATCGCCCTAAATCGTTCCTTTTGTCATTTTAGGTACTTTTGAGGAGAAATCTGGAAAAGGAGGCATTTTGGACGTTTTTGGAGCATTAAAGTGAAGAAAACGGCAAAGTCTCAAGAATCGGCTGAAATTTACCTTTGACGGCGTCAACATTAACTCCAGACGGCGTCATGCCTTGGCAAGAAAAGTGGGATGTGAAATTTACTCATGACGGGCCAGTGAGTTTGCATGAGAATTCTGACGGCGTCACGCTTTAACTAAATCAAGGGCGTCACGGCTTAAATCAAAGAGGGACGGCGTCACGTTATAGGTCCGACGGCGTCAAGCCTTGATAAGCCAGAATGGATTTTTGAAGAGCTAAAGAGGGACGGCGTCAAGAAGGTCACCCGGGAACCCTAAAAGCGGCGAGGTGACGGCGTCACAATGCATAAGGTGACGCCGTCAGATGCAAAAGTCTATATATAGTTTTCTAATTTTTTGTCATTAAGGAGAGCTTAGTGTGTGGAATTTTGGGATAAAACCCTAAGACGATTTTAGCTACTTTTTCAGGGCTTCTTGCCTTGAGATCTTCCATGTTTCATTGAAAGATAAGTTATCAATTAATCATTCAATATGTCTATGTGTTGTTTGATTCTATCTTATGCTTGTCTTTTGTTTAACATGTTAGGCTAATTTTATCTTGTGTTTGCTTAGATCTAATGAAACCTAGCTATTGATTATTGGTTGTTAGTGTGCTATTAGTTGTATTGGATGATTGTTTATCTATGTTAGGCTTAAGAAAACTGGCTAACTTCCTATTCGGTAACTTGCTTGAACGTCTTAAGAAACATGAACCAAATGCGTACTAAAGGTTTTTATGGTTGTATTTAATGCACAAGCGAATTCTAGTGATCCCATGTTAGGAGCTTCCTAGCCGGCTCGACATAGGAGTGAAGTAGGAGCTTGTAGAGTTTGGGGAAGTAAGTACGCCACCCCACGAATGGTATTAAGGAATACACCCGTCATCCACGCGACTAATACACACTAATTAACCGGTAAAAGATAGTTAGGGAGTAAGGAAATCTAAGTAAACACATTTCTCCACACATAAGTTTCTCACCACTTTTCATTTTTGTTATTTTATTTTATTTGCATTTGTAGTAATTTGGGTTAGTTGACTAGCAACTAATTCCGCCCACTCCTTCAAAACCCGAGATTTTACTTGCTTTCATAAAATATAAAAACATAAAAAATAATCTTCCTCAACCCTTAGACCTAATTAGAGTAGCCTTTCACACCTAACGAACACTATTCCCTGTGGAGAACGATCAATCCCCCGTACTTACCACTACACTATACTACATCGGTCAGGTACACTGCCTGGTGGGGTTGTAAGCCTCTTGAGATCCCTCGAGAGGTAAAACCTGTTGTAAGGTTGCAAAACCCACGCATCATTTACGTTCCACATAAGTAGCATATATAATATATGCACGTTATTTTCTTATTTTTCTTTGTTTGTTGCTTTCTTGTATAGGTGAAAATGCTCAAAACTACAGTCGGTGATGTCTCAAAAACAAAAGAATACATTCCTAAAGTCTCTGCCACTCCAGGCATTTCTCCCGCTGTTGCTTGTTTCTATCGTCACATTAAAGATAGAAACATTCATGAAGGGAGAGTTGTCTATCCATCGTTCTATGAATCCAACTATATCGAACGAATGTTCTCCAACGTTAGTCTTGATTGTCTCTACAAAATCAATGAGCTTATCATTCCCCGCTTTGTTCTTGACTTCTATAGCCAAGTGACGGTGCAAACCGATCCCAATGGCTGTATCCTCATATCCTTTATGATTCAACACGAATTCATTACTCTTACTCTCGCTCAATTCGGTCAAATTCTAAGAATCCCCTACTCCGGTCAAGCTGTCTTCTCTAATGAGTGGGATCTCTCATCTCTTGAGCAATATCGACCTCAACAGGGTCCTTACTACTCTGAGATTCCATCCTCCGAAGAAATTCGTCAATATCTTGGGCTAGCTCGTGGTACGACTAGCCGGAGAATCAAGTCAAAAGATTTTGACATCCATGCTAACCAAATCCTCCTCAAGGAGTTACGCCCCGACATGAAGCGTTGGGAAGAACTCATTCGTGAGAATGCGTTCGGTACCGGTGGTCACCGTGATCATGTCACGGAGAGCATAGCTCATATGTTGTATTGTATTGTCGCTGAACAGCCGTACAATTTGGCATATCTCTTTGTCTTCCACATCATGTCCGCCAAAAACACTCATAATGCAAATCTTTCGTATGACATGTTTCTCACTCGCCTCTACAATCATGTCATGATGCATTATCCACATCTTCAGAGTCCAATTTATGAGTCTGTTCAACCGGTCCTTAATCCACTTGTTCGTGTCCGTGAACGTCGCCCCCGAAGCGACAAGGGAAAATCTCGTAAATCTGTCTCACTTCCACCTCGTGGTTCCACGTCACATCAAGGAGACGATGATGATGATAATGAGGAGGAGGGCACAACACGTGCTAGTACCCCATCACCTAGGACCTTCGTTGAAAATCTTCCGGATCTTGATTACACCGAGTATCAAGTTCCTTCTCCTTCCGAACGAACAGACGAACTACTGTTTGAAAGACAAACCGAACTACTCAACACCACACATCAGATGCGCCAAGAAGTACGTGGCGGTTTCAAGTCTATTGGAAAGACACTTGGAAGGATGTTTGGAAAGAAGAAGAAGTAGACATGTTTGATTTGTGTTTAGTTGATTATTATTGATGTTATGATTAGACATTTATATGTAGTATTATTATCTTAACATTTGTTTGCTATGACTTTTATTATGTTAGATGATAAACTTATTAGAACTAAGCTACTAGTTTACTTGATATAATATGCCTATGCTTCTAATATGATTTTTCTAGTCTTAAATATGTATATTATTTGTTTAATATGCTATTGATAATATTTAATCATTCTTGATGTACATGACTCAAATGGAACTTGCTGCAAATACACCCTAAAAATGACCTTTTTCTGGAAATTTTTCAAATTTGGTCGCCTGGGAAAACACCAGATGGGCGGCCCCCTTAATTCCCTAGGCGGTCCCCTTAATTTTAAGGGGGCCGGCCAGCAATTAAGGGGACCGGCCATCTGGACAGTAAAATTTACTGTTTTTTTTTGCATCTTGTGACCACTTTTACCTAGCCACAACTACCATTTCTCCTTATGGACGAACTGGTATTGGAATCTTCCTACAAAACCTCAAAAATCAACCTAAACAAACCACATTTTCATACTATAAATTCCCTCCATACAATCACCTCTCATTTCATCATCCTTCATCATCCAAAACCACCATGTTATCACCAAAACCCTCCATCTCTAAGACTCCAAGGAAGCAAAGACTTGTTATCATACCACCAAAACAACCTTTCATAGACCTAACCCAAGATGACATCAAAACTCCATCACCACCACCTCAAAATTCATCCCCAAGTGCACCTAATGCACCATCAAAAACACCCTCTACCCATGGAGCTTCATCTTCCTCCATTCCATCCACTTCATCCATCAATGACTACATCCATACTCACCTAACATCATCACCAAGAGCATCATCACCACCATCCACTCAAGAACCTTCATACACCCAACTTGCCATTTCCTTATCACCCATCACACCTCTTGATGCTCACTTCTCACCATCACCAACCCCACAACCACTCTTTCCTATACCTTGGGCATTGCTTGAAGCCCATGGTGACAATTGTCTTTGTTGCATCCATAATCGGACCATAATCTTTGGTCTTAGAGATGAGATACACTACATGTTTTCATCTCTTGAACACATGATTACCAACCCACCACCACCACCACCTCCACCACCTTCACCCACTACACCACCACCACCTCCATTTTCACCCAATTAAGCATATGTAATGCTTATAAATAATTTTCAAACCCCTTTTGTATGCAAGCTCGATGGAAGATCATGTACTACTAGGACGATTATGTAGTATCATTAGTTATTTTTACTTAAATGTTTGTATGCCTCATGTTGTAATCTACTTGGTTATGTATTTATACACAACACTTTTATTAAATGAATGGTCTTATTCTACATGCTTGCTTATTGTTGTTCCATATACTTGTGCTTCTAACATTTTTCTTGCAAGCGTTCCATAGCTCGTTTCCTTGGTGCCCCCAAACGAGGGGGAGTACACATCAAGGGGGAGTTCTCGTCCCGACAAATTTAGATTCTAAAACTTGTCGGCATAACCTTTTTGATTCTACAAAAAGGGGGAGAAATAGATGTAAACTCACTAAATACTTGTCTAAAAACTAATTTTTAGATTTAATGAGTTTAGATTTTGTAATCATCAAAAAGGGGGAGATTGTTGATATAAATAATGCCTAAACACGTTATTAATATTTTTCGATATCTCTACGTTTTGATAATCACAAAATGTAAAATCATTAATCGGAAAATTATGACGTAAACAATTATTTAGTTGTAAATATCTATTTCTACAACTCAAATCACTTAAGGTATGAATGAACTAATGCTTAATGCATTATATGATCAAAGGAACATTTTCTTAATAACTAGATTTTTTATAAAACATCAAAAACATTTTATATATTTTTGAAAAACATTTTTGGTATTAAATAAAAATGTTTAATCTTTTATAAAAATATGAATTCAAAATTTTAACCAAAATTAGTTAAAATGTTCCAGAAAAACCTTCCCCACAAAAGGACAAATCTGGGCAACGGACACCTTGGGCGGCCCCCTTAATTTTACTAGGCGGCCCTCTTAAAATTAAGGGGACCGCCCCCTATTTAAGGGGGCCGGCCACGCTCCAGTAGGTCTCCAGCTGTCCAGTTTTTCTCCTATAAATACCAGCCTTCTTCTGGATTTTTACTTACCTTTTGCACACTAAAACTTTCTGTTCTAAATCCTTTCTAAACATTTTAAATCCTTTGATCATATTTTCTTAAGCATTGGTTTCTAAGTGATCCAAGCTTCCACCACCAAAAGTGCAAAAGAAGAACTCTACTTCAACTAGTGAAGAAGTGTTATTACTTACCTCATTCAATTGTGTTGTTGTGTAAAGTGTTGTATAGTTGTGATAAGTAGATCCTAGTGTAAGTAACTAGTTGTGTTGTAAAGAAGTTGTGTAGAAATAGTTGTGAAGTAGTCGTAGAAAAGAAGTCGTGAAGAAGTCGTGAAGCCGTCGTGAAGAAGTCGTGATTAAGTCGTGTAGAAGTTGTGTACTAGTTGTGAGATTGGTTCTAGCTACGATTAGAACTCGACATCTAGCTTTGTGTCGTTAAGCCGGTGTAAGCTAAAGTTGTGTAAGGTTTCTCCGCCATAAGGGAGTTTGTTGACATAGTGAAGAAAACTCTCGAGTAGGTGACTCGAGGAGTGGAGTAGGGCAAGGAAGGTGTCCTTGTAGCCGAACCACTATAAATCTCCGTGTTGTGGTTTGATCTTTCCATCTCTCTCTTTCATTTCATTATATTTACCTTACTTGCATTACTTATTTATATTTGTGTATATATGTTCATATTGATCAAGAGTTGAATTCACATAAGATAGAATGGAAGTTTTAAAAAGTAAACAAAAGTTTTCATAAATTTAAAAGGACGTAAAACTATTCAACCCCCCTTCTAGTTTTCCACAATTGAGAAAACAATTATATAGTAAAAGTGACAGGACAATAGTTTAGGAGGAAGCTCATATATGGCGAAAAAATAATCATAATAACAAGAGTAAATTGCAAAAATCGTCCTTCTGGTTTAGCCAAATTGCACGTTTCATCCATGTGATTCATTAAGTGCAAAGATGATCCGGATTTGGCACTGTTTCATGCACTTTTGGTCCCCCATGTTAATCGGTGTTAAGTGAGTTCCGTTAGCACTTACACGTTAGCCCTTTTGGCTAACGATCGTTGCAGCGCCCATCCTTTAAACCACAAGGACGATTTTTGCAATTTTTTTTTGATTATTTTTTGAAATTTTTTTCTTTGTCCGTTTTTTATACGATTTTTTTTCGTCATGTGAATTTTTTTTCGAAATTTTTTGTTTTTGAAAAAAATGTTGGTTTTTGGAAAAAAAAACACATGCACATGTTCAAATTTTTTCGTCGATACGTATAGATGTTCTAAAATTTTTTCTTACGTTTTTATAAAAAAGTATATATGTTCTAAAAGCGTACAAAAAACGTAAAGTTTTTTATACGTTTTTATGTACGTTCTAAACGTGTAAAAAAAGTATATGTGTTCTAAAAAAATATAAGAACGCATGTATGTTCTAAATAACATATAAAAAACATATATGTTTTTATATGTTCTAAAAAAACATTTTTATACGTATAAAAACGTATAAAAAAATTATAAAGAACGTTCTTTGTATATAAAAACATATAAAAAACAAAAAAAAAAAAACGTTTTTCATATATAAAAACATATAAAAAAATATTTTTCATATATAAAAGGTTTATCGTATATAAAAACATATAAAAAAAGTATATAAAAACGTTTTTCGTATATAAAAAATGCTTTTCGTATATAAAACTTTTTTTTTATATAAAAATGTTTTTTATATAAAAATAAAAAAGTTTTTATATAAAAATGTTTTTTATGTAAAGACGTTTTATATATAAAAACGTTTTATATAAAAAGTTTTATGAAAAACTTTTTTTTGCATAAAAACTTTTTTCGTATATAATAGTTTTTTTATAAACTTTTTTTAAATAAAAAAGTTTTATATAAAAACTTTTTATATAAATACGTTTTATATAAAAAAACATTTTTATATATAAATGTTTTATATAAAAAACGTTTTATATATAAAAAATTCACATTAAGAAAAAAAGTTTACAAAAAGTAATTTCGAAAAAAAAATTCACATGACGAAAAAAAAAATCAAAAAAAAGAACGAAAAAAATTTTCAAAAAATAAAAAATAAAAATAATTAGAGTAAATTGCAAAAATCGTCCTTGTGGTTTAAAGGATGAGCGCTGCAACGATCGTTAGCTAAAAAGGTTAACGGAACTCACTTAACGCCAGTTAACATGGGGGACCAAAAGTGCATGAAACAACGTCAAATCCGGATCATCTTTGCACTTAATGAATCACAGAGACGAAACGTGCAATTTGACCATATCTTTAAAGCAATTTCTAAGGATGCGTTTGGTTCATGCTTTTGGGTGGGTATCACCAAAAGAAAAAATGAAACCTTTGTTTGGTTGTAACTAGGGCTCACAATTTGGGAATGATGGAATGAAAATATGATAGATTTCATTCCACTACATTTTGGTGGGTTTTCTTGATTCCATCCAATCAAAAAATTTTTTTTTGACAGAATTTTTTCAACCACACATTATTTATTTTTCTTCTTATTTTATAATTTTTTCAACAACAAATTATATATAATAATATATTTTCTCTCTCCTACTTTTTTTCTCAAATCTTTCTCACATTTTTCAAATCTTTCCCAAATCCAAATTCAAATCCAATTCCAATCCCACTTGCGAACCAAACGCACCCTAAGACGGTGCTAGGTAAATTGATGAGTTTATTCCGTGTCTTTTGGGAGGCGTAGATTAAAGAGAACTTTGACTGAATAAGCAATTTCCAAGAAGATGTGTTGGGTTGTTTTTTTTTTGGTTGAATCTTATCTCTTTCTTTTTCTCAACAAACATAAACACATCACTGCAGCACCTGAAACTACTTTCTTTCTTCACATAAACTCTTTCGACCATACTTCCAATGGCTTCTCCTTCAGTTAATCAGTTTCATCCATTCAAAATAGCTTTAAGTATGATGTGTTTTTAAGCTTCAGGGGTGAAGACACTCGCAAAACCTTTGTTGATCATCATTATCATGCTCTTAAGGACAAAGGCATTTACACTTACAAAGATGATATGAGAATCCAGAAAGGGAAAAGGATCAGCTATGATTATCTCATCAAACCCGTTGAAGACTCCAAATTTTACGTCATTGTTTTTTCCAAAAACTATGCATCTTCACCATGGTGTTTGGAAGAGCTTGTCAGGATTATGGAGTGTCGCAAGATGCCTGGCCACACTGCTTACCCTATATTCTATGATGTGGAACCCACCGAGGTCCGCAAACAAATTGGGGCTGTTGGTCAAGCTTTTGCTAAACATGAAAAGAAAGAGGCTGCTTGGAAATGGAGAGAAGCGTTGAGTGAAGCAGCCAATCTGTCTGGATGGGAGCTCAAGAACACTTTTGATGGGTAATTATTTCATCATATCTCTACGTGCGATATTCCTTACTTAAGTTTCTTCTAAATGGGTCATCTATGAAAACTGACTATAGTATTGTGTTACATAGTATTACTTCGTATATTATTGTATGTAATGTAATAGTTTATAGATCTAAAACATTGTTTATGTTGGATTTAGACTATGCTAAACAGAACCTTCTTTTACCATACATGCATGCACGAAGCTGAATTCATCAAAGACGTTGTTGGAGAGATTTCAGTAGAGTGTCCACCTCAGTATCAGAACGAAAAGCCTAACCCTAATAACCCTAATTTGCAGCATCAGCGATCTGTACCGTATCCTACACCTTCGTTGCAACCGCCGAGCCCACATAACGCGAACCACGGGGCACGATTGATGGCGTTGTTGAGTGGGGGTGGGGCAGGGGGATCGGGGCTGATGAGGATGGCGAGTAGTAAGATGCCGAAGGGGCGGCATTTGGTAGGGGAGAAAGTGGTGTATGATATAGATGTTAGGTTGGGCGGGGAAGTGCAGCCGCAGCTTGAGGTTACGCTGATTACTAAATACGGGTCGGATCCGGAGCTGCTTGTTGGGAGACAGATTGCGGTGAATAAGAGCTATATTTGTTACGGGTTGAGACTTGGGGCAATTCGGACGCTTAATAGTAGTACGGCAACAAGAGCGTTGCTTAAAGGTTTACATCAGGTATGATCTTAAGTTAAATATATGGCGATGAGCTTTTTGGAGCATTTAGGAGCTTAGCTTTTAGCGTTTAGAATATAATGCTTGTTTGGAAATGAGCGTTTAGCTTTTAGAATATGAAACGCTAATAAAAGAAGCGTTTAGTGCTTAGCTTTTGCTATGTCACCAGACGCTTTTATAAAACAAATGGCTACCGCTAACAACTACTACTAATTGTAGCTGGCGGGTACAATTATAGCTGCTTGCTAGCTTTGCCACACATAGCCTAAATGTGGCACGAGATTACTAGTTATTGGACATAGATTCATTCGTAGTTCTCTGCTGCTGATAAGTGTCATAGAAAGTCATACTATAATGTATATGTTTACGAATACTGCTACAATTTTATGATACCCGACAGCTTACTAGGTGTAATAAAACATGGTGCTAGATATAGCGTTTGGGCGTTCTTTAGCTCCCCGAAGATCTAACTTTTTCTGGTGTTAGACGTGTGGGTATTTTAAGAATTTAAGTTGAAGTAAGGGTGCTTTTGAATTTGCTGTGCTGTCTTTTAAATTTACTGCTATTTTAGATAATATTGCTTGTTGATTCATTTAGTTATATAATTATATGTGATGTGATTTTCAGAGGGTTACAGATATGGCTTTTTTTGCCGAGGATGTTGATCTTCTAGCAGTGTAAGATTTTTTTCTGTTGCTGTTTTTTTATTCACTTTTATTTGCATGTTTTGGGTTTTAAAGGAAAGTTATTTTGCAGTGCGAGCATAGATGGACGGGTCTTTGTTTGGAAGATTACAGAAGGCATAGATGAGGATGATAAGCCACAGATAACAGGGAAGATAATTATTGCTCTTCAGATTGAAGTAGAATCTGAATCTGTTCGTCCCCGAGTTTGTTGGCACTGTCATAAACAAGTAAAATTTATTCCCCATGATTAAACTTTAATTTTACGATCCATGAAACAAACTTCACTTATAGGCTGTTTTTATGTGTTTTAGGAAGTCCTTGTTGTTGGAATTGGAAAACATGTATTGAGAATTGATACGACAAAGGTTGGGAGAGGTGAAGTGTACTCTGCAGAGGAGCCTCTCAAATTTCCTATTGATAAATTAATCAATGGAGTTCAGTTTGTTGGTAGTCACGATGGGGAAGTGACTGATCTATCAATGAGCCAATGGATGACTACTCGTTTGGTTTCTGCGTCAGTTGATGGAACGGTTAGTTAACTTCTTAATAATTTTGTGATAAATGCTGGTAATGAGACTGCTTTGTCTAAAGAAAAAGATTTCTTAGTGTTTGTATAGCTTTTGTTTTGGCTGAAAGTGTGAAGACAATCTCATATTGTCAATGTGTCCTTAGTTACGTGGTTTCGGGTTTGTTTGGATCCTTTCACATTCCTTAGCTTGGCCGACAGTTTTTGTGTCGAAATTTTCTTAATACCTTCAGGCGATTTATTGATCATTATCAAGTCTTGAAATTTTCTTCTAATAGTTATTCAGCCGCATATCTTTTTTTCTTTTTTTTTCTGTTTTTTTTTTTTTTTTCTTCCTATAATTTAATGAGCCCCTGAAATTTAACATGCACAATATTGAGATTGAGGCTGAAGCCTGGAAATACACATTTTGAAGTCAACGTTTCTTTTAGCTGTTTCTTACCTGTGGAGTTATGATTACAGCTCAAAATTGCTGGCAATTTTATTATGTAAATGACTTTGCTTCTGTGACTTCTTATAACAGATTAAGATTTGGGAAGATCGAAAGTCTTCACCAATTGCGGTGTTGAAGCCGCACGATGGTCTGCCTGTCAACTCTGTTACTTTCTTGACTGCTCCTCAGCGCCCTGATCACATCATACTTATCACTGGGGTATGTGCTCATTTTTTTTTATAACCATGGAATAACCAATTTGGTTGAATGCACATATGTTTCAGCAGTACACTAGTATTTCATTTATTTGGCTATAAATTATGAGGTGGTGTAATGGTGAGATTTGGAAGGGTTGAACACACAAAAGGATTTTACTGAAATACAATTTCTTTTTATTTAGCTTATCAAAGTTTATTTTAGCTAGTGATCTTCTGTATTATTTCATATGTGCATATTTATTTTTATCCAATCTGACTTGTTTAAGATGATCATAGGGTCCATTGAATCGCGAAATGAAAATTTGGGCCTCAGATAGTGAAGAAGGATGGTTGCTTCCTAGTGATGCTGATTCAACTAAAGAGTTCCTCAGAGTCTAGAGTCGAGGAGGCCTTTTTTAATCAAGTTGTTGCATTACCTCAAACTGGTCTTCTTTTATTAGCAAACGCAAAGAAAAACGCCATATATGTTGTACACCTAGAATACGGTCCCAATCCGGAAGCCACACGCATGGATTACATTGCGGAGTTTACAGTGACTATGCCCATACTAAGTTTTGTGGGTCAAAGTGATATATTGTCACACGGGGATCAGATTGTTCAGGTTTACTGTGTCCAGACACAGGCTATTCAGCAGTATGCTTTGGACATGTCCCAGTGCTTACCACCTCCATTTGATACTGTTGCTTATGAGAGACAAGATTCAACTCTTTCACGTGAGCCACCAAGTACTGAAGGTTTGAACGGTTTCGAACCCCCTAGAAGTAATGCAGAGATATCTTTGGCTGTCTCCGTACCTAGCTCTGATCCCGGCTCTTTCTCTAGGCAACCCTCAAGTTCTTCTTTGGCTGAAGGGTCCATGGCGAGAGCTAGAAAACTCCTGCGCTTGCTATTCCAATTGAAATGGAGAATGACATCGGGACGAGCGTTGAAGGAATCTCCTGCACCGGTAACGGAATCACCTCCAGTTGTGGCAAGTCCTACGTTGTCTCGAAAACATTCCGATCTGCAAAGTCCAATCAGCGTCCCTGAATCTAGTGAGCCAAAAATTGTTCCAGTTGATATGCAGGTGGAAACTGCTGACTTAGTAACAGATTCAAACAAAGTTTTGAAAGAAGATGGTACTATGTTTAAGCATCCAACTCATTTGGTAACTCCTGCCGAATTGATGGTCACATCATCGACTGAAATAAATCCTGTCACTGAACAGAAGAGTGAAGTAGATTCAAATGTACAAGATGTGATAATGAATCCCGATCAGCCGAATGTTGGTGGATACATTTCAGAACAAAAGGAGAAATCCTTTTCTTCACGAGCATCAGGTTTTGGATTTGAAATGGGTAAAGATCGTCATATTGACGGGTCCAATTTTGGTGGGCAGGATGAAGTTCAAGATGCGAACGTTGATCTTCCTTCCGAGTCAGTAATACCTGCAACAATTGACTCACCGGCGTCTGTGTCATCAACAATTGCTTCTACTTCAGTTTCATCCATTCAAAAGAGGTTTAAGTATGATGTGTTTTTAAGCTTCAGGGGTGAAGACACTCGCAAAACCTTTGTTGATCATCTTTATCATGCTCTTAAGGACAAAGGCATTTACACTTACAAAGATGATGTGAGAATCCAGAAAGGGAAAAGGATCAGCGATGATCTCATCAAAGCCATTGAAGACTCTAAATTGTACATCATTGTTTTTTCCAAGAACTATGCTTCTTCGTTATGGTGTTTGGAAGAGCTTGTGAAGATTATGGAGTGTCACAAGATGCCTGGCCACACTGCTTACCCTGTATTCTATGATGTGGAAGCCACCGAGGTCCGCAAACAAATTGGGGCTGTTGGTCAAGCTTTTGCTAAACATGAAAAGAAAGAGGCTGCTTGGAAATGGAGAGAAGCGTTGAATGAAGCAGCCAATGTGGCTGGATGGGAACTCAAGAACACGTGCGATATTCCTTATTACCGAGTATATGTTTAAAATGGGTCATCTATGAAAACTGACTATAGTATTGTGTTACATAGTATTACTTCGTATATCATTGTATGTAATAGATTATAGATCTAAAACATTGTTTATGTTGGATTTAGACTATGCTAAACAGAAACTTCTTTTACCATACATGCAGGCACGAAGCTGAATTCATCAAAAACTTTGTTGGAGAGATTTCACTAGAGTATCCACCTCAGTATCAGAACGAAAACCCTAACCCTAATTTGCAGCATCAGCGATCTGTACCGTATCCTACACCTTCGTTGCAACCGCCGAGTCTGCATAACGCGGAACCACGGGGCACGATTGATGGCGTTGTTGAGTGGGGGTGGGGCAGGGGGATCGGGGCCGATGAGGATGGCGAGTAGTAAGATGCCGAAGGGACGGAATTTGGTAGGGGAGAAAGTGGTGTATGATATAGATGTTAGGTTGGGCGGGGAAGTGCAGCCGCAGCTTGAGGTTCTTTCCAACTATAACTTCAGCATTTCCTTTTTTGATGCAATGCTATATGATACATTTCTTGCCGTTCGTGGTTTTTTCATGTTTTTCTTGCCATTCGCGTTTCTCTTCATGTTTTTCTAACAATTGTCAGTTTTGCATTTTTTTTTCTAGGTTCTAAGCAATCAAAAGGAAATCCAAAAGCAGATACCAACAATGGTTGCAGCTACAGTTACTAAAGAAGGCCGAAAAATCGAGGCAGCCATAGGAAAAAGCATGGAGAAATCTTACAAAGCTAATTCTGATGCTGTTTGGGCTCGGACTCAAGAAGAATTTGCAAAGCAGGAAAAGTCGAACCAAGATCGCAATCAACAAGTGTCCACTCTGGTTACAAATGGATACAAGGACTTGCATGCAACATTTGAGAAAATGTTGAAGAAGGAAACATCTGCACTCGTTGCATCTGTGGTGCGCTCAATTACTCCGATTATTGAGAAAACAGTGTCTACAGCAATCACAGAGGCTTTCCAGGTGACATAATCTGAACATTATAGTTCGTTCTAAGCATTTTATTTAATTCAGGTCTGACTCTAGTTTGTGTGCAGAGAGGTGTGGCTGATAAGTCTGTAAATCAATTGGAGAAATCGGTAAATTCTAAGCTCGAGGGTAGTATTGCTAGGCAAATTCAAACTCAGTTTCAAACATCTGGCAAACAAGCTTTACAGGTATTTATCAATTCAGAATTGAAGTCATATTTCTGATTTATACAAGGAAATAGAGAATGGCTGATTGATATTTTGGTCTGAACCTTCATTTCGTCTTACAGGAAGCACTTAAATCGAGTATGGAGGCTTCTGTTGTTCCTGCCTTTGAAATGTCTTGTAAAGCCATGTTTGATCAAGTAAATGCTACGTTTCAAAAGGGAATGATCGAACACACAAGTGCAGCTCACCAGCAAGTCGAGTCTGCACATTCTCCCTTAGCAATTGCTTTGAGGGTAAGAAATTATTATTTTTTTTCCTCCTGGAAAGCTAAATTTATTTTTCAGTGACACTGAGGCACTATTTTTGTTTCTAGGATGCCATTAATTCAGCATCGTCTATGACTCAAAGCTTGAGCGGTGAATTAGCTGATGGCCAAAGGAAGTTGGTAGCTCTTGCACTTGCTAGGGCAAATTCTGAGTCGGTGAACCCGTTGGTAACCCAAATTAGCAATGGACCTATAGGCAGTTTTCACGATAAGGTTAGTTTAGCTCTGTGTTATGTTGTACTCAATCATTGTGATGTATTCAATAACATTCTTATGTATATGTACTCATTTTCTGTAATAGATGGAGGCGCCATTGGATCCAACAAAAGAACTTTCTAGGTTGGTATACGAGCACAAATATGAGGAGGCTTTTACTGCTGCCCTGCAAATAAGTGATGTCTGGATTGTTTCCTGGCTATGCTCTCAGGTATGTTGTCTGCAAAGGTTATTTGTTTTCATAATACTTCTGAGTTGCATTAGTGCTTGTTAAAACCCTATCTACCACATGTAGAGTCAGATAGGGACACTTGCATGCCTAGTAAGCTGTGAGGACTGAGGACAGTATGTAATATCAGGAAACATGCGGGTTTGGTTGTGGCTAACGTTTATAATACATAATAATTCTGAAGTGGATAACTTATACGTTTGTAGTGTATGAGTCTCAGTTTAGGTAGTGCTCTTTAGCGGAGTCAAATCTGTCACTACAAACATCTTACAAGTGTGTCCCCCTTCGAGTCTATTACTCCAATGTACGAAGTGATGAAGGCTGTTTAATATTATATGTTTTCTATGACCTACTACTCTCTAAAAGATGTGGAATTTGAGTTGAAACATAACCCAATAAGTTGTCATTTGCTTTAATGCTTAAACTTTTTAACAAAACAGGAGTTTGAAGTAATGGTAAGCAAGAAATAAATTACGATTGACATGTTCGGAGAAAGAAACATAGTAGTTGTAGTGTTGACTACCAATATGAAAAGGTAGACGGGAGGAATAACATGCTGTTGAAACTTGAAACACGCTGAATCATTTTAGTGATAGATATTTGTTACCAATACACTTGGTGCAGAACATTAACAAACACTATTCATTTTGATTGTTGTCAACTAGGTTGACCTGCAGGGGTTATTAACAAGCAATCCTTTGCCCTTGAGTCAAGGAGTACTACTATCGTTGCTTCAACAGCTGGCTTGTGACATTGGCAATGACACATCAAAGAAACTTGCATGGATGATGGACGTTGTGGTAGCCATAAAGCCATCAGACAGCATGATAGCAATGCATGTACGACCCATATTTGAACAAGTCAAGTCTATACTAAACCATCAAGTAAGCATTCCCACAACCTCAGTAGCCGAGCGTTCAAGCATAAAAATCGTCATGAAACTCATCAGCTTTACACTCGGGACCCTGTAAAGTAGTTGATGATTGGTCCACCGGATGGATGGTGGTTCATATATATTTGCAGAGGGACTGTTTGTACAAAGCTTTAGAATTTTGTAATGGCGATAAGTCTTGCGCTTAATTAAACGAGTCTTTGGTTTTTGTTTTCTTGCTTTCTTGTTTTATAATGAATGTTTTAGGCCTGTTTATCCAAAATTTGTACATTTATTCTTATGTATTAAGTGTTTGTTTTTGATCTTGTAGAGCTTGATTTTATGTGATAGTGTTGTATACTTTTTTATTTAATCCAAAGTTTTGACATATTATTCCTTTTTTTCATAGTTTTTTTTCAGCTTGTTCATTTAGCTATTGAGTGACAAAATTTGAATAGATCTTAACTTTCAATATGTTGCACCATACTAGTAGTATTTCGCTATCAGTTGTACTGTAAGCCAAATGGGCCCAAATAAACTTTAAAGCAATTTCTAAGATGGTGCTAGATAAATTGACGTGTTTATTATGTGTCTTGTGGGAGGCGTAGATTAAAGAGAATTATTAATCTTATCTTTCTTTTTCCAAGAAGATGTATTTGGTTTTTTTTTTTTTTTTTTTTTTTAATCTTATCTTTCTTTTTCATTGACGAAAAGACCATATGAGTGGCTTTCGTTTCTCAACAAAAATATAAACACATCACTGCAGCACCTTAAACTACTTTCTTTCTTCACATAAACTCTTTTGACCAATCGACCATACTTCCAATGGCTTCTACTTCAGTTTCATCCATTCAAAAGAGGTTTAAGTATGATGTTTTTTTAAGCTTCACGGGTGAAGACACCCGTAAAAACTTTGTCGATCATCTTTATCAAGCTCTTAAGGACAAAGGCGTTTACACTTACAAAGATGATAAGAAAATCCAGAAAGGGAAAAGGATCAGCGATGATCTCTTCCAATCCATTGAAGACTCCAAATTTTACATCATTGTTTTTTCCAAAAACTATGCTTCTTCTTCATGGTGTTTGGAAGAGCTTGTCAAGATTATGGAGTGTCACAAGATGCCTGGCCACACTGCTTACCCTGTATTCTATGATGTGGAACCCACTGAAGTGAGAAACCAGAGCGGGTCGGTTAGAAAAGCCTTTTTCAAGAATAAAAAGAAAGAGGCTGCTGGGAAATGGAGAGAGGCTTTGAAAGAAGCAGCCGATCTGGCTGGATGGGAGCTCAAGAACACTTTTGATGGGTAATTATTTCATCATATCTCTACATGCGATATTCCTTAAGTTTCTTCTAAATTACAACCGAGTATATGTTTAAAATGGGTCATCTATGAAAACTGACTATAGTATTGTGTTACATAGTATTACTTCGTATATCATTGTATGTAATAGATTATAGATCTAAAACATTGTTTATGTTGGATTTAGACTATGCTAAACAGAACCTTCTTTTACCATACATGCAGGCACGAAGCTGAATTCGTCAAAAAAGTTGTTGGAGAGATTTCACTAGAGTTACGCTCCATCAATTCCGGATTTGATGAAAACTTAGTCGGCATGGAGACTCGAGTAACGGATGTTGTTTCAGATTTAGAAATTGGTATTGATGATGTTCGCATGATAGGGATCAAGGGCATGGGAGGGGCTGGGAAGACAACTACAGCGAGAGCTGTTTTTGATCATCTATCTATTGATTTTGAAGCTAAAAGCTTTGTTGAGAATGTGAGGGAAGTTTCAAACGCCTCTATGTTTGGTCTGAAGAATTTACAAGAACAAGTCCTTTCAGATGTGCTGAATGAACCTGTCAATGTAAATGGTGTTAATGATGGAAAAAACATGATGAAAAGGAGGATGTGCGGTATAAAGGTTCTTCTTGTTCTAGATGATGTGGATCACATAGACCAACTTGAGGCGTTAGCAAGTGGGCCTAATTGGTTTAAGCCGGGAAGTAGAATTATCGTTACAACGAGAGATGAGCAAGTGCTGGTCGCTCACAGAGTGAACTTGATTCGAGATATCGATCTCTTATCAGATAAGGAAGCAATTTGTCTCTTCAGTAGATATGCATTTGGAACAGAGAATCCAGTTCAAGGATACGAAGAGCTATCAGGAAAAGTTGTACGCTATGCTGCTGGTCTTCCATTAACACTCAAAGTCTTGGGTTCATTTCTCTGCGGTAAAGATAAGCTTGAATGGGTAGATGCCATAGACAGATTAAAAAGAATTCCCTTAAAGGAAACTTTGGAAAAGCTTGAATTAAGCTATATCAGTCTGGAAGATGAATATAAGGAAATTTTTCTAGACATTGCATGCATATTGAAAGGCCAATATAAAGAAGATGCAATCAGAATTCTTGAAAGCTGTGGATTTCATGCTAGAAATGGTTTAAAAGTTCTTGAGCAGAGATCTCTCATAACTATTTCTAAATGTAAATATGGGTATTTGGGCATGCATGACCATATAGAAGAAATGGGAAAAAACATTGTTCGTCGTTCGCACCTCGACGAACCTAACAAACATAGCCGGCTGTGGATTAATGAGGAAATTGAAGATATATTGGCTAATGACAAGGTAAAGATTGGTTTACTTGTAAGGTGGATAAAACTAACACATTTTCATTTGTGCTGACTTCTTCTGACACGAGGTTTCTGGACACTGTTTTTGGATTGCAGGGTACTGAAGCAACAAGATGTCTAAAACTTACAACGTCGAGAAGAAATTTGAGAATTGTTATGAAAGGTCTTGTAAAAATGAAGAAACTTAGATATCTTGAAGTTATGGAAAAGGCTACTGAGAAATGGAGAGTCGCTCAGAAATGGAGAGACGCTCTGAAAGAAGCAGCCGATCTAGCTGGCTGGGAGTTGAAGAACACTCTTGATGGGTAAAGTCATCTTCATATCTCTGTAATGTATTGAATTTATTATTTCATTCTTTTTCTTTCTAAATTTTGATTGGGTGAGCTGGTCTATGTTTCATCTCAAACTCGGATGAGTTTTTCCTATTTCGTTTGGCTTAACCAAGCAGTTATATTGTTATATCACCATGTCATTACTTTATATTCGATTGTGTGTCTTATAAATCTGAAATTGATTATTCATGTCGGATTTTAAACAAGCTTGTACAATGATAACATACAGGCATGAAGCTAGCAATCTTGTTGGCCTTGATATGGTACGACTTTGGGAAGAGGGAGGAAAAAAGGTAGAATAATTGTTGATAGGTTGTTTTGCATAATTTGTAGGGGTTATGTTTATGTTACCTCTCATGGCTCACGAAAAGTACAAATGTTACGTAACTTCTACCCCTTTGACTCCTGTTTATAGTACAACACAGTTTTTTATCAGTTTATATTCCGTACTTTTTGTCAGTTTAATATTTTTGACTTGTTAAACTTTATATTTTTTATTCCGCACTTTACGTTTCACAGTTTTATGATATAAACAAAATTATAAAAATAAAAAATAAAATGAAAAATAAGGGGTATTACTTGTAGAAATGGGGCCTATATAACCTAAGCAAAAGTTCGATATACATCTCATATTTATGAACCAATCCTGGCCACTTATTTTTTTTTTGATCAAAACAAAAAATATAAACTTTCACAATTTTTTTAAAAGTTAAATATCTCGCAAACCGTTAATCGTTATGTGAAAAAAATTATACCATCGCGACGAGAATTAAATTATCTTTCTATAGATATGCAATTCTATATACTTTCGACGAACTTTAAAAAAAAAAAAAAAAAATCCGCTAAGAAATCACACGTGATTTGTGTAAAAATCACATGTGATTTGTAAGAATCACTACAAATCACATGTGATTTTTACACAAATCACATGTGATTTTTTACAAATCATATGTGATTTTTCATGGCAGAAATTTTGAAAAAAAAAAATCGTTGAAAATATAGAGAAATGCATATCTATAGATAGATAATTTAATTCTTGTCGCGATGGTGTATTTTTTGTAGCTTGAAGATTTACCGTTTGCAAGATATGTTGTTTTTAAAAAAA
Source organism: Artemisia tridentata subsp. tridentata (assembly GCA_021014915.2). Lineage (NCBI taxonomy): Eukaryota > Viridiplantae > Streptophyta > Magnoliopsida > Asterales > Asteraceae > Artemisia > Artemisia tridentata. The sequence goes on from CP139509.1 coordinate 14,090,466, forward strand.
AGGTGAAACATGGGTCTTATTAATTTAGATGAAAAATGGATGGCTAATGTTGATTATTTGGATCTTTGACAAATATGAGATCTATATTGATCTCAACTCATATAACCTATCCAAATTTGTAATATAATGCTATTAATTTATAGGTTTGTTAATGCTAATATCAATCTTTTTATCTTATTTTTGTTGGTAGGTTCTCAAAAATCTCAAATTCCTTTCCCTCTCTTTCTCAAACTTGACGACCTTTGACTTTAGGATGACTCCAATTCTCGAGACGTTATCTCTAAGGTATTGTGATAATTTAGTAGAACTTTGCATGCCAGTTACTTGTCAAAAGCTCAAGCATCTCTTTATCAGTAAATCAAAGTTAAAAACCTTTGACCTTGAGTTGACTCCGAATCTCGAGACGTTGTATCTTTTGGATTGTGCTCATTTTGTAAAACTTCACGTGTCTGCTGCATGTCCAAATCTCAAAATCCTCAACCTTTCTAATTCAAGGTTGAGGAGCCTTGACCTTGAGCTGATTCCAAATCTTGAGATCTTATATCTTGAAGATTGTGATGATTTGTTAGAACTTCACATGTCTGTTGCATGTCCAAATCTCAAAATCCTAAACCTTTTAATTCAAGGTTGAGGAGCCTTGACCTTGAGCTGATTCCAAATCTCGAGACATTATTTCTCAAGTATTCTTATAATTTAGTAGAACTTTGCATGCCAGTTACTTGTCAAAAGCTCAAGCATCTCAATATCAGTTATTCAAAGTTATGTACCTTTGACCTAGGGTTGACTCCAAATCTCGAGACGTTATCTCTTGATTATTGTACTGGGTTTGTAGAGCTTCAAGTGTCTGTTGCATGTCCAAATCTCAAATTCCTCAACCTTTGTTACTCAAGGTTGAGGAGCCTTGACTTTGAGCTGATTCCCAATCTTGAGAGGTTAGATGTTCGTGGATGTGATAAGTTGGTAGAATTTAATGCTCCCGTTGGATGTCAAGTGGTTGTTTGAGGTTGACCGATATCGAGTTTTACGATAGATGTGAACCAAAGTTTAGTTGTTCTTCAACTACTTTAGATCTGGTTGAGTAGCTGAGTGGTGACAGGTGAATTAGCTGATCGATGGCCAAAGGAAGTTGGTAGCACTTGCACTTGTTGGGGCAAATTCCAAATCGGTGAACCCATTGATTACCTAAATAAGCAATGGGCCTATAGGTAGTTTTCACGAAAAGGTTAGTTTAGCTCTGTGTTATGTTCTCGTTTTCTGTAATAGATGGAGGCTCCATTGGATCCCACAAAAGAGCTTTCTAGGCTGGTATACGAGCACAAATACGAGGAGGCTTTTACTGCTCCCCTGCAAAGAAGTGATGTCTGGATTGTTTCCTGGTTATGCTCTCAGGTATTTTTTGTCTGCAAAGATTATACGATTTTATAATATTCTGAGTTGCATAAGTGCTTGTTAAAGCCCTATTGTCGGCCACGTGTAGAGTCAGCTAGTTAACATTTGTAATACTGATTTAACTTTAAGGATACGATAACTTTTATGTTCGTAGTTTGCCATGAAGTTTCAAACTTAAACGGGTAAAGGAAAATCTAAGTTGAGATATAACCTGATAAAGTGTCATTTGATTAAATGTTTAAAGTCCTCCTAAATAAGGACAAAGCAGATTAACCTCTGTAAAAAAACGGAAGTAAGTAATATAAAGTAACTGGTAAGCAAGAAATAAATTAGGATTGACATGTTCTGAGAAAGAAACATAGTCTTGGTAGTGTTGAGTGTTGAAACTTGAAACACGCTGAACCATATTTTAGTGATAGATATTTGTTACCAATACGCTTCGTGCAGAACATTTACCAACGTTTCATAAATTTTGATTGTTGTCATCTAGGTTGACCTACAGGGGCTATTAACAAGCAATCCTTTGCCCTTGAGTCAAGGAGTACTACTATCGTTGCTTCATCAGTTGGCTTGTGACATTGGCAACGGCATCAAAGAAACTTGCATGGATGATGGACGTTGTAGTAGCCATAAAGCCATCAGACAGCATGATAGCAGTGCATGTACGCCCCATATTTGACCAAGTCAAGTCTATACTAAATCATCAAGTGAGCATTCCCACAACCTCAGTAGCTGAGCGTTCAAGCATAAAGATTGTCATGAAACTCATCAGCTCCACACTTGGGACCCTGTAAAGTAGTTGATGATCGGTCCACCAGATGGATGGTGGTTCATATATATTTGCAGAGGGACTGTTTGTACAAAGCTTTAGAATTTTGTAATGGCGATAAGTCTTGCGCCTAATTAAACGAGTCTTGGGTTTTTGTTTTCTTGCTTTCTTGTTTTATAATGAATGTTTTAGGTCTGTTTATCCAAAATTTGTACATTTATTCTTATGTATTAAGTTTTTGTTTTTGATTTTGTAGAGCTTGATTTTATGTGATAGTGTTGTATACTTTTTATTTAATCCAAAGCTTCGAGATGATATTCCTTTTTAACTTATTAACTTTTTTAATTTAATACTTTTTCAGCTTGTTCATTTAGCTATTGAGTGACAAATTTTGGTGGTTTTTAACTTTCAATATGTTGCATATGTTGTAATGTAGCCAAGTGGCCTAAATCCAGTGGCGAAGCTTGAAAATTTTCAGTGGGGGGTCGGGATCTAAATTTTTTTTTTCATAACGCTATAAAAAAAATTTCACAATTAAAATGGGGGGTCGAAACCGAATATACCGAAATTTTTCTACACGAAAGCTATATACCCCCTACATCGCAAAAAAAAAAAAAAAAATTTCGAGGGGTCTGGCCCCTATATAAGCTGCGCCCCTGCCCAAATCAACATAACTTTCAATATGTTGCTATTGAGTACTGCTTTTGACAATTTTTCACTTTTCTGTCTTTAGTTTATCAATTTTCACTTTTCAGTGAAGCTTTTACACACATGGTAATGGGAATTAGTGCACGCTTCATACCTTCATCTTTCGGAACATGAGTTAAATTGGTAGATTGTGACATTGTGTAATGGTCATAATTTTATTTTTTTCTAGGTGGAGGTAATTTACAGGCATCAAACATTTGTCGGGTAGGGTTGATGGGTACCATTATGATACACAGGGTTGAGGTGTCCCTGCCAATCTACACCATAATTTTATTTTTTTCCTCAAAAGTTTTCAAAAGTTTGATTGATGAAGCACTCAGGGGTGTTTATAGTGGCTTATATAAAGGGCTTAAGTTTTATTAGGAAAAAAGCTAATGGCTTATGTTTTATCAAAACACACTTCTTCAAAAGTTCAAATAGTGTTTGGATTAGCTTATGCAGTTTCAAATTACAATATTGTTCAAATGACAAAAAAATGCATTGAACTTGATACTTTTTATTATTGTGTGTAGCCAACTATTTTTTTCTTATTGTGTGTATTGAACTTTCAAATTTTGATCATTGTGTGTATTTTGTGACCATTTTACCCTTATTTTTTTCAAATTTCAAAGGGTAAAATGGTCATTTTACATGGCAGAATAGTCACAAAATACACACAATGATTGAAATTTGAAAGTTCAGTACATACAATAAGAAAAAAAATAGTTGGCTACACACAATCACAAAAAGTGTTAAGTTCGATATATTTTTTTGTCATTTGCCCCACAATATTAGCATATTGACTCAAAATGACAACACTAAAAACAATATGTTAGCCCAAAAAAAAGTTGCAACAAAAGAAACGGTGAGGGTGAGATTGTAAATAATACAAACGAGTCATGCAGCCCGCGTGTTGCGATGGGTGAATTGACATCAGTTTTTTGCAGCCATGTTGTTCAAGCAGGATTTATGTTAGAGTATTGCTAAAAATGAACTTCAAACAAAAAGAGAAAGCATACATACCTTCCGGACCCTATGTATCGCTCTAAATCATTTACAGAAGCCTCTGGTTCAAAGAAGTTTATACCCTGCAAAGTAACGTGCTTTATTCATTAGTGATTTTGGTGCGATTAGGAGTATCTCCTTCTTTTGGACCAATGATGAAGCACACCACGTTTCACCAGTAACCTGCTCCAAATTTTGCAGTTTTCTGATCTAATTAGTAAGCTGATATACATATTAAGTCTGCGCCTAATGCACCTCACTTTAGAAGATTTTAAAGTCACTTACTTTTATATAAAATGGAATTGGTCAATTTGTGTGCTCACCTTAATTTCCAGTAGCCTCTTCACTCACAATTTTTGCAAATATTTGTTTTACACAATTAGTTTCTGAAAATTTTGAAACAAATAAAATCCTCACTCTAGATAGTGTTAATGATGGGAAAAACATGATGAAAAGGAGGATGTGCGGTATAAAGGTTCTTCTTGTTCTAGATGATGTGGATCACATAGACCAACTTGAGGCGTTAGCAAGTGGGCCTAATTGGTTTAAGCCGGGAAGTAGAATTATCGTTACAACGAGAGATGAGCAAGTGCTGGTCGCTCACAGAGTGAACTTGATTCGAGATATCGATCTCTTATCAGATAAGGAAGCAATTTGTCTCTTCAGTAGATATGCATTTGGAACAGAGAATCCAGTTCAAGGATACGAAGAGCTATCAGGAAAAGTTGTACGCTATGCTACTGGTCTTCCATTAACACTCAAAGTCTTGGGTTCATTTCTCTGCGGTAAAGATAAGCTTGAATGGGTAGATGCCATAGACAGATTAAAAAGAATTCCCTTAAAGGAAACTCTGGAAAAGCTTGAATTAAGCTATATCCAATGTTTTAAAAACCGGTTCGAACCGGCCGGTTCGAACCAATGTTTTAAAGACCGGTTCGAACCGGCCGGTTCGACCGGTGTTTTTATGGTCAGCCGGTTTTTTAAACCCCAGTTTTTAGAGGTCCCGTTTACTGTAGCAAACCGGCCGGTTTTTCCGGTTTTGGCCGGTTTTTCCGGTTCGACCAGTCCGGTTCAACCGGTTTTGAATTTCTTTTTTTTTTTCTTTTTTTTTTGAATATTTTTTTTAAAATTTTCAACCGGTTCGACCGGTGCCGGCTGACTTTCCGGTTCGATGAAAATTCCGGTTTTTAAAACATTGGCTATATCAGTCTGGGAGATGAATATAAGGAAATTTTTCTAGACATTGCATGCATATTGAAAGGCCAATATAAAGAAGATGCAATCAGAATTCTTGAAAGCTGTGGATTTCATGCTAGAAATGGTTTAAAAGTTCTTGAGCAGAGATCTCTCATAACTATTTCTAAAGGTGGGTACTTGGGCATGCATGACCATATAGAAGAAATGGGAAAAAACATTGTTCATCGTGAGCACCCCGATGAGCCTAACAAGCATAGCCGACTTGGGCATGCATGACCATATAGTAAAAGTTTACTTGTAAGGTGGATAAAACTAACACATTTTCATTTGTGTTGACTTCTTCTGACACGAGGTTTCTGGACACTGTTTTTGGATTGCAGGGTACTGAAGCAACAAGATGTCTAAAACTTACAACGTCGAGAAGAAATTTGAGAATTGTTATGAAAGGTCTTGTAAAAATGAAGAAACTTAGATATCTTGAAGTTAGGGAAAGAATTGTTAAGAATGGTCTTGTAAAAATGAAGAAACGTTCAAAAAAAATAAAAAAGAGAGACGCTCTGAAAGAAGCAGCCGATCTAGCTGGCTGGGAGTTGAAGAACACTCTTGACGGGTAAAGTCATCTTCATATCTCTGTAATGTATTCAATTTATTATTTCATTCTTTTTCTTTTTAAATTTTGATTGGGTGAGCTGGTCTATGTTTCATCTCAAACTCGGATGAGTTTTTCCTATTTCGTTTGGCTTAACCAAGCAGTTATATTGTTATATCACCATGTCATTACTTTATATTCGATTGTGTGTCTTATAAATCTGAAATTGATTATTCATGTCGGATTTTAAACAAGCCTGTACAATGATAACATACAGGGATGAAGCTAGCAATCTTGTTGGCCTTGATATGTGATCCGTGCTAAATAGATATAAATATTATGCAACGACGGATGCTCGTGAATAAATACAAATTACCCCTTTGTGAAAAAGGATACTTGCAAAAACTCACGTTCGTGTGTAGTGTGAAACCACGTAAGTGATTACCCGGATCGTTTCCCAACGAGGTGTGAATGGGCAAACTGTGGAAAGCTAAGATTAGAGTGACAGATGATTAGATATTGATTTTGCTTTTTTATATCTAATTAACAAATTAAAAACAAATATACACAAGAAAATTAAACGCGAATTAATAAATTAAAAATGCGTAACATGAAATATAAAATGGGACAAAAACCGAAATATATGAAATTTAAAACCTAAAAGTATAAAATTACTTAAAACTTTATTTTAAAATTAAAATTATATTTTTAACACTTTTTATTTAATTATTATTAATTATTTATTTATTTAAGTACTTATTAAACTATTTAAATTTATAAAAAATACTAAATGAACAAAGAAAATTCTAAAACTTTTTATATAAATAATATTAAGTAAATAGAAGCTAAGAAAATTATAAAAATGAAACTTGCTTAATTAAAATTTAAAAAGATAAATTCTATTAAATAAAAGCTATCATTATTTTTCTGTTTTTGTTTTTCTTAAGGTCTAAAAATGTGATTATAATTTTCCTAGATTATAAATGACAAAAGAAAATTATGTAAAAAAGATTTATATTTTTCTGATTATTATTCTATTTATTATGATTTAATTACTATTTGAAACTAATTAAAAAGATTAAAAATATTAAATGACTTAGGAAAAATCTGAAAAATTCAGGATAAGTCTAAATTAATATTCTTAATATAGGAAAATTAAAATCAAAAGTTTACTGAACCTTAATAAGCAATTTGGCCAATAAGCAGTTTGGCAAATAAGCCAAAAATAAGCTAATAAGCTCAAAACTCAACCAAATGCTCAGAACAAGTTTAACCAACTATATTAAGCATGAAACAACTGATAAGCATAAATAAGCACAAGAAATTAAGCTGAAAAGCAGATGAGCAGTACCAATTTTAAGACAGAAATTCTGGCCAAACCCTCTACTTGCAGACCTGGATTAAGCACTCAATAAGCTATTGAAAGGCAACCTAATGGGGGCAAAAGCTACCCTATACTACTGGCTACACAAAAATATGAAAAGCCCAAATTAAGCACACCAATTGAATCCCAATTAGAGGCTAGATCAGGTGGTCTGACTGAGCAGGCTGCTATGGTGGTCTGTGTTGGTTTTGTGTTGTGCAGACCTATGTGCAGAGGGCACAAAGGTTTGAGCCTTTGAGAACTCACTAAATGGACTGTAATGAACTTAGAAATGAAAAGAAAAAGAGCCAAATCAGCTTGTGGCTGATTCTAGCTTATTTGGACTTTTCAAGGACTGAAATTACCACAGCCCATTCAAAAGTACTAATTCTATCTATACTGGAAATTTGAGCTCAGAAACAGCTTATAAGGACTGTATTAAGCTTGATTGAAATTGAGCTTATGGCATTTGAACAGTAGACAGGTTTATACCCTGTCAAAAGCTTAAACCAAACACCCCTTAACAAGGGTAGTTTTGAGATTTTCCAAAGAAACAAACTAATTAAACTAGGTTTCTGATTGAAAATGGTTTTAATAACTTAACTAAATACTAATTAATAATTTTAACACTGAAAATAAGCAATTAATAAGCAACTACTAAGTTAAGCTATTTTTTGGTCTTTTTTTTACTGTTTTTAAGCAAAGCAAAGTAAATGCTATTTAACTACTGATATTATTGATGAAATACAATAAAGGACTAGTGATAAGCAGTAAATTATAATAATAAGCTAAAACAAGCTATTGTACAGTAAAAGTAGAAATTATGCAAAATATAGAAAAATGGCTTACAACTTAAAATAGGCAATGAAGCAAAGAAAGCTGATCAGAACTAGACTTGGCTTGTCACCACCAAGCTTAAACACCTCTCAGATTATCCTTTCCAGCTTAACTCCACCAAATTGCTTATTTGACTGAAAATGTTGACTTTTTGACTTTTTCTTGATTTTCTTGGAATAGAACTGTGTAAACTAATACAAGCTTACAACAAGCTATTTTAAGCTTGTATAAGCTTATATAAACAGATAATAAGCTATTTAATTATCACACTACTTAATTCGAATTTAACAGTTGGCTTGGAAATTTGGAACTTCATTAACTTGGAAAATCCATACAATACAGAAGTAACTTAAGACTAATAATTTGAAACAAACTTAGAATTACAATGAAAACCTTAATTGAAACTGAAATAACATTTATCTACTTTTTACACTAATGGTGGTCCTAATCTACTGACCCCTTCTTCTGTGTGCCTTCTTGTCTTTTAAATATCAATCCCAAATGACTCAGTGATAAAAAACGATTAAATCCCACCATTGGATAAGCCTTAATTCAATCCCATTCGTCCATTGCAATTTTGGCGGGAAACGTGGCAAGTGGGTAATTTGGCTTATACTGAGCACATGGGGGTATAAGGGTGTGGAGGATTAACATTGGAGGAGGGGGGTGGTGGATTGTCAGGGGTTGATTGGTGGTTTGGCAGAGAAAACCGTGGGTGAGTGTGGTATGGTTTTTTGGCGGTATGGGGAAGAAGAAGACGGGTCAAACTTGGTTTGACCCTGAGATATTTTAGCAAAGGGAAAAGTGGGCCGGGTTTTATCTATTGGGCTTTGGGTTATTTGGTTTGGACTGGGTTTATTATTTGTTGGGTTTAGGATTTAGTAATAATATGGGTTAAGGGTATTTAGTGTTGGATCCGGATTTAACCTTAGGGACCATTTGTGTAATTTATGAAGTTTTGAGGGGTTGAAAGTGTAACTTTCCCAAAGTTGACACAAGGGTTAAACATGCCAAATTTCAATATATCCCAAGGACCATAAATGTTATTTTTCCATTTTATACAACCAGGGGTATTTTCTGTCAACTTTGAAAGTTCAGGGACTGATTTTGCCAATTTATGAAACTTTGCTCGTTTTTCATCTGTTTTCACTCCTTTTGCACCTGAATCACATAAAAACACATTTTAATGATATTTTCTGTATTATTTGACTTTTCAAAGTGTTTTTGGCTGTTTTTGTGGGTTTAAATAATGTAAAATATATGTGTATTTAGACACATATCAAATCCTCCACACTAAACTATTGCTAGTCCCTAGCAATCTTTTATGAAAATTTAATGGATTTTATCTCTTTACCAAAAGCCATTACTTCTGGAGTAGCCAATGTTTTAGTATGTGATACTTTGGTACAATGATAACCAAATGATTTTGAGCAAATCATCAGCTGTCAACGGCTTTGATTTGTCTTTACCAAAAGCCGTTTGCTTCTGGACTAGCCAACTCTTAGATAAATTACAACTATTATCTTTGGTGAGCTGATTACCAATTATGGTTTTCTACTGCCTTTACCACAAGCCATAACCTTGCGGGCTAGCCAACTCTTCACTTATGAAGATATGGTGAGTCGAATACCATACAATTTTCGGCAAATTGTAAGCCATAAACGGATTTGATTTATCTTTATCAAGAGCCGTTTGCTCTCGGATTAGCCAATCCTTATGTGAGTTAGACATGGCGGACTGATAACCATTTATTGCGTTCTAAGTGAGAAAAAATTTTAAAATTTTGGCCAAAATGGGGGAATAGGGCACTAGAAGGTACAATGTGACAAAATTCGCCAGAATTCCCCCCGACACTTAGAACTGAATATTGCCCTCAATATTCAAAGTACTGGTTGTTAAACCAACACTTAGAACGTAAAAAGGTAATACTAATAGCCATTATTTTATATACACATTTTATTTTATTTTATTTATTTTTTTTTATTTTTTTATTTTTTGGTTTTTGACTGTACATATATACAACATGTGGGGCATCTCCCCCACACTAAGGTGAGACATGGGTGAAAACCCATGTTTTACTACTGTTTTTATTAACCGAGTCGCTAGCTTGACTCGACCCCGAATTCATTGGTTCATGGGGAAGCAAGTGGAAGAAACCATCTCCATCGGACTTTCATTCAATATGTTTGGATAAACACTGAAGTACTTGAAAGTTCCACTCTGATGAGATATACACAGACCCGGCTTACAAATGATAAATGAAAATGCCGGGGTCAAAGATAGTGTCTTCATTCCCTAAAGAGTGAAGAACAGGAGAAGTCACCGTGTAGGTGAAGAAAAGAAAGAAAGTCATGATAAAAATCATGACTAACTCATCATCAGTAGAAGGAGAATTCATGATTTCCACATCATGAATCTCATCATCTAAGCTTATTTGATCAAGACATATTCTGGGTGGGAGGGATGGGATTTTGATATCAAGCAAATTCTCAGTGTTGAGAATATTTCCCTCCGGGACATAAAGATAATCTTTGTCAAGATCAAAGTAGAAGTTATCATACTCTGGCGGAGATATGATATGAGTGAGTTCATCGGAGAACTCCTCAAAGGCAAATGATTCATATTCGGGGAGAGAAATATGAGAATGAGAAGTGGCACTGCCACTAGTCTTCTCTCCCATATGATCAAAATGGGAGGCTTCAAATTCTGGTATAGAGTCATCGGAAAACAGGTCACTATCCTTTATGGGGATAGGAGATGAAATGGATTTTTCATTGAAAGCCTCGATTTTAGAAATGAGAAGATTAACATTTAATAATGTTTCACGAAGTGTTTCGTCTTTGATTATTTCTTCATCATTCTCTTCTTCTAAGCTGACAAGCTCAGAAGGTAATTCCTCAACATAATCGATGTCCTCACAAAATAAAGAATCATCATTACTTGAAGTATAATCATCGTCAGAATTGGAAAACATCTCAACACGATCATGTGAAATGTCAAGAAGAGGCAAATCACACATATTATCAGAAATACCCTCGGACTTACTTGGGATTGGGACAAGGTTCTCAGCACTAGACTTTATAAATTCGTCCGATTCCTTTTCAGGAATAGTGCTAATATGCTCATCCCCCATAATAAGAGAGTCCTTGGGGTCCAAAGTTGGAAAGAATGATGGGATTGCAATAGACTGAGGGAGTTGAGAAATGATGCCACCCAAAGGAACAATACTCTCCTCGTCGTCCTCCTCATCAATATTGCTAGCATAAATGGCTTTCATTTGTTCGTCGGCTAGCAATTCTGCAATAGTCTTGTCTTCCTGCCTTTTCTGGACAGGTGTAATTGCAGCTGATGAATTCTCGCAACCTCCGCACATAGAATCTTCATCATCGTCATCGTAAATGAAAGTTTGACGATATTTGGAACTCATTCTAGCTGTTTGTTCTTCTTCAGCTAGAAGCTCTCCAATGGTTTTCTGATGATGATCTTCTTGGGCATTTTTAACAGCCAAATCATTAAATGTATCCATCATATTTTGGAGTTTTTGGAATACATTTTCAAAAGATTTTTCAAGAGGAGATGGCTGAGGTTGAATCATTTGATACTGTGGAGGTTGGTCATGACAAGAATAGTCGTAATTGTTACAAGGGACATGCTCATAGACAAGCGGGGTCCTCGTTTGACAATCAGATTCATAATGTGGACCACCACAGTACTCACAACAATACATTTGCTGTGACTGATTCGGTGAAGCATATGGATATTGGTCATACCTGAAGTTTTGATTACATGGATCTTGTTCATAGACAGACGTAATTCCTGTTTGACAATCAAAACTCGGGTGTGGACCTCCACAATGCTCACAAGGATCATTTGGCATATTTTGAAATGATAAATCATTGAAGTTTTGATCAGACGGTTCTTGCCAAAATGAGTCCTGAGAAGGGGTACTGAAATTGTTGTGAAAATCTGGATAATCAAGTGTGGCTGGCTGATAAGTGCAAAAACATTGCTTACACTGTGAATCATCCCCCAACGGATTTTCACACATACAACAATTAAGCTGAGTGAGTGAAGATGGCTGGGGTTGTGGAGAGTGTTTGGAAAAAGAATCCGGAGGTGGGACAAGTGGTGTGCTCTGAGAGCTAGGAATTTCCACCACTTCCGTTATGGTCTCTGGTTCTTGTTCTTGATAAACGTGAAGAGTAGGCAAGTCGTTCTTTTTAGTCACCGTTCTAAGCTCTGCACGTTCTCTTGACAAACTTTTAACCGTAAATTGTGAAAGGTCTGGATTAATTCTTGACTGTTTGCCATTAATAGCATGTATCTTGGGCTGTGAAGGGCAGTCGGAAGAACTTTGAGAATCATTGATGGAATTAAGCACTCTTTTGAGGGCTTCTTTACACCAATAACAAGATCCACGATCCTTTGGTGCATGCTCTCCACACAGCTCACACGCACACTTTGAACAACGAAGGTTGTCAATCAACGGGCTTTTACAATTCAAACATTTGTACCCGAGAGACGCCATAGAAGAAAGGTATAAAAAGTTTAGAATCAAATGGATAAGAATTAAAAAGGGGAATAGGGAAAAGACGAATATTTTTGGGTTTTTGGTTTTTCAACAAGATCAAAGCAAAACACAAGGAACTTAAACCTTAAATCAACCAGCGTACGGTAGCTCTCTGACTGAAAAACGCACAGAGTGGCGGAGAAGCAAATGTGGGCAATTAATGCTCCTTAAAAACCCGCTTCTTTCAGTTCGACAATTTAATGTCAAACTATCCTTAAACCTCCGTTATAGTTTGTTTATCAATCAAAGGTGAGCCGAATTCGCAAGCGACACAAAGGCAAGTTTTAATCTTTGGTTTGGGAACTTATTATGGTCGTACCCCCATTTAGGTAGTACTCTGTCTTGGTTCTCGATGGTAAATTTTATTGTTGTTATTATTTGAACAAAGAAAACGGAAAATGTTTTTGGTGTTTTTATTTTTTATATGATATTAGATATAGAAAAGGAAAAAAATATTTTTGTATTTTATATTGTTTATGGGAAATAGGAACTTCTGGAAGAAGGATCTCAAATCACTAATCGCTTAAACTCTAAACAATATTGTCGCACACACCTCCCCGGCAGCGGCGCCAAAATTTGATCCGTGCTAAATAGATATAAATATTATGCAACGACGGATGCTCGTGAATAAATACAAATTACCCCTTTGTGAAAAAAGGATACTTGCAAAAACTCACGTACGTGTGTAGTGTGAAACCAGGTAAGTGATTACCCTGATCGTTTCCCAACGAGGTGTGAATGGGCAAACTGTGGAAAGCTAGGATTAGAGTGACAGATGATTAGATATTGATTTTGCTTTTTTATATCTAATTAACAAATTAAAAACAAATATACACAAGAAAATTAAACGCGAATTAATAAATTAAAAATGCGTAACAGGAAATCTAAAATGGGACAAAAACTGAAATATATGAAATTTAAAACCTAAAAGTATAAAATTACTTAAAACTTTATTTTAAAATTAAAATTATATTTTTAACACTTTTTATTTAATTATTATTAATTATTTATTTATTTAATTACTTATTAAACTATTTAAATTTATAAAAAATACTAAATGAACAAAGAAAATTCTAAAACTTTTTCTATAAATAATATTAAGTAAATAGAAGCTAAGAAAATTATAAAAATGAAACTTGCTTAATTAAAATTTAAAAAGATAAATTCTATTAAATAGAAGCTATCACTATTTTTCTGTTTTTGTTTTTCTTAAGGTCTAAAAATGTGATTATAATTTTCCTAGATTATAAATGACAAAAGAAAATTATGTAAAAAAGATTTATATTTTTCTGATTATTATTCTATTTATTATGATTTAATTACTATTTGAAACTAATTAAAAAGATTAATCAAAAGTTTACTGAACCTTAATAAGCAATTTGGCCAATAAGCAGTTTGGCAAATAAGCCAAAAATAAGCTAATAAGCTCAAAACTCAACCAAATGCTCAGAACAAGTTTAACCAACTATAATAAGCATGAAACAACTGATAAGCATAAATAAGCACAAGAAATTAAGCTGAAAAGCAGATGAGCAGTACCAATTTTAAGACAGAAATTCTGGCCAAACCCTCTACTTGCAGACCTGGATTAAGCACTCAATAAGCTATTGAAAGGCAACCTAATGGGGGCAAAAGCTACCCTATACTACTGGCTACACAAAAATATGAAAAGCCCCAAATTAAGCACACCAATTGAATCCCAATTAGAGGCTAGATCAGGTGGTCTGACTGAGCAGGCTGCTATGGTGGTCTGTGTTGGTTTTGTGTTGTGCAGACCTATGTGCAGAGGGCACAAAGGTTTGAGCCTTTGAGAACTCACTAAATGGACTGTAATGAACTTAGAAATGAAAAGAAAAAGAGCCAAATCAGCTTGTGGCTGATTCTAGCTTATTTGGACTTTTCAAGGACTGAAATTACCACAGCCCATTCAAAAGTACTAATTCTATCTATACTGGAAATTTGAGCTCAGAAACAGCTTATAAGGACTGTATTAAGCTTGATTGAAATTGAGCTTATGGCATTTGAACAGTAGACAGGTTTATACCCTGTCAAAAGCTTAAACCAAACACCCCTTAACAAGGGTAGTTTTGAGATTTTCCAAAGAAACAAACTAATTAAACTAGGTTTCTGATTGAAAATGGTTTTAATAACTTAACTAAATACTAATTAATAATTTTAACACTGAAAATAAGCAATTAATAAGCAACTACTAAGTTAAGCTATTTTTTGGTCTTTTTTTTACTGTTTTTAAGCAAAGCAAAGTAAATGCTATTTAACTACTGATATTATTGATGAAATACAATAAAGGACTAGTGATAAGCAGTAAATTATAATAATAAGCTAAAACAAGCTATTGTACAGTAAAAGTAGAAATTATGCAAAATATAGAAAAATGGCTTACAACTTAAAATAGGCAATGAAGCAAAGAAAGCTGATCAGAACTAGACTTGGCTTGTCACCACCAAGCTTAAACACCTCTCAGCTTATCCTTTCCAGCTTAACTCCACCAAATTGCTTATTTGACTGAAAATGTTGACTTTTTGACTTTTTCTTGATTTTCTTGGAATAGAACTGTGTAAACTAATACAAGCTTACAACAAGCTATTTTAAGCTTGTATAAGCTTATATAAACAGATAATAAGCTATTTAATTATCACACTACTTAATTCGAATTTAACAGTTGGCTTGGAAATTTGGAACTTCATTAACTTGGAAAATCCATACAATACAGAAGTAACTTAAGACTAATAATTTGAAACAAACTTAGAATTACAATGAAAACCTTAATTGAAACTGAAATAACATTTATCTACTTTTTACACTAATGGTGGTCCTAATCTACTGACCCCTTCTTCTGTGTGCCTTCTTGTCTTTTAAATATCAATCCCAAATGACTCAGTGATAAAAAACGATTAAATCCCACCATTGGATAAGCCTTAATTCAATCCCATTCGTCCATTGCAATTTTGGCGGGAAACGTGGCAAGTGGGTAATTTGGCTTATACTGAGCACATGGGGGTATAAGGGTGTGGAGGATTAGCATTGGAGGAGGGGGGTGGTGGATTGTCAGGGGTTGATTGGTGGTTTGGCAGAGAAAACCGTGGGTGAGTGTGGTATGGTTTTTGGCGGTATGGGGAAGAAGAAGACGGGTCAAACTTGGTTTGACCCTGAGATATTTTAGCAAATGGAAAAGTGGGCCAGGTTTTATCTATTGGGCTTTGGGTTATTTGGTTTGGACTGGGTTTATTATTTGCTGGGTTTAGGATTTAGTAATAATATGGGTTAAGGGTATTTAGTGTTGGATCCGGATTTAACCTTAGGGACCATTTGTGTAATTTATGAAGTTTTGAGGGTTTGAAAGTGTAACTTTCCCAAAGTTGACACAAGGGTTAAACATGCCAAATTTCAATATATCCCAAGGACCATAAATGTTATTTTTCCATTTTATACAACCAGGGGTATTTTCTGTCAACTTTGAAAGTTCAGGGACTGATTTTGCCAATTTATGAAACTTTGCTCGTTTTTCATCTGTTTTCACTCCTTTTGCACCTGAATCACATAAAAACACATTTTAATGATATTTTCTGTATTATTTGACTTTTCAAAGTGTTTTTGGCTGTTTTTGTGGGTTTAAATAATGTAAAATATATGTGTATTTAGACACATATCAATATGGTACAACTTTGGGAAGAGGGAGGAAAAAAGGTAGAATAATTGTTGATTGGTTGTTTTGCGTAATTTGTAGTGGTTATATTTATGTTACCTCTCATGTCTCACGAAAAGTACAAATGTTACGTAACTTTTACTCCTTTGACCCCTGTTTATAGTACACCACATTTTTTTATCGGTTTATGTTTCGTAGTTTTTGTTAGTTTAATATTTTTGACTTATTAAACTTTATATTTTTTATTCCGCACTTTACGTTTCACAGTTTTATGATATAAATTAAATTATTAAAAAAATAAATAAAAAAATAAAAAATGAGGGGTATTACTTGTAGAAATGGCGTCTATATAACCTATCCACATTTGTAATAATGCTATTAATTTATAGGTTTGTTAATACGCTAATATCAATCTTTTTGTCTTATTTTTGTTTGTAGGTTCTTAAAAAACTTAAATTCCTTTCTCTCAATTGCTCAAGGTTGACGACCTTTGACTTTAGGATGACTCCAAATCTCGAGACATTATTTCTCAAGTGTTCTTATAATTTTGTAGAACTTTGCATACCAGTTACTTGTCAAAAGCTCAAGCATCTCTATATCAGTGACTCAAAGTTAAGAACCTTTGACCTTGGGTTGACTCCGAATCTCGAGACGTTATCTCTAGAGTCTTCTTATAATTTAGTACGGAGTAGAACTTTGCATGCCAGTTAGGGGTTGTCAAAAGCTCAAGCATCTCAATATCAGTGGCTCAAAGTTAAGAACCTTTGACCTTGGGTTGACTCCAAATCTCGAGACGTTATGTATTGATTTTTGTGCTGGGTTTGTAGAGCTTCAAGTGTCTATTGCATGTCCAAATCTCAAATTCCTCAAACTTTGTTACACAAGGTTGAGGAACCTTGACCTTGAGCTGATTCCAAATCTTGAGGAGTTATCTCTTGATGATTGTGATGAGTTGGTAGAACACATGTCTGTTGCATGTCCAAATCTCAAAATCCTCAAGCTTTCTAATTTAAGGTTGATGTGCCTTGACCTTGAGCCGTTTCCAATTACTCTTGAGAAGTTACATCTTGAAGATTGTGATGATTTGTTAGAACTTCACATGTCTGTTGCATGTCCAAATCTCAAAATCCTCAACCTTTCTAATTCAAGGTTGAGGAGCCTTGACCTTGAGCTGATTCCAAATCTTGAGGAGTTATTTCTCAAGTATTCTTATAATTTAGTAGAACTTTGCATGCCAGTTACTTGTTAAAAGCTCAAGCATCTCAATATCAGTTATTCAAAGTTATGTACCTTTGACCTTGGGTTGACTCCAAATCTCGAGACGTTATCTCTTGATTATTGTACTGGGTTTGAAGAGCTTCAAGTGTCTCACTACAAGAAAACATAGCTCGGGCGACGGACACCCTGCCGACGACCGAGTGTCGTCGGCAGTATTCGCTAAACGACAAAATAATGACTTGACCAAGCCAAGGTTGCGTTGAATTTTTATATCCGTATTATGCCGACGACGTTTCGTCGGTAAAATAAATCTAATGTTTGACTTGGTGAAAACCTGGGCGGGAATTTGACCCGCCAAAACTATGTCGACGTCATGTCGTCGGCGTAGTATAAACCAAAAAATAATTGTGATTAGCGTGGGATTAGCGGATGATTAAGAATTATTTTGCCTTTAGTTTAATGACGCCGACGACATGACGTCGGCACATATTTAAGTCAAATTTTTTGACTTTTCCCTCTTGTGAATAATAGCGAATTGTTGGGCGGGGTTTTTCCCGCCTTTATTATGCCGACGACAGGTCGTCGGTGATATTTCCCGCCAAAATTTCCCTCCAACCCGCCAATTTTTTACTTATATATATATATCATATAATAAAATTATCACAAAACACGTAAATTCTCACACATAACAATGGATGGTTTAACGCCGGAACAGGAATGGTCGAAGGCTTTATCACATGAGCTCCTGTATAATGAAATTATACTTCATTGGGGCTGGGAAATTTTTGATGAATATGGTTCTTATGAGAACTGTGCACCGTGGCAGAGGGACAAGATTCTGGAATGGTTGAGGAGAAATCCGTACTATAGAGAGTATTTGGAAGAGCTAGATGCTGCTGAAGCTCAACGTGCTGCTGAAGCTCAAGCTGCTGCTGTTGGAGGTGACGATGAAGCTGAAAGCACGTTGGACCTCAACACCGAATTTGGTAATCTGGAAAATAGAGTAACAAATTTTGAAGCTACGTTTGCACGTATCAAGGAAATGAGAGCAAGGAAAGGAAAAGATGGTGCGAGTTCTAGCAAAGCAGGAAGTAGCCGCAAAAAAAAAATAAACGGGTCGTTTCGTTTGATCTGTTTCATTTGGTTGTCGAGTTGTTTAGTTTGAGTTGTTTCGTTTGGTTGTCGAGTTGTTTAGTTTGAGTTGTTTTGTTTGGTTGTCGAGTTTTTCGTTTGAGAACTCTTGCGTGTTTTAAATAAAATGTGTGCATTCGTGTTTGTTAATTGAGATGTTGTTTCTTCAAATAAGGTCATAAACCAAAACACCTTTTTGGTGCAGGAAATAAGCAATCCCAAACACCCCTGTTTGGACAGCATAAACCAAACGGCTCTTGTGGGCTGTTGTTATGAAAACAACATAAACCAAACGGCCCTGTTTGGACATCATAAACCAAACGACCCCTTATGGTTGAATCTTGATGGATACTTAAGTTTTCACAACGCCTCCAACATTAAAGCGTACAAATTAAAAATATAAAGCACGTTCGACATCAGTTTTCACAACAACAACAACATTTTATTAAACAACAACAATAACCCAACAAACAACGACAACGACAATAACAGCAACAACAACAACAATAACAGCAACAACAACAACCTACATACGAAGATTTCCCATATCACCTACCATGTCATTATAAAGGTCGTGAAGTAAGGCAGCTGAATCAGTTGTGTGTTTGTTTGGATGCATATACACTTCTAGCATTTTATTGAGTACCATTATCTGGTGATTCAGTTTGATGCAGTTTGAGCACTCTGTATTTCCAGGACTTGATGTTGAAGGTCCTGCAATGTATCGAGTTGGAGTTGTGGATGGTCTTGCGGAATGAGTTGGAGGCGTTGAAGCTCCAACAGAAGCGGTCATTTTGGCTAGTCGTTCATCCTTCCATAAAAAAAATCGCATCCATACTCCTTTGTCCCACCCTGTTAAAGAGTAAAAACTATAATTTTTAACGACTAACCAAATTATTTAAATAACACACAAAAAAGTATGTAATTGTTCACCTTGGATAAAGGACACGTATAGTATTGTTTACCACGGGAGTGAGGTCGATGCGATTGTCGTAGAATTACGTCTCCTCGTCCACAAGGACAAGCAAAAGCTTCAAATTCCGCCATCTTCACCATGATAACAGTGTGTGTTTGTGGTTGTGAGGATTTGAGAGTGTATAATGTGTTTGTGTGGTTAAGAGCAGATCTGCTAACTGTTATATATGGTAAAAAAAATAGATCTTTTGGAGGGAAGTTTTGGCGCCATAACATCTCGTGTATTGCAAACGGTACCGACGAAAGGGCGTCGGCACCATTTTTCAATTAGTTGACTTTTCTTGTGTAAAACCATAACATCTCGACTCGTTTGTTAATCATCTCGTGTATAACCATAACATCTCGGCTCGTTCGTTAAACATCTCGTGTAAAACCATAACATCTCGGCTCGTTCGTTAATCATCTCGTGTATAACCATAACATCTCGGCTCGTTCGTTAAACATCTCGTGTATAACCATAACATCTCGGCTCGTTCGTTAATCATCTCGTGTATAACCATAACATCTCGGCTCGTTCGTTAAACATCTCGTGTTAAACCATAACATCTCGGCTCGTTCGTTAAACATCTCGTGTAAAACCATAACATCTCGGCTCGTTCGTTAAACATCTCGTGTATAACCATAACATCTCGGCTCGTTCGTTAAACATCTCGTGTAAAACCATAACATCTCGGCTCGTTCGTTAATCATCTCGTGTATAACCATAACATCTCGGCTCGTTCGTTAAACATCTCGTGTATAACCATAACATCTCGGCTCGTTCGTTAATCATCTCGTGTATAACCATAACATCTCGGCTCGTTCGTTAAACATCTCGTGTAAAACCATAACATCTCGGCTCGTTCGTTAAACATCTCGTGTAAAACCATAACATCTCGGCTCGTTCGTTAAACATCTCGTGTAAAACCATAACATCTCGGCTCGTTCGTTAAACATCTCGTGTATAACCATAACATCTCGGCTCGTTCGTTAAACATCTCATGTAAAACCATAACATCTCGGCTCGTTCGTTAATCATCTCGTGTATAACCATAACATCTCGGCTCGTTCGTTAAACATCTCGTGTATAGCCATAACATCTCGGCTCGTTCGTTAATCATCTCGTGTATAACCATAACATCTCGGCTCGTTCGTTAAACATCTCGTGTATAACCATAACATCTCGGCTCGTTCGTTAAACATCTCGTGTAGAACCATAACATCTCGGCTCGTTTGTTAAACATCTCGTGTAAAACCATAACATCTCGGCTCGTTCGTTAAACATCTCGTGTATAACCATAACATCTCGGCTCGTTCGTTAAACATCTCGTGTAAAACCATAACATCTCGGCTCGTTCGTTAATCATCTCGTGTATAACCATAACATCTCGGCTTGTTCGTTAAACATCTCGTGTATAACCATAACATCTCGGCTCGTTCGTTAATCATCTCGTGTATAACCATAACATCTCGGCTCGTTCGTTAAACATCTCGTGTATAACCATAACATCTCGGCTCGTTCGTTAAACATCTCGTGTAGAACCAAAACTATTTTTGATTTTTTTTTTAATTTTATAAAAGTATTTATAATAAATAAAAAATTTAACTACTTATTTTTTAATTTTATAAAACTATTTTTTATAATTTTATAAAAGTATTTATAATATTACCGACGACATGACGTCGGTAATATAACCGCCAAAATTTTCACCAAACTTTTATACGTCCCGCCAAACTAGAAACGACAAATTTCTATTACCTTACCGACGACATGACGTCGGTAACATTAAAAGTTATAACAAAACTATATCTGGTCAACACTTAGAAAAAAAAAACGTATAACTTTTTTCTCCTCAATAATTGAAGAAGACGCCGGCGACACCACTACCACTACCACCTCCGACACCACTACCACTACTCCACCACTACCACAGCTCCACCATCACTACACCCACCACCTCCGACACCACAGCTCCACCTCCGACACCACCGCAGCTCCACCACAGCTCCACCACAACTACACGTGCACCTCCTCCTCCTCTCATATTTAATTCACTCCTCAACCCCTCATTTGTTTAATTCTTCTTCTTCCCCACTTTTTCTTCTTCGATCTACAAAACAGGTAATTTTGATTTTTGTTAATTTTGATTTTTGTTAATTTTGTTTTTTGTTAATTTTGTTTAATCTTAGTGTTAATGTTTGTTAATTTTGTTTTTTGTTAATTTTGTTTTATTTTCTTTATTTATTTTATACAGCCGACACCGCAGCTCCACCTCCGACACCACCACAGCTCCACCAAGACAGCCGAGAGCGAGAGTCGAGAGCTGAGACAGCCGAGACAGAGGTAATGTGGTCCCCTTTTTTTTAAAAAACTTTTGGTATCCCGACGACATGTCGCCGACAACAGTTTTTTTTTTAAACTTTTTATATATTAATGTGCTCACTTTTAATATAGCCCGAGCCCGAGCCCGAGACCGCAACCTGAGACTGCAGCCCGAGCTGCAGCCTGAGACCACAGTCGAGAGCCACAGACCACAGCCGATATAGTATGTTGTTATTTTTTTCATATCCGTATTATTTTTTACATATCAGTATGTTTGTGAATGTTGCGTGACGGATTAAGTGTAATTTGATTGTTTAAAACCGTGTTTAAGAACCGGCCTAGTTTAGTAGCAGTGTATACCTTTAGTAGCAGTGTATTATGTTTTAGGATTTTAGTGATTAATTTCAGAAAGTCCCCGTCCGAAGTTAATCATCCTATAGAAAACCCGTCCGGAATTCATTTATTAGAAATTAATTTCGGAAAGTCCCCTGTTTGGGACTGCTTTTTGAATGTTTTGTCTCATTTAGGATATGGATGCGTATAACTGATTTACTATTTGAGATTATTTCGACAGTGTTTCTCCTTTACTCCTACGAATATGTCCTTAATGCACATATTTGGGGAGTTGAGGGGAAATGCTGCCGAAATTTTCTCAAATAGTAAATAAGTTATACGCATTCATATATGGGACGAATCATTCAAAGAGTGGGTTAGGATTGCCTTCCATAGTTGCGCTAGGTGAACAAAACAACTCGTAATCATTAATTAAGTGCATATAATAACTGATTGCATCATAAAAATGCAGTTATGATAATTGATAAGAGTTGGACCCGTATAGAGCATCGTGGTTCAAAAGAATTTCTTGATGGTCTTGCCACCTTCCTCGATCATTGCAAACCGTTATTGAATAGTTCCGGAAACA
The DNA here is from genome assembly GCA_021014915.2 of Artemisia tridentata subsp. tridentata. Taxonomy (NCBI): domain Eukaryota; kingdom Viridiplantae; phylum Streptophyta; class Magnoliopsida; order Asterales; family Asteraceae; genus Artemisia; species Artemisia tridentata. The sequence continues at coordinate 14,113,084 of CP139509.1, forward strand.
TAAAATGTCCGTGTCGTCGTTGTCGTAATGTTCCATGGGTATCTCTCGAAGGTCTTAAATACCACATAGGCCACAATGGGTGGGACCCAACTTATACACAATGGAAGGATCACGGTGAACCGGATCCTCCGAATAATGATCAATATGATATTCTTGATAACACAACACAACGTGAGATGAGTGACATGGGTGCGTGCCTTAATGATATTCTTGATATTCCTCCGAATAATGATCAAAATGATATTCTTGATATTCCTTCGAATAATGAGCCGACTCATGGAAATATTGGCGAGACAAGTAACGAGCCTACTCAAGCAGCGACACCTCCTCTGCGTAACGAGTATGAAGAGTTACTTGCAAGTTCCAACCAGCCTCTGTACCCGGGTTGTGACTTAATGACAACATTGGATTTTATGGCAAAGTTTACACATCTCAAGGTCAGCGGTAAATGGAGTGATACTTCATTTAACAATACGCTAAAATTTCTCCAGGAGGTATTTCCGCCCAGGTTAGGTTACAATCTCCCACTGTCATACTATCATATAAAGAAGACATTTAAAAAGTTCGGGTTAGGGTACGAGTCGATACATGCTTGTGAAAATGATTGCTTTCTATATCGAGGGGATGATGGCGAAGATTTGGAGTATTGTCCGGTTTGCAAAACGAGTAGATGGAAAGACAATAAAACAACGGGGAAGAAAGTTCCTAACAAGGTGTTGCGTTACTTTCCTATCATTCCTAGACTACAACGTTTGTACAAGTCTATTCACACTGCAAAACATATGACTTGGCATGCTACTGGAAAGTCTATGGACGGTAAGATGCAACACCCGGTTGATGGTAAAGCATGGCAGAAGTTTGATAATAAATATTCGGATTTTGCTATAGAACCAAGAAACGTTCGATTAGGGTTGGCTGCTGATGGTTTCAATCCGTTCGGAAACCTTAGTCAGACTTACAGCATGTGGCCGGTTATATTAACAACATACAACTTGCCTCCGTGGTTATGCATGAAAGAGACTTCTTTGATGCTGACATTGTTGATTCCTGGCCCTAAATCACCGGCGAAGGACATCGATGTTTACTTGAAGCCCTTGATTGATGACCTTGTGAAATTATGGAAAAAACCAGGTATCTTGACTATGGACGCTGCTACAGGCACTCAATTCCACATGAGAGCGATGCTTTTATGGACCATCAATGATTTTCCTGCTCGAAGTAGTTTGTCTGGTTGGCAAGGGCAAGGTTACTACGCTTGTCCTACATGCAAAGTAGACACTCCGGCTACGCGTGTGATAAGCAAAACAGCTTATGTTGGTCATAGAAGATTCTTAAAAAAAAACCATAAATGGAGGAGGGACTGTACGACATTCAATGGTGAACCCGATTATATAGATCCTCCTAGAAAAGATATTAGGGCTGATATCTTGACTCAACTTGCGAAATTGCCCACACGTGTGCCGGGGAAACATCCGGATTATGGGGGTGGGAAGATAAAACGTAATCATACAGTCGAGCTGAACTGGACTAAACGGTCTATCTTCTACGATCTTGAATATTGGTCTTTTCTTTCTCTACCACACAATTTAGATGTCATGCATATCGAAAAAAATGTGTTGGAGAGTATCTTGAACACCTTGTTAATGAATGACAAATCTAAAGACACCGCGAAGGCAAGACAAGATTTGCAAGCTCTGGGCATTCGACAGGAGTTGTGGCTCGGAAACAAACAAAACGGGAAGTGCTCGAAGCCTCATGCAAAGTACTCCTTCACACCCGATAAAAGAAAACTCTTCTGTCAATACATCAAAACAGTTAAACTACCAGATGGCTTCGGATCCAAGTTCAAGTCAAAAGTGACCAAAGATGATAACAATATAACGGGCATGAAGTCTCATGACTGTCATATAATGATGCAACGGTTACTTCCTTATGGACTTCAGCAATACTTGGACGCACAGACTTATACACCATTGATCGAGCTTTGTTTCTTCTTTAAGCAAATTTGCGCCCGAACTTTGATTGTGAAAGACATGGTGAAAGCTAAAGACCAGTTGATCAATATTTTGTGCAGTCTCGAGCAAATATATCCTCCTGCTTTTTTTGACATTATGATTCACTTGGTTATGCATTTACCTGAAGAGGCTATTGAAGGTGGGCCTGTTTCATTCCGGTGGATGTATCCATTTGAAAGATACATGAAGAAGCTTAAAAACTATGTCCGAAATAAAGCTAAGCCGGAGGGTTCAATAGCGGAGGGTTATGTTGCAGATGAAGCATTAACTTTCTGTTCTCGTTATTTTCGTGGTGTTGGGACAAAATTTAATCATCCCGCTGCATCTCAGGACCGTCCTCGCCCAACAAGTGATTTCCAGGTATTCCGATCACTATGTACCAATTCTGGTAAAGAGACATTGATTAAGTTAGGTCTCCAAGAAATGAAGAGAGTGATATGGTATGTACTTCACAACAGTCCTGAGATCGACAAGTACATGGACGAGTTCGAGAGGTATGCGTTTATATTTTGAAATTTCTGTTTCCCAAGTTATCTTTTCGATTTATTCTAATATCATGAACATTTTCAGGGAATTTCCTGATATCGACATGCAACAAGCATTTCCGAGCTGGTTTGAGACGAAGGTAAACTTATTGTATGTATTTCCATATATAAATAACGACTATTACTCATCTCCATCTATTCTTATCTTTTTTCATAGATCCGTAAACTTTACATAGCCGATGACCCAAGCTGTACTCCCGACTTATTCGCTTTGGCTTGTGGACCATCACCGACCCCAATCTCAGTCAACTCTTGCGTAGTCAACGGTGTGAGGTTTGTCGTACACAGCCGCGATATAAAACGTACAACTCAGAACAGCGGAATTTGTTCACCTGGTGAGAAGGAGGGAGAAATGTATTATGGTCAGCTAGAAGAAATTATGGAGTTCGCATATTCCCAGTTCAAAGTTGTGTTGTTTCGAGTTAAGTGGTTCGACTTAAGCAACAAAAACCGTAGAGTCCAACGTTTTACCACTAGAAACAACATGACACAAATTTTGGCATGTAGCTATGCGTTCGAAGATCAACCTTACATTCTCGCAACACAAGCAAAACAAGTCTTCTACCTTGAAGATCCTGCCAGACGACCACTTCATTGGAAGGTCGTCCAAGAAGTAAATCACAACACAACCTGGGATGTCATCGTGGTAGAAGACGATGATGATGTGATACATGGCAACAACTCATCCGATCTCCAACTGTCTGCTAATTTGAATGATTTGGAACTTGAAACCTTAAATATCGATGGTGAATCAACGTTAGTTGAGGCACCACCACCAATCATTCCTGTTGATGACGACGATGATTTTATTGATGATGAAGACGACGATCCTTATGATTTAGTAGATTCTGATAATGAAGTCGCAAAAAATTCTGATGATGAAGTTGATGCGACTAATGTTGTTTATGATAGTGATTGAATTTGTGCAGATTGATCTTAAAATGTAACTTGTAAAACGACACTTATTTTAATGAAATTGTTATGGATTGTTTAAAAGTGTATATTTCTTTTGAATGTGTATGTATTTGAATGTGTGCATGCTTATGTTAATTTGTTCCCGAATTTCTATATGTTACTCAACTTGTACTTTTACAGATGGCAGCAGCAGTCGCGCGTGGTCACGGTGGTGACGGTGCCGGTGACCCACCTTCCCCTCCCCGTCAGATTGAGGGCGGGCACCGTGCTGGTGGTAAGAATTTCTAGATTACATATATATATGTATATATATACACATATTATGTATATATATAGATATATGTGTATATATATACATATAGGTATACACATATATGTGTATATATATATACACATATCTATATATGTATATATATACATATATCTATATTTTTGTGTGATTATATATATATATATATATATATATATATATATATATATATATATATATATATATATATATATATATATATATATATATATATATATATATATATAGCCGAGTACCCGCGCCTAGCGGCAGCGGTTTCTAGCCAAGTACCCACGCCTAGCGGCAGCGGTATCTATTTTTCAACAATAGTTTAGCGGCAAATAATTTTCTTTCGAAAAACTGTATTTGTAGCGTTAGGGAATTGTTTACGAAGAAAATGTTTTCCAGACGCAATGGTCGCATAGCGTAACTATACATAGTTTTTAACAGTGTTGCAAAAATCGGTCATATCGGCCGATTAATCGGCGATTAATCGCTTATCGGCCATGGACCTTGGAGAGATTTACAAGGTAATCGGCCGATTAATCGGCCGAGTCAAGAAAATCGGCCGATTAATCGGTTAAAAATCGCTAATTGGCCCTCGACCGCCGCAGTACCGATTCACGATTTTTGCAACATTGGTTTTTAACAAATTTTGATATCGTTGTATTTATAGTGTTAGGGAATTCTTTATGAAAAATATTTTTTTTTCAGACGACATGGTCACATAGCGGCGACTATTTTTGTGGTGGCTTCAATGATTTTTTTGTGTGCTTTATTTTTTTGAATCATGCATGTATTTTTAAGTTAACAATGGTTATCGATGATTCCGTTTTATTTATCGCTGGTTCATCAACGGTAGCCCAAATCAATTAAAACTACCTAGCGGCAGCGGTGTCTAGTTTTGACAAAATTACGGCAGCGAATGATTTCATTAAAAAAAAATTATTGTTAGTGCTTGGGTATCCTTTTCGAGGAACTATCCTCCTTATGACATGTTCTTCTTATGACATGGTTCAGTAGTGGCAACAACGTTCTTCTTATGGTATGGTTGAATAGCGGCAACAATGTTATTTGAATAGCAGCGTAAATGTATAGCGTGGTACCCATGCAGCGGCGACGATAAATATTTACCAATAAACAGCTTCCTCGAGACATTATGATTTATAGTTTTTTAAATGAAAATGAAAACCCTTTCTCAAGGGTATTTGAGTGCTTTTCGAGCAGGAAAAAAAAAAAAAAAAAGAAAAATCGAAAATAAAGAGTACATTTTTTCTGAATTTTTTTTTTGAAAAGAAAAAATTTTGAAAAAATTCGGAAAAAAAAATTGAAAAAAAAAGTAAATTTTTTTTCGAAAAGAAATTTTTTTTTGAAAAAAATTTCAGAAAAGAAAATTCGAAATTTCAAAATTTGAAAATATTTCAAATTTCAATTATCTTACGCATTCAAAACAACTAAAATCAAAAAGTTCTACACACCGTTACTATTTCTAAATTTGAAAATATCAAAAAAATTACACTTTCATAATACAATTTGGAAATTTAAAATGTTAAACTTTAATTTTAACCAAGTCTTCTAAAACATATGCCAAAAATTCAAGACAACAAACTTTATAACAAATGTACACGATAAACTTTTTAATTAAGCTTACACCATAAACTTTATTAACGAAATTTACACAATCAACTTCATCACAAATTTGCACTAAGAAATTTACAACAAAGTTTACACAATAAACTTTATAACAATATTTACACCGTGTAAAATTCTAACAAATTTTTATTGAAACAAAATTTTGCTCGAGTTTCATAAAATTATAATACAAAGTTAGAGATTTCATAACTTAAATGGATACGCGTCGAAATCTTATATTGATCTATCACTATTTATATGTGTTCTAAAGATCGCTAACATTTCGATGAAAATGTTTCTACCTTCACAAACGAATCAGGTGGAAAGCTAAGAAGACCAGTCACATGCTCCATCTTTTCACCACTTAAAAAGGTTACCTCGGGTGGGAAACAGGCACAGTTAACATGAACCCACAAGTTGTCAATATCCGTTGGCCTCAATGTACCTCCTATAAAAACGTAATCCACATAAAAAATATAGATCGATAAAAAAAATATGTATATATCGATAAAAAAAAATAATTCTATATCTACCAAAAAAATATATAGATCTACTATATATATCGATACAAATCTTAACGCGGTAAATCAGATGTCACCAACGTGCAATTTACATAACTTTGCACTAAAAACTAAAACAATTCATAAATCTACACATCCAAACGTCCACTTAAATATAAGCTATATTATAACGCAATTTCACCAATAGTGTGTGCTTAAAAAAAATGCATTTGTTAAAAAAAAATTGAAAGCAAACACGTCAACTAAGCTTCAATCTACCTCAACAAGTGCTGTCAGTCCAATCATTTTGCATATCTTAAGCATGTATTTGATGTCAAGATCTGGTAAGACGCCTGCAATTAACAAAACAGCATCTGCACCCTTTGCTCGCCCATAATACAGCTGCCATGCATCCACAATGAACTCTTTGCACAAGAGAGGGCAATGCATTTTAGATAATGTCAAAACCTGCTAAAAGATTACTGTATATAGATTATCGAAGCTCCCCTTTAGTGATAAACAAAGAATCATTGCATAAACATCAGAAGACCCATTAAATATTCATTTGAAACATGATACGATCAATATATACCTGAAAATATTTTGAATCGGTCAAAACACTGAGGCATGCTGCTCCACCATACTCATATGCTTTTGCAACTTCAACCTGTTATGACAACGATCCAGAATAACTAATCAATCACACACTGACACACTTATATACGCATATACGGAGTAACCAAATGTATGCATACATATGGTTATTGATGCTGCATTTGAATGTATACATGCAAACTGAATAGGTAACTTACAAGGTGAAAATCTTCCCTTAGAACTCCTCTACTCAGTGAAGCCTTTTTCACTTCAGCAATTAAACCAGGCACTCCAGTTCGCAAATATGACGCCTTGAGAGCTATATTATAACTCAATTTCACCAACTTACTGGCCAATTAATGCGGTAAAACTGCTAATTTTGTATCATCTGTACCTCACCCTTTCTTTTGTATATCCGTTGACATCATGGTCATCATCTCACTAAATATAAAAACAGAAAAAAGTAAAAAAAACATGAACAATAGTAACTATGAGACAGATTATCCGGTTAAGAAAGTACCACTTGTAACATACAGATTTAACTCTTTCAGTTCTTTGCGCAAATTTTCTCTACAACACATACACATATTTAATTAAAAATCAGCATAATTATAAACTAACCTCACAATAAAATAATAATAACCGAAACCGCATATCAAAACTTACCTTGATCTCGAGTCTGAGAGGCTGTTAACAAATCAAAACTTGAGTTAGTAAATCAGATCCGAAGTGTGTTCCGGCGAGCCAGTACGTTTTCCGGCGAGGCAGTACGTTTTCCGGCGGCTAATCTAAAAAAAACATATAGATCTATAAATAAACGTTTTCCGGCTAATCTAAAAAAAACATATTATTTCCAAATAATCTAAAAAAAAACATATAGGTCTAAAAAAACATAACGAAAAATATTATTTCCGGCTAATCTAAAAAGTACCTCTTTTCGGCGACCAAAATACGTTTTCCGGCGGTAACTTTTTTCGGCGAACAAAAATATTTCCGGCGACAGTTCCGGCGAGAAAGTGGGTCGCAAGTGGGTAAAAGTGGTTGCAAGAGGCGGCACTAACAAAAAAAATACCAAAAACGTTAGATCTATTAAAGAAACGTATAAATCTACAAAAAAATCAATAGATGTAGAAAAAATATGTATGGATCTATAAAAAAAACTATAGATCTAAAAAAAACAATAGATCTACAAACAAAATATATAGATTTATAAAATAAAAAAACAATATATCTATCAAAATACCACGATTTCCGGTGGTGCGTTGGTGGAGGTGGCGTCGGTGGAGGTGCCGTTGGGCGTAGGGTGGTGGCGGCAGTGTAGGGTGGTGGTGGTGTGAGCGGTGATGATTTTTGTGGAGAGTGAGATATGTATTAGGTTTTTTTTAGATGAGAGCGTGTGTGTATTAGTTTTTTTTAGAGAGACGTGGAGAGAGTGTTTGTAAGAGTCCGGTTTTTTTTGTGTGTGTGTGTGTGTGTGTGTTTTTTTTTTTTTTTTTTTTTTTGAAATATAGAGGAGAGAAGTAAATGGGATGGGGGATGGGTTTTTGTGGGGTATTGGTTTGTAGGGTAGGTTTATTTGGTTTTGTTGGTTTGGTAATTTTTTAGGGTGGGATGTTGGTTTGGTGTGTGTAAATTTAGGCTTTGATCTCGGTTCGGGTGGCTGAATCTTAAAGTTGGAGGTTTGGTGTTTGGTTGGGGATATTGGTGCTTTATAAGGGAGTATAGATATATATATACACACACAATATATGTATATACATATGTGTGTATATATATATATATATATATATATATATATATATATATATATATATATATATATATATATATATATATATATATATATATATATATACATATATGTATATACATACATATACATATATCTATATAAGTTACTTTATGACGTTTCCACTCACTCCAATTGCAGGATCAAGGCGACCCCGCCGAGGAGGTCGGGGCAGGGGGGAGGCAGGGGAGGCAGGGGTAGGGGAGATCAGAGTGGCGGTAGGCAGCGCCCACGCGAAGAAAATAAGAATGTGAAGCTCAAGAACGCCGTGAGAGATGGTGGCCCACAGTCGATTGAGTTTGAGATTGGTGATAAGGGGAATTACACTCATGTGGGCCCGAACGCGACATGGTTTAGCAATTATGTCGGCGAGCTCATTCGGCGGCTGCCGCTCTCCTATGCCTCCTGGTACGATATAGAACCGGAGAAGAAGGCTGACTTCCTTCCACAGATCGGGGTCAGTTATTTCATTTTCCTTTTATATATATTGTTATGTTATCGTGTTTATTTTTTTAAATGTGCATATTTATTTAAATTTGTTTATTTATTTATATCTCTATATTTAATTATTTGAATGTGTACATTTATTAAAATTTGTTTATTTATTTATAACTTTATATTAATTTTAACTATATTTGATTGCAGCTTATGTTCGATTTGGAACGCCACAGGAGCAGACCAGACTGGGATACCATTCGCTCGGCGCTCACATCGTATTTCGCTACACGATACCGTGACAATAAACATGATATGAAACGCGATTACTTTACAAGAAAGGGTGGGGCTGCTAGTGTGGAAGAGATCAGAAGAAATCCTCCTCCGAGCTTGGAGATGTCTGAGTGGAACAAGTATGTCGATTTGCACATGTCGGAGGCGGCCCAGAAAAGATCGGCTGTGAACAAAGAGAATCGAAAGAAGAACAAGATTCTCAGCCGCCACGGTTCGAAGTCATTTGCGGCATCTCGACACGAATATGTAAGACACATTTTATTTTTATAAGATTATTTAATTTTAATAATATATTGATTAAAATTATTTATACTAAGTAAAATATATATGGTGTTTGATTTGTCATTTTAATTTGTTTCATCCTATATGCATGTGTATATATTTATACAGTTTGAGAGGAGCCAGGACCACCAGTATCCGTCCATGTTCGATACATATCTTGACACCCACTTCAAGAATGGTGCATGGTTGCAGGATGAGGCTAGAGCTCGGTTTGTAAGTATCGTTTTTTTATTTATTTATTTATTTATTTTTTTCCAAACACGCACTTAGTGATTTATTGAAACATAATCTAGTAATTAACCCGACTAATATATTAATTTTCTCATTTTTTTTCAAATACACAGGAAGAGATGGTCCGGCTGAGGCAGCCTAGATCTGATATGCCGGCAGACGAGCCGTGCCTCACGGAGGAGGAGATATTTTCTCAGGTGATCGGGGGAAAGCAGCGTGGTCATATACCTGGCGTCGGCAAGATGGTACCCTACTTGAAGAGGCCACGGGTAGACATGCCGCCTCCAGCTCCAGAAGGTATGTACAGTTGGATAATATTAAATGACGCATCTTATATATGTATTGAAATGACCGTTTTTAAATTTTGATTATTTCGTTTATAGGTACGTCCGAGCTTAAAGGGAAGCTTGCTGAAGCTACGGGGCAGATTGATGAATTTAAAAACACTCTGGCTGAAGCTGAGAAAGAGAGGAAAAAAGAGAAGAAGAAAGCTAAGAAAACGGAGAAGCAGCTCGAGTTGTTGACACGTTATATCTCGAGGAACCCAGACTGGGACGCGTATCTTAGCTAGGTTGGTTCTCGAGGTGACGCTGGAGGCTGCAGTGGGAGCGACGCGGGAGGGAGCGGCTCAGGCGCTCTCCCGAGTGGCTCAGGCGGCGAGAGTGGCTCTAGCAGCGGGAGTGGCTCTAGGAGCGGGAGTGATGATGATGACGAGGATGACGACGATGGGCTGTAGAGGTATTATTTTGTGTTGTTTTGTCTCTGGAACTATATTTTTGACGACCCCAATCTTATTATCTTTGAACACTTAGGATATTGCAACATTTGTACATATAGTAGCTAGGTTTAGCGATTATAACACCCATTTTGTAAACTTTATGATGTATTTTGAGGGTGTTATAATGTTTATGGCCGTTTTGTAAAGTTTATGGCCGTTTTGTAAAGTTTATTAAGTGTTTAGTGGTTATATATAGCCGTTTTAGCCGTTATAAACTTTATAGCCGTTTTAGCCGTTGTTTGTATTGGAATGTGGTTTATAAGAGCAGATATTGGAAACTGGAATTGGTAGATTTTTGCTGCACATTTTTGCGGCAAAAATTTGGGTAGTGCAGCTGCGCAGGCTGCTGTGCAGCTGCAATATAACTTCCATACCGACGCCATGTCGTCGCTATAATATATACATGCATATGATACCGACAAAATGTCGTCGACAGAATAATGAAAATGTTTATATTTTAAACCGTACCGACCATATGACGTCGGCAACATTTTTCAATTTTTTGACTTTTTTTTTACTATTGCAAACGGTACCGACGACAGGGAGTCGGCAACATTTTTCAATTTCTTGACTTTTTTTTACTATTGCAAACCGTACCGACGAATCATCGTCGGCGTGGTTTACGTTAATATTTGACTTTCGTTGACTTTAATTAGTTAATCTAATTAAGCCATTAAATATTTATTTTGATGCCGACGACACGGCGTCGGTAATAAATTGTCGAGCAAAAACAAACTTTTGACCGAAAATCATGTGGGTCCCACTCTGTCGTCGGTACGAACGTTGCCGACGTGGCTCTGTCGACTATTCGTGCCGACGACGTGACGTCGATAAGATATGGTGCCGACGTCATGACGTCGGCACGGTTGAAAAATAGTCGACGCCGGTGGTGTCGATTGTACTAGTGTCTGTTGCATGTCCAAATCTCAAATTCCTCAACCTCTGTTACACAAGGTTGAGGAGTGGTATGTGCTTAAACACATACCTTTTCTTGACCAAAACCGGACCAAAATAACCAAAACCCGACCAAAATGCCAAAAGATATTGTGTTTTTGTGTTTTTGTATGTGCAGGGATGGATATCGTGAAAATTGACAAAAGACACAAGAAATCCGGGAAAACGAGCACGGGATATGGGAAAGACTCAAAGTCGAAGCCGGGAATGCTATTTATGCTCTAAAAGTCAAAGTCAACCCTTGAAGCTTCATCAAATGACAAGAATGGCCCTTGGATAATATTTTGATGAGTTGGCAAAATCAGTCCTTGAGATTTCAGAAAATTACACTAAAGGTCCTTATCATTTTACACAAAACAAATAAACCCTTAAATCCTAAAAACCTATACTTATATCCGGTTTCTATTTATTAATACCACAAACCCAAAAATACATCAACTCCAGCCCATCAATTAAACACCCCAGCCCAAGACCAAACCCACTATCCATCACCCAACCCAAATCATAAAACCCGGTCCACAACCTATAACCACTTACCCGGGTCAAACTTATACTAAACTACCAGTCAAACCCAAAACTACACACACCTCACACACGCGTCCAAACCTTTTCACCCCCAAATTACTGCCGATAAGCCCTAGAAAATTCACTGCCACTCAATTAACCTCGGACTATTAATTACCCAATGATTAAAAAGTTCTGGAAGGTCCTGACAGTGCCAGGGACACGTGGGACTCACTGATTGGTCAAGCCGTGTCACTATCTTGATCCTAGGGCCAAGATTGAAACGTAGGGAGCAAGGGTGATCTAAGGGTGGATAGAGAGCTGAGGAGCACACGGATTGATGAGCTAGAAGACCCAGAAGGTTCCCCTGAAGCCTATAAATAGAGCTTTTGATGCGTGGTTTTGCAACCTTACAACAGGTTTTACCTCTCGAGGGATCTCAAGAGGCTTACAACCCCACCAGGCAGTGTACCTGACCGATGTAGTATAGTGTAGTGGTAAGTACGGGGGATTGATCGTTCTCCACAGGGAATAGTGTTCGTTAGGTATGAAAGACTACTCTAATAGGTCTAAGGGTTGAGGAAGATTCTTTTTTATGTTTTTATATTTTTATGAAAGCAAGTAAAATCTCGGGTTTGAAGGAGTGGGCGGAATTAGTTGCTAGTCAACTAACCCAAATAACTACAAATGCAAATAAAATAAAATAACAAAAATGAAAATGTTGGTGAAAACTTATGTGTAGAGAAATGTGTTTACTTAGATTTCCTTACTCCCTAACTATCTTTTACCGGTTGATTAGTGTGTATTAGTCGCGTGGATGACGGGTGTATTCCTTAATACCAATCGTGGGGTGGCGTATGATGAGGCGAAAAGTGTACCGCTTTTAAGGGGTCATTTAAGCCCTAAATCGTATTTATTTGATCAAATATTGCCCTAAATCGTTCCTTTTGTCATTTTAGGTACTTTTGAGGAGAAATCTGGAAAAGGAGGCATTTTGGACGTTTTTGGAGCATAAAAGTGAAGAAAACGGCAAAGTCTCAAAATTGTGCTGAAAGTCACCTTTGACGGCGTCAACATTTACTCCAGACGGCGTCATGCTTTGGCAAGAAAAGTTGGATGTGAAATTTACTCATGACGGGCCAGTGAGTTTGCATGAGAATTCTGACGGCGTCACGCTTTAACTAAATCAAGGGCGTCACGGCTTAAATCAAAGAGGGACGGCGTCACGTTATAGGTCCGACGGCGTCAAGCCTTGATAAGCCAGAATGGATTTTTGAAGAGCTAAAGAGGGACGGCGTCAAGAAGGTCATCCGGGAACCCTAAAAGCGGCGAGGTGACGGCGTCACAATGCATAAGGTGACGCCGTCAGATGTCAAAGTCTATATATAGTTTTCTAATTTTTTGTCATTAGAGGAGAGCTTAGTGTGTGGAATTTTGGGATAAAACCCTAAGACGATTTTAGCTACTTTTTCAGGGCTTCTTGCCTTGAGATCTTCCATGTTTCATTGAAAGATAAGTTATCAATTAATCATTCAATATGTCTATGTGTTGTTTGATTCTATCTTATGCTTGTCTTTTGTTTAACATGTTAGGCTAATTTTATCTTGTGTTTGCTTAGATCTAATGAAACCTAGCTATTGATTATTGGTTGTTAGTGTGTTGTTAGTTGTATTGGATGATTGTTTATCTATGTTAGGCTTAAGAAAACTGGCTAACTTCCTATTCGGTAACTTGCTTGAACGTCTTAAGAAACATGAACCAAACGCGTACTAAAGGTTTTTATGGTTGTATTTAATGCACAAGCGAATTCTAGTGATCCCATGTTAGGAGCTTCCTAGCCGGCTCGACATAGGAGTGAAGTAGGAGCTTGTAGAGTTTGGGGAAGTAAGTACGCCACCCCACGAATGGTATTAAGGAATACACCCGTCATCCACGCGACTAATATACACTAATTAACCGGTAAAAGATAGTTAGGGAGTAAGAAAATCTAAGTAAACACATTTCTCCACACATAAGTTTCTCACCACTTTTCATTTTTGTTATTTTATTTTATTTGCATTTGTAGTAATTTGGGTTAGTTGACTAGCAACTAATTCCGCCCACTCCTTCAAAACCCGAGATTTTACTTGCTTTCATAAAATATAAAAACATAAAAAAGAATCTTCCTCAACCCTTAGACCTAATTAGAGTAGCCTTTCACACCTAACGAACACTATTCCCTGTGGAGAACGATCAATCCCCCGTACTTACCACTACACTATACTACATCGGTCAGGTACACTGCCTGGTGGGGTTGTAAGCCTCTTGAGATCCCTCGAGAGGTAAAACCTGTTGTAAGGTTGCAAAACCACGCATCAAGTTTTTGGCGCCGCTGCCGGGGAATAGTTATTGTTTAGGTTGAATTTTTATTTTATTAGGTCTACTCACTAGATTCCTTTCTAGTGAGATTTTTATTTTATTTTTCTAGGTTTTCTTTAGTCTATCTTTTTCTTTGTGTGTTTGTTCGTAATTTCCATTGACTCTTCCGTTCACCATTATGGAGTACGCGAATCCACCATACCACCAACCACAAAGGCCATTCTACCCTATTGACATCTCGAATTTCAAACAATATCGAGATGAACCCATATATGATGCATGGACTCGTTTTAGAAATTTACTCCGAAAATTCCCTCATCATAGTTTCGCTTTAGCATCCCTAACCCGAACCTTTTACTATCGTGTTGGCCAATATGACCAAATGCGCATTGAGGATTTTGCCAATGGGGACTTTAGGGAATTAAGTGCTGAAGAAGCATGGGATGCCATAGAAGATTGTGCCCAATATTATTATAGGGTAGACAACCCAACAAACGTTAGTACAAGTCAATTGAATATAAATTTCCTGGATCATGAAACAAGTTTGTTTGGGGATGAATACATTAGTGTTGAGATACCTAAGTGGTTGTCATGTAATGCCATAGTACAAAACAAACACATAGGTGACCTTGATGTGATGGAGGATTTAGCCGAACATGATCACATTGATCAAAAAGACCTAGGTTTTATGATCGATGATGATGAATCTCAAGAAACACATGATGAATCTTTTGGGCAATTTGAATATAGCAGTCATAATATTGAGGATGATCCTTATGATTCGGATATAGAAGTTGAGATGCCTAGAGAAGCACTTGAGATACTAGGGAAAATGTTAGGGTTAGATTCTACTAAAACACATGATGAGGATATAGGTGATCTTGACACAAGGAATGATGAGGTAAGTAACATAAGCCCACCAAGTACCCCACAAGTCCTACCATCATTTGAGGCACACACACCGCCCGTGACTTACCCGGAAGAAGTTGAGGAGACTATAGGAACCCCAATAGAGGTAGAGCCCTTGGACCAAACACAACTAGAAGAAATAGGTTTGAATGCTTTTAGTGATCACAACCTTTCTTTTAGTTCTATGGAAGTTCCTAGTTTTGATGAACCGGAGCCTCAACCAAAACCGTTACCTAATCTTCCATCTTTAGATGTGAATTTAGGAATTGAAAAAGGTCCCGATCCACCCATCAAACCATGTAGTCCGGGTAATGTTAAGATTAAGGTAGTAGACTCTAGGCCATGTGGAGTGGAAGCTAATATAGGAGTGAACCATGACCTTACATACTTACATCACCCATTCATGATTGATCACAAGAAACATTATGGGTTTAAACCGGGTTTATTAGGTCAAGATGGATTCCCAATTAGGAGTCTCTCGAAGTTGTTAGAAAATGATCCCTTTTTAGGAGAAAACTTCAAATCACCCATTGACCAAAGTGAACTAGGCAAGGTTATGATGAAAGGAGCACACCCCTTTGAGCATATAATTCACTCGTCACTCTTTCCTCACGTGGCATATTTCCACCCTAAGGGTGTGTATCGCTACTTTCACCCACACTTAATCCTAAGTGTAGGGAAAACCTCCCCTATTTTCGTTAAATAAGGGTAGAGTCAGGCTCGTGACTCGAACAAAAACAAGCGCTCTTGGGAGGCAGCCCATGCTTTATTTGCTTTGTGTGTTTACTTATTTGTTTGTTTGATTTTATTTGTTTCCGTATGTATGTTTAATTTTTATTATTATTGATTCATGTTCAAAACTAAATTGTGAAAATGCTTTATTTTGTTTTTAACTTCGTCTTAACTACATATAAAGGTATTTTGCAAAAGATAAGTGTAAGGGAAATCTAAATCGGTTTATTAGAACACGAATGAACGTGAATCATAATAATAATAAATTAACATACATATTAGTGTGTGTTTGAGTCAAATGCTTGTATCGAGTCATAATGATGTTTTGCAGGATTTCCAGGAAGTAAGGTAAAGGTTTTTCCAGAAATTTTCCGGAAACTTAAAATGAAAATTTTTGTCAGGTCATTTGTGACGGCGTCAGGGTTTATAACCTGACGGCGTCAGATTTAATTTCCAGAAATTTTTGAAAGTTTTGTTTTTAGAAAAGTTTTTATTTAAATCTCCAACTTATAATCTCTAGGAATCTGCAAAATTATCATTCCACAAGCATTATATCCTTATATATAGATTTTTCCCGCCGATGTTATGCAGGTTTTCGTGTTTGTTTTCTCAGGTTCAACAGGTTATTTTGGACAAGGAGATGTTTATGGAATCAAGCTTATGGCGATGCATTAGTCATGGAGCTTCTACATTACCTTGGAGGAAGATTTAACCGTGTAATTTCATTATCCACCGAGCGAATCAGGGGAGTATTTGATTTCATTCTTTTACTTTATGCTTTTACATCTTGTTATTTGAACATTAGGGACAATGTTCATCTTAAGTGTAAGGGGAGGGTAAAAGTACGATTTTAGAGAATGCTATTACGCTTGATTTTTGTTTGTTTAATAGTAGATGTGTAATAAAACTAAGATAAATACTTGTTAGGGTAATTTTAGTGCCAAATTTAAAATTTTTTACAACATATAGGAGTGAAACTTTGATCTTAATGAGCGTCTCACGGATAGGAGTTATATGACTAGCACAAAAACCGTACCACTAAAAAATTTTCCACCCCCAAATATGTGAGGTTCGCCCCTAGAATTGGTAGGAAAAGCATTTATGCTATGATGTGTGTACCGGTAGCACTTAGATTCTAGAACTTGCGTTAGGACCATTCCGAGGCCACAAGTGAGACTACATTCGTGTAGTTAGATTTACTACATGATAAGAGGCATTAGGATTAACCCATGTTTTACACCTGTGTTTTTGTTATAATTACTTTGGCTACATTGGTCAAGTAATTCTCCCACACCCTTTGCGTTGTACTCATTTTTAGTACACGATACCCCTAGTACACCCCTCAGAGCCTATCTTTTCGTTTCAACCTTTAAGCATTTTACTTAAAGGAAGAATTTGTTACACCCCACTTAAATGTACACCCAAATCGCCTTAGCCTACCTTGTATGCACTCATCTTTAGTGCATTATTGTGACAACATTTGTTTAAACCCAAGTTAATTATCTAATTGATTACATGGTTGCTAAGTCGAGTCATATCCTTGTACATATTGTTTTGGGACGATTGGGACTCATGGGTAAAGTACTAGTGTAATGGAGTAATGGGGAAGAACATCATTTATTACCCCCATATGTGCTAAATGTTTTAAAAGTACTCCAAGTTTTTCAATTATCTTAATTCGAGTCATTAGAATAGTATTTGTAAAGTTATGTAAAAGTTCAAGTGTAAGGGGATGCAACGCCCCTTTGATGCATTATTTTGGATGGTAGGGTAAAAGTGTATGCAAAAAAAAAAAAAAAAAAAAAAAAAAAAAAAAAAAAAAAAATCGAAAAAATCAAGAAAAATACAAAAAAATGAGAAAAAGAAAAATAGAAAAAACATACGGACTACCATCCCGTTTTATTTTATGTTTATTTTATGTTTATGTTATTTTGTTTCTAGCTTAAGATCGAGTCTAGTCTTGGCTTAGCAACATTGTATAGTACATGTAATTGATCAAGATTTTTAACTCGCCACCAGTAAAATATCCCTTATCCAACAAAACCGTGTTTTCCTTTTCCCTACACCTAACGTTATAACCCATTTAAAAGCCCTCTTTGATAGTTTATCTTAGGTGCTTACGCCTAGTGGAGGAGGTTTTCGATCCTTTCCCAAGCCTATGGTAATCTATTTGCTATGACAGGTAGTGAGAGATATTTTCCGTTTTCATTTATGAGATTTATTTTGATGACACTTGAGAGATGTGAGTATCTAAACACTACTTGTGAGGTGCTAGTATGTAATCTCCGTGCTTATTATGATTGAAGTGGAACGATTATTTGTTGTAATTACTTTTATGTTTGCATTAAATGACCCCTAACTTGTATTTTGATTAGAATAAAAGCGCATTTGCTTGAGGACAAGCAAATCTCAAGTGTAAGGGTATTTGATGAGGCGAAAAGTGTACCGCTTTTAAGGGGTCATTTAAGCCCGAAATCGTATTTATTTGATCAAATATTGCCCTAAATCGTCTCCTTTTGTCATTTTAGGTACTTTTGAGGAGAAATCTGGAAAAGGAGGCATTTTGGACGTTTTTGGAGCATAAAAGTGAAGAAAACGGCAAAGTCTCAAAATTGTGCTGAAAGTCACCTTTGACGGCGTCAACATTTACTCCAGACGGCGTCATGCTTTGGCAAGAAAAGTTGGATGTGAAATTTACTCATGACGGGCCAGTGAGTTTGCATGAGAATTCTGACGGCGTCACGCTTTAACTAAATCAAGGGCGTCACGGCTTAAATCAAAGAGGGACGGCGTCACGTTATAGGTCCGACGGCGTCAAGCCTTGATAAGCCAGAATGGATTTTTGAAGAGCTAAAGAGGGACGGCGTCAAGAAGGTCATCCGGGAACCCTAAAAGCGGCGAGGTGACGGCGTCACAATGCATAAGGTGACGCCGTCAGATGTCAAAGTCTATATATAGTTTTCTAATTTTTTGTCATTAGAGGAGAGCTTAGTGTGTGGAATTTTGGGATAAAACCCTAAGACGATTTTAGCTACTTTTTCAGGGCTTCTTGCCTTGAGATCTTCCATGTTTCATTGAAAGATAAGTTATCAATTAATCATTCAATATGTCTATGTGTTGTTTGATTCTATCTTATGCTTGTCTTTTGTTTAACATGTTAGGCTAATTTTATCTTGTGTTTGCTTAGATCTAATGAAACCTAGCTATTGATTATTGGTTGTTAGTGTGTTGTTAGTTGTATTGGATGATTGTTTATCTATGTTAGGCTTAAGAAAACTGGCTAACTTCCTATTCGGTAACTTGCTTGAACGTCTTAAGAAACATGAACCAAACGCGTACTAAAGGTTTTTATGGTTGTATTTAATGCACAAGCGAATTCTAGTGATCCCATGTTAGGAGCTTCCTAGCCGGCTCGACATAGGAGTGAAGTAGGAGCTTGTAGAGTTTGGGGAAGTAAGTACGCCACCCCACGAATGGTATTAAGGAATACACCCGTCATCCACGCGACTAATATACACTAATTAACCGGTAAAAGATAGTTAGGGAGTAAGAAAATCTAAGTAAACACATTTCTCCACACATAAGTTTCTCACCACTTTTCATTTTTGTTATTTTATTTTATTTGCATTTGTAGTAATTTGGGTTAGTTGACTAGCAACTAATTCCGCCCACTCCTTCAAAACCCGAGATTTTACTTGCTTTCATAAAATATAAAAACATAAAAAAGAATCTTCCTCAACCCTTAGACCTAATTAGAGTAGCCTTTCACACCTAACGAACACTATTCCCTGTGGAGAACGATCAATCCCCCGTACTTACCACTACACTATACTACATCGGTCAGGTACACTGCCTGGTGGGGTTGTAAGCCTCTTGAGATCCCTCGAGAGGTAAAACCTGTTGTAAGGTTGCAAAACCACGCAATCAGCGTACGTACTTCCCCAACTCTACAAGCTCCTACTTCACTCCTATGTCGAGCCGGCTAGGAAGCTCCTAACATGGGATCACTAGAATTCGCTTGTGCATTAAATACAACCATAAAAACCTTTAGTACGCATTTGGTTCATGTTTCTTAAGACGTTCAAGCAAGTTACCGAATAGGAAGTTAGCAAGTTTTCTTAAGCCTAACATAGATAAACAATCATCCAATACAACTAATAACACACTAATAACCAATAATCAATAGCTAGGTTTCATTAGATCTAAGCAAACACAAGATAAATCTAGCCTAGCATGTTAAACAAAAGACAAGAACAAGATAAAATCAAACAACACATAGACATATTGAATGATTAATTGATAACTTATCTTTCAATGTAACATGGAAGATCTCAAGGCAAAAAGCCTTGAAAAAGATGCTAAAATCGTCTTAGGGTTTTCTCCCAAAAACTCCACACTAAGTTCCACCTTTAATGACAAAAAATTAGAAAACTATATATAGACTTTTGGATCTGACGGCGTCACGTTATGGAGTGTGACGCCGTCACCTCGCCGCTTTTAGGGTTCCCGGATGACCTTCTTGACGCCGTCCCTCTTTAGCTCTCCAAAATCCGTTCTGGCTTATCAAGGCTTGACGCCGTCAGACCTTGAACGTGACGCCGTCCCTCTTTGAATTAAGCCGTGACGCCCTTGATCAGGTTAAAGCGTGACGCCGTCAGAATTCACATGCAATTTTCACTGGCTTATCATGAGTAAATTTCACGTCCACCACTTTTGCCAAGCCATGACGCCGTCTGGAGTAAATCCTGACGCCGTCAAAGGTAACTTTCAGCCGATTTTTGAGACTTTGTCGTTTTCTTCACTTTTATGCTCCAAAAACGTCCAAAATGCCTCCTTTTCCAGATTTATCCTCAAAAGTACCTAAAATGACAAAAGGAACGATATAGGGCAATATTTGATCAAATAAATACGATTTAGGGCTTAAATGACCCCTTAAAAGCGGTACACTTTTCGCTTCATCAAATACCCTTACACTTGAGATTTGCTTGTCCTCAAGCAAATGCGCTTTTATTCTAATCAAAATACAAGTTAGGGGTCATTTAATGCAAACATAAAAGTAATTACAACAAATAATCGTTCCACTTTAATCATAATAAGCACGGAGATTATAAACTAGCACCTCACAAGTAGTGTTTAGATACTCACATCTCTCAAGTGTCATCAAAATAAATCTCATAAATGGAAACGGATAATATCTCTCACTACCTGTCATAGCAAATAGATTACCATAGGCTTGGGAAAGGATCGAAAACCTCCTCCACTAGGCGTAAACACCTAAGATAAACTATCAAAGAGGGCTTTTAAACGGGTTATAACGTTAGGTGTAGGGAAAAGGAAAACACGGTTTTGTTGGATAAAGGATATTTTACTGGTGGCGAGTTAAAGATCTAGATCAATTACATGTACTATACAGTGTTGCTAAGCCAAGACTCGACTCAATCTTAAGCTAGAAACAAAATAACAAAATAACAAAAACATAAACATAAAATGAAACGGGATGGTAGTCCGTATGTTTTTTCTATTTTTCTTTTTCTCATTTTTTTGTATTTTTCTTGAATTTTTTTTTTTTTTTTTTTTTTTTTTTTTTGCATACACTTTTGCCCTACCATCCAAAATAATACATCATAGGGGCATTGCATTCCCCTTACACTTGAACTTTTACATAACTTTACAAATAACTATTCTAATGACTCGAATTAAGATAATTGAAAAACTTGGAGTACTTTTAAAATATTTAGCACATATGGGGGTAATAAATGATGTTCTTCCCCATTACTCCATTACACTAGTACTTTACCCATGAGTCCCAATCGTCCCAAAACAATATGTACAAGGATATGACTCGACTTAGCAACCATGTAATCAATTAGATAATTAACTTGGGTTTAAACAAATGTTGTAACAATAATGCACTAAAAATGAGTGCATACAAGGTAGGCTAAGGCGATTTGGGTGTACATTTAAGTGGGGTGTAACAAATTCTTCCTTTAAGTAAAATGCTTAAAGGTCGAAACGAAAAGATAGGCTCTGAGGGGTGTACTAGGGGTATCGTGTACTAAAAATGAGTACAACGCAAAGGGTGTGGGAGAATTACTTGACCAATGTAGCCAATGTAATTATAACAAAAACACAGGTGTAAAACAATGGGTTAATCCTAATGCCTCTTATCATGTAGTAAATCTAACTACACGAATGTAGTCTCACTTGTGGCCTCGGAATGGTCCTAACGCAAGTTCTAGAATCTAAGTGCTACCGGTACACACATCATAGCATAAATGCTTTTCCTACCAATTCTAGGGGCGAACCTCACATATTTGGGGGTGGAAAATTTTTTAGTGGTACGGTTTTTGTGCTAGTCATATAACTCCTATCCGTGAGACGCTCATTAAGATCAAAGTTTCACTCCTATATGTTGTAAAAAATTTTAAATTTGGCACTAAAATTGCCCTAACAGGTATTTCTCTCAGTTTTATTACACATCTACTATCAAACAAACAAAAATCAAGCGTAATTGTATTCTCTTAATCGTACTTTTACCCTCCCCTTACACTTAAGATGAACATTGTCCCCAATGTTCAAATAACAAGATGTAAAAGTAAAAAGTAAAAGAATGAAATCAAATACTCCCCTGATTCGTTCGGTGGATAATGAAGTAACACGGTTAAATCTTCTTCCAAAGTAATGTTGAAGCTCCATGACTAATGCATCGCCATAAGCTTGATTCAAAACATTTCCTTGTCCAAAATAACCTGTTAAACCTGAGAAAACAAACACGAAAACCTGCATAACATCGGCGGGATAAATCTATATATAAGGATATAATGCTTGTTGGAATGATAACTTTGCAGATTCCTGGAGATTATAAGTTGGAGATTTAATAAAAACTTTTTAAAAACAAAACTTTCAAAAATTTCTGAAAATTAAATCTGACGCCGTCAGGTTATAAACCCTGACGCCGTCAGAAATGACCTGACAAAAATTCTCATTTTAAGTTTCCGGAAAATTTCTGGAAAAACCTTTACCTTACTTCCTGGAAATCCTGCAAAACATCACTATGACTCGATACAAGCATTTGACTCAAACAAATACGAATATGTATGTTAATTTATTATTATTACGATTCATGTTAATTTGTGTTCTAATAAACCGATTTAGATTTCCCTTACACTTATCTTTTGCGAAATACCTTTATATGTAGTTAAGACGAAGTTAAAAACAAAATAAAGCATTTTCACAATTTTAGTTTTGAACATGAATCAATAATAATAAAAATTAAACATACATACGGAAGCAAATAAAATCAAATAAACAAACAATCAAACAAATAAAGCAAATAAAGATTGGGTTGCCTCCCAAGAAGCGCTTTTCTTTATTAACGAGTCTTGTAGCTAGACTCAAAGTCACGTACATTACGTGATTCCATCATTGGTCACGGTTCCTAGGCCATTTTTATTCCCGGTTTTATATTCCGGTCCCAATTTCAAGCAATCCTTGTAGAAACCGAATATCCTTTCCATAACATAGTCTACTCCTTTATTTCTATCCTCATCATTCCTATAGTAAACCGCTTGCTTGAGCTCCTTCTCAACATTTGACAAGTGTTGGAATTGCTCTATCTTATATGGCATTTGGTAGTTTACCTCATCGGTCTCATCCTTAAATCTAACTATCCCTAAGGAAGGTTCATAAGTCATTCTAGAGACCTTAACAAATGGTTTTCCAAAAACCACTTGAGTTAAGGACGCATCGACTATTGGGCGGATATCTTCTACAATTACAAAGTCGGTGACATAGGTGAAGTTTCCTACATAAACCGGTAATCCCTTAACTCTTCCCGTGAAGTTACTCATCCAACCCTTGTCAGGGAGCATCCTATACCCAAGTTGATTTTTCATTATCAAGTTGTAGTGGGCTCTAGTCATGATGTTTATGGGTGATCTAAGGTCGATGTAGGCTTTCCACACATGCAAATGTCCGATGTTGCATGGTATGTTGAGATTAGAAGGGTCGCCTATTTCAATGATTGGTCTACCTAGGAAGTATGGTGTCTCGGGGTCATCGAATAAGTTTGTATGATATGCGCGCTCTTCCTTAGTGGGTAGCCTATTGAAGTAGTCCTCATCATCATCTACTTCTTCAATCTCACTTGTCCTAACTTCCTTATCAACCTCGACTTTCTTATCCTCATCCTTAGGTTCACTATTATCCTCATTCCTTTCAATTGGTTTAATAGTGACAATGTTGACAAAGTGGACGTGTTTGGATGAAGAGGGGTCCTTTACTTGGGGTCCGCTATTTGTGTTCCTAGCGTCCTTAAGCGGAGGTGATAACACTTGGTTATTGAGAGCTTTCAACAAGTTGTCAATTTTATTGGTCATCTCCGTTTGTTGTTGATTGAATTCGGATTCGAATCTAGCTATCCGAGCTTCTTGAGATGCCATAAATTGGGACATCAATCCTTCAAAGTTATTGGTACTACCATTGCCGGAAGGATTGTTGTTGAAATTACGGTTCATGTTGGAACCGCTTGATTGGAAACGATTAGGTGGGTTGGAAGAATTGGTTTGTTGTATGTTTTGGTTTTGTCTCCACCTAAGGTTCGGGTGATTTTTCCATGAGGGGTTGTATGTATCACCATAGGGGTTTGGCTCGGGTTTGAAAGTGTACCACTTGTCTCCCGCTCCGTCGGTACGCGAGGATGCGTAGTCCACAAAAGCTTGTTCGGGGAGTTCCATGCAATCACGAGTGTCGTGGGGACCACTACATAATTCACATGAAGAAGTGATTTTGTTCAATTGGCTTGAAGGTCTAGGAGCCTCATAGGATTTCATAAGAAACTTGACTTGGTCTTCAAGTTCTATGATCCTACGGTCGGAAGTGCTTGAATTGTTCAAAGGCAAAGATATTGCCTTGACCGTTTTATTCAAATCATGGGGATCACTCCAACTTTCGTTGTCATAAAGAGCAAGATCTTCTAGGAGAGCCCATGATTGTTCCGCACTTAGATCACGTAGCTTGCCACCGGCCGATTAGTCAATGGTTTGCCTTGTGTAGAGATTGATATGGTCATAGAAGATTTGGACTTGGAGCCAAAGTTCTATGCCATGGTGAGGGACTTTTTGGAGTAAGTCCTTGAATCGAGTCCATGCCTCGTAGAGAGTTTCGCCTTGACGTTGTTGGAACATCAAGATATCATTCCTTAGCTTGGTAGTTCTTCCCGGTGGGAAAAACTGAGCAAGGAAACGAGTGGTGAGATCATCCCAAGAGGTGATGGATCCTGCGGGTTGACATTCTAGCCACTGACTAGCTTGATCCCGCAGAGAGAATTGAAAGAGACGCAATCGGGTCGCCTCTCGAGTGGCAACATCAAGGTCTATAGAATCAACGATTTTAAGAAAGTCCTTGAGGTGTTGATTAGGATCTTCAGAACGAAGTCCATGGAATGCGCATCCGCTTTGCACCAACCGGATGGTGTCGGATCGCAAGGGTGTGACATTGGCTCCTTGAGTGAGCTCAATGGTGTTTCGATAGCCATGGTGGCTAGGACGGGAATACTCTCCTAAAGTACGGGCTCTAGGAGGTGGTGGTGGTTGTTGTGGTGGTGGGATGTTGGGATCAAGGATATTACCATCTTCCATGATGTCGAATGGTAATGGTTACGAACAAAGAAACGAAGAAAAAAGATAGACTAAAGAAGATCTAGAAAAAGAAAATAAAAATCTCACTAGAAAGGAATCTAGTGAGTAGACCTATAAAATAAAAATTCAACCTAAACAATAACTATTCGCCGGCAGCGGCGCCAAAAACTTGATGCGTGGTTTTGCAACCTTACAACAGGTTTTACCTCTCGAGGGATCTCAAGAGGCTTACAACCCCACCAGGCAGTGTACCTGACCGATGTAGTATAGTGTAGTGGTAAGTACGGGGGATTGATCGTTCTCCACAGGGAATAGTGTTCGTTAGGTATGAAAGACTACTCTAATAGGTCTAAGGGTTGAGGAAGATTCTTTTTTATGTTTTTATATTTTTATGAAAGCAAGTAAAATCTCGGGTTTGAAAGAGTGGGCGGAATTAGTTGCTAGTCAACTAACCCAAATAACTACAAATGCAAATAAAATAAAATAACAAAAATGAAAATGTTGGTGGAAACTTATGTGTAGAGAAATGTGTTCACTTAGATTTCCTTACTCCCTAACTATCTTTTACCGGTTGATTAGTGTGTATTAGTTGCGTGGATGACGGGTGTATTCCTTAATACCAATCGTGGGGTGGCGTACGTACTTCCCCAACTCTACAAGCTCCTACTTCACTCCTATGTCGAGCCGGCTAGGAAGCTCCTAACATGGGATCACTAGAATTCGCTTGTGCATTAAATACAACCATAAAAACCTTTAGTACGCATTTGGTTCATGTTTCTTAAGACGTTCAAGCAAGTTACCGAATAGGAAGTTAGCAAGTTTTCTTAAGCCTAACATAGATAAACAATCATCCAATACAACTAATAACACACTAATAACCAATAATCAATAGCTAGGTTTCATTAGATCTAAGCAAACACAAGATAAATCTAGCCTAGCATGTTAAACAAAAGACAAGAACAAGATAAAATCAAACAACACATAGACATATTGAATGATTAATTGATAACTTATCTTTCAATGTAACATGGAAGATCTCAAGGCAAAAAGCCTTGAAAAAGATGCTAAAATCGTCTTAGGGTTTTCTCCCAAAAACTCCACACTAAGTTCCACCTTTAATGACAAAAAATTAGAAAACTATATATAGACTTTTGGATCTGACGGCGTCACGTTATGGAGTGTGACGCCGTCACCTCGCCGCTTTTAGGGTTCCCGGATGACCTTCTTAACGCCGTCCCTCTTTAGCTCTCCAAAATCCGTTCTGGCTTATCAAGGCTTGACGCCGTCAGACCTTGAACGTGACGCCGTCCCTCTTTGAATTAAGCCGTGACGCCCTTGATCAGGTTAAAGCGTGACGCCGTCAGAATTCACATGCAATTTTCACTGGCTTATCATGAGTAAATTTCACGTCCACCACTTTTGCCAAGCCGTGACGCCGTCTGGAGTAAATCCTGACGCCGTCAAAGGTAACTTTCAGTTGATTTTTGAGACTTTGTCGTTTTCTTCACTTTTATGCTCCAAAAACGTCCAAAATGCCTCCTTTTCCAGATTTCTCCTCAAAAGTACCTAAAATGACAAAAGGAACGATTTAGGGCAATATTGGATCAAATAAATACGATTTAGGGCTTAAATGACCCCTTAAAAGCGGTACACTTTTCGCTTCATCAGCTTTCCTCATCACAGTCAAGTGTCCAATTTTTATGTCTTAAGAAATTGTTGCCATTTTATTTACTGTTTTTCGTATAAACATTTTAATTCAGTTGTAATTTCTATCTTTCAGTTGTAATGTTCAAAAATTATTAATGAAATTTTAGTTTTAATTTCTTATAAATTCGATTCTCTTTAAAGTTTTTAGTTTAATCATAGTTTTTATTGGGATATCAGTAGCTTATATAAATCATTTCTAGCTTATTTACATTTTCATTTCATACTTATTTCACCTTATTGCAAAAATTCAAAAAAATATTGAAAAGTCAAAAAATCCAAAAAAACAATTCTAAACTCCAGCTTCAATAAGCTGTTTTATACATGTTATAAGTTCATATAAGCTGTTTAGTTTAGTGTGAGCTTTTGCTTTGTTCAATTCTGAATTTATCCAAAAGTCAACAAAAAAAGTCAACTGTCTTGGTTATATGGTGATCTGAGGTGATTTTGGCAAGCCAAAGTGAGTAAGGGAAGCATTTGGCCTGTCTAGAGACAGGCAAGCATAGTGAACCCCCTCTGTTTGAGCTGAGGGGGATTTGTTTGTAAGTTCCATTTTGATTTTTAGCTTAATTTTTGAATATTTCTTTTGATCAGTTAGTTTAGTGGTTAATTATTGTTGATTGTTGCTTTTAAGTAGTTTTTATAGTTAGTTAGATAAGTAGTGATCAATATTGTAGCTTATTTTAGTAGTAATTAGTTTATAATTGCAAAATTAGAATTATAAGGAGTGTTTGGTTTGTAGTATTTCTGACTTACCACTGTTCATTTGCAAATTGGGTAGAATTGATTAAGTTTTGATTAGGTATTCTTAGCTTAAATAAGTAAGTGTTAAGTGGTTTATAGCTCTCTATAGTACTTTTTCCCTTTTTGTGAAATTTGGTCCAAATCTGCTCATAATAAGCTCAGCATAAGCTGAGTTTATTTGGACCTTATCTATTGCACTTGTAGGAAGTTCTTGGGTGTTCAAATCAGTATACAAAAGCTGGAAAGGGTTGATTAAGTTTTGCACACAATTTGCGCCATTTTTCCAAGTCTGCTATCTCAGAATCTGTTTTGCAAACTCAGACATAAGCTGCTGTTCTAGCTTGATTTTTGGCTTATCCACATGAGCTTAGGACTTGATTTTAGGTTTACAAGTGGTGTGCATAGCTAGCTTTTAGGAAATTATCTGGGATTCAAATTTTGAGCTTATTAAGTGCTTAATTTCAGGTCTGCAATTCTACACTTTCTCTGCTGTCTGTTGCATTAAAATCTGTTCCACAAATATCAGCTGATTTAGGGCAATAATAAGCTATCATTTGTTTCAAACTTTTGGGCATTTTTAGAATTTAAATAGCCTTTCATATAAGCTTCTCATTTCTGCATTTGGATTTCAGAAAACAGCTTATTCCACAGCTTTTAGAGTAGCTAGAAAAGAGCTGAGCACCAATTTGATTCTGCCCTAGGTTTAAGCTGTTCAGATTAATTCTAGCTTATAGGTTGTGCTTATTTCATCTTTGTCAGTTGTTTTGAGTATCCAGTAGTTAGATAAATCAGTTTTGAGCTTTTGAGAATTTATTGTTAGCCTTTGCTTATTGTTAGCTTATTTTTCAAGTGCTTATTTACTGTTTTAGCTTATTTATAGGGAATTAGCTTTTGAAATTATTTTTCCTAGGTTTCTTATTTAAAATTAAAATTACCCAAAAATTTTCAGATTTTTCCTAGCTGTTTTACTATTTTTAAATCATTTAAATTGTTTTAATTAGTTTTTAATTCATAAAAAATTATTAAAAAGTCAAAAAAATATTTTTCTTTTTCCAAAAAATTTCTTTTATCAGTTTTTATATAGGAAAATTATTTTTATATTTTTAGGTTTTAAATTTTAGAAATTCACTTTTATTTACGTTTTATAATTCGTCGCATAACGTTTTTAAAATTCAAATTTTCGTTTTTAGGTTCGCGTGCTTAGTTTAATTGTTTCATTAGCATAATTAGTTGTTTTTATTTCATATTTCATTGTTCGTAGTGTAAAATCACAAATCACCACTTTTTCACACACATTCACCTCACATTTTCGACAATGTTTACAACAACTCGATATTCGACCTTCGTTGGGACACGACCCGGGGAAAACGCATACGTTGCCTTTTCCTTTGGAATAAAAATACTACATCAAGGAGCCTTGACTTTGAGCTGATTCCCAATCTTGAGAGGTTAGATATCCGTGGATGTGATGAGTTGGTAGAATTTAATGCTCCCGATGGATGTCAAGTGTTTGTTTTAGGTTGACCGATATCGAGTTTTACGATAGATGTGAACCAAAGTTTAGTTGTTCTTCAACTACTTTAGATCTGGTAGAGTAGCTGAGTGGTGAATTAGCTGATGGCCAAAGCAAGTTGGTAGCTCTTGCACTTGCTGGGGCAAATTCCAAATCGATGAACCCATTGATTACCCAAATAAGCAATGGGCCTATAGGCAGTTTTCACGAAAAGGTTAGTTTAGCTCTGTGTTATGTTCTCGTTTTCTGTAATAGATGGGGGCTCCATTGGATCCCACAAAAGAGCTTTCTAGGCTGGTATACGAAAATACGAGGAGTCTTTTACTGCTCCCCTGCAAAGAAGTGATGTCTGGATTCTTTCCTGGTTATGCTCTAAGGTATTTTTTGTCTGCAAAGATTATAAGATTTTATAATATTCTGAGTTGCATAATTGCTTGTTAAAGCCCTATTGTTGGCCATGTGTAGAGTCAGCTAGTTAACATTTGTAATACTGATTTAACTTTAAGGATACGATAATAACTTTTATGTTCGTAGTTTGCCATGAAGTTTCAAACTTAAACGGGTAAAGGAAAATCTCAGTTGAGATATAACCTGATAAAGTGTCGTTTGATTAAATGTTTGAAGTACTCCTAAATAAGGACAAAGCAGATTAACCTCTATAAAAAAACGAAAGTAAGTAATATAAAGTAACTGGTAAGCAAGAAATAAATTAGGATTGACATGTTCTGAGAAAGAAACATAGTCTTGGTAGTGTTGACTACCAACATGGAAAGGTAGACGGGAGGAGTAACATGCTGTTGAGTGTTGAAACTTGAAACACGCTGAACCATATTTTAGTGATAGATATTTGTTACCAATACGCTTCGTGCAGAACATTTACTAACATTTCATAAATTTTGATTGTTGTCATCTAGGTTGACCTACAGGGGCTATTAACAAGCAATCCTTTGCCCTTGAGTCAAGGAGTACTACCATCGTTGCTTCATCAGTTGGCTTGTGACATTGGCAACGACACATCAAAGAAACTTGCATGGATGATGGACGTTGTAGTAGCCATAAAGCCATCAGACAACATGATAGCAGTGCATGTACTGTAGTTTATGTGTTGTAATTGGGGTGATATGTATCCTGATAGCAATTAGAAGTCACGAGTATGAACGCTTTCAGATCGATTAAATTGGAGTGGATACCAATTAACGACCGGATAAAATCTAATTGATTCAAGTTTGTGTATGTTGTTATGTTTGCAATAATTCGGTTTTCTATCTTGTTGTATTTCTCTGTATCTCCAAATGGAGAACCATTAGATAGATTTATGGGTCCAAAACCAGTTATTAAAACGATTAAGAAACGGTTAATAATATACACAATAACTGTAAAACAGTTGTATGAAAACTGCCTCAACATAGCAGCATGTTCGCATAACTAGCAGCAAGTTATTATAACTATCAGCAGAGTTATAATGCTAGAAGCAGAGTTACATTAGCAGCAGACTATAGCAAAGCTAGCAGCAGTCCCTTCAGATACTACCAGTGCCTTTAGCCGTACCTTTAGTCCATAACTAGCCGTATCTTCTTATAACCAACCGTACCTTTGAACCCAGTTAGCCTCGTTAATATGCAACTAAGTGTCAACCCTTACTTGCATATTAAACGCAACTTATAATACACTAAAATACCAACAAACCTCCCCCATTTTAATGTAATCATAAATTAACTAACTATACACAGCAAACAATCAAACTAATGCATAAATGAAATGTCGAGACGATTGAATTTCATATTAGTATATTACACATTCCAAATATTCGAATACCAAGGTTTCCCGAAAGATTGAACCTTGTAATATTACTATTGAATACCTGAAGATAATATACACATTAGTTTTGCATACACAATTTCTTACTTGACACATTATTTTACTAGCCTATGTCCCTATCCTTTCTTGAGTACATCGAAGCCAAGTCCCAACTTCTTGAAGTAGCTAAACTTCATACTCATATAGGTAGTTCTTTTTAATCTTGCACCTGCAAATGCAATTTTTCAAAAGAATTATTAAGAAGAACACTTCAACCTTCCTTATCTTGCAGTACCGAACACATACCTTTGGGATAATTTAATGTTGTGTTCCAACCTCTAGATGTTAAGCTTTCCACATTCAAAATTCAGCACCTAACGTCATATTAGGTGGTGAATTGGGTATCTCAACATGAGAGCTTTCATATGGACTTTAAACCCAATCCCACAGCTGATCCTTTCACGAGATCTCTACATAACCCTTTGGTTAAATGATCAGCTAAATTCCGATGAGTTGCAATCCACTCAACGGATATGACACCATGCATAATGAGCTCACGAACCATGCTGTGTCTCACACCTAAGTGTCTTGACTTGCCATTATACACTTGACTATAAGCCTTAGCCAACGTAGCCTGACTATCACACCTGATAGAAATAGAAGAAATTGGCTTTGGCCACAATGGAATTTCATAAAGCAAATTCCTTAACCATTCAGCCTCATTACCAGCTGCCGCCAAAGCAACAAACTCAGACTCCATAGTTGAGTTTGTTATGCAAGTCTGTTTCTTAGATGCCCAACTAATGGCACCTCCCCCAAGAAGGAACACCCATCCAGATGTAGAAGAATGATCTTCTTTATTGGATATCCAACTTGCATCGCAAAAACCCTCAATTACTGAAGGAAACCCAATTTAAGTTAACTTATAATCAACTGTTCCTTTCAAGTACTGAAATACTCGATCCAAGGCTCGCCAATGAAATGTACTAGGATTGCTAGTAAACCTACTAAGCTTTCCAACTGCATAAGCAATATCCGGCCTAGTACTTATCATGGCATACATTAATGATCCAATCCTTTTCGAGTATTCAAGTTGAGACACCGCTTTACCTTTATTTGGTAATAGCTTAATTTGTGGATCCATGGGAGTACTTGTCGGAGAATAATCCTGGAAATCGAACTTATCCAAGATCTTCTCAATATAATGAGATTGAGAGATTGAAATACCCTTGTTCTCACGTATGATCTTAATACCTAAGATCGCTTCCACCTCCCCTATATCTTTCATAGCAAATTTAGATGACAAGAATTTCTTTGTCTCATCCACTTGATCTTGGTTTGTACCGAAGATCAACATGCCATCTACATACAAGCATATAATGACTCCATTTCTAGAATCATCAAATTTACTATAAACACATTTGTCAGCTTGATTTAAAACAAAACCATTTGACAACACAATTTCATCAAATTTTTGATGCCATTGTTTAGGTGCTTGTTTTAACCCATAAAGAGATTTAACCAATTTACACACCTTGTTTTCATGTCCAGGCATAACAAACCCTTCGGGTTGTTTCATGTAAATCTCTTCATCTAATTCACCATTCAAGAATGCAGTTTTCACATCCATTTGGTGAATTACAAGATTGTGTATAGCAGCTAATGCTAATAACAATCTAATAGTGGATATCCTAGCAACCGGAGCATATGTATCGAAATAATCAATCCCCTCTTTTTGTCTAAAGCCTTGGATTACCAACCTGGCTTTATACTTATCAATAGTACCATCTACTTTCATCTTCCTCTTGAAGATCCATTTACATCCTAATGGTTTACAACCAGGAGGTAAATCAGCCAATTTCCAAACTTTGTTTTGCAAGATAGAATCCATCTCATCTTGGACTGCTTCTTTCCAAAA
Organism: Artemisia tridentata subsp. tridentata; assembly: GCA_021014915.2. Classification (NCBI taxonomy): domain Eukaryota; kingdom Viridiplantae; phylum Streptophyta; class Magnoliopsida; order Asterales; family Asteraceae; genus Artemisia; species Artemisia tridentata. Next base: position 14,146,154 of record CP139509.1, read on the forward strand.
AGCAACATCCCTTGAAGCCATTGCTTCTCCATATGTCATTGGATCCTTATCAATATTAAAACAATATTGATATTGAAAATTAATTTCATTCCTTGATCCTTCAACTAAGTAAAGTTGAAAATCATCACCAAAAGTTTTGGTTTTTCTTACTCGTGTACCCTTTCTTGGTTCAGTGCTAGTCGATGGAACATCCTCGGTATTAACCGATTCCTTAGAACTATGAATCATGTCCCTTGGCCTAGGTATAGATGTGAATCTTTCTTCATCAAAGATTGCATCTCGTGACTCTATCACCGAGTTCACATAAACATACTCATTTGGTTCTAATACATAGAATCTATAAGCATATGAGTTTTCAGCATACCCAATAAATATGCAATCTATACCTCTTTCACCTAAAGTTTTCCGTTTAGGTTCCGTGAGCCTAACCACAGCCCTACATCCCCAAACCTTGAGAAAATTCAAGTTTGGTGCTCTCTTGTGCCAAAGTTCATAAGGGGTTTTCGTGTTGCTTTTATCGGGAATACGGTTTAGCAAGTAACAAGCCGTTAACATGGCTTCGCCCCAAAATCCTTCACTTAACCCAGAATAAGATAACATTGAATTCACCATTTCTTTCAATGTCCTATTCTTTCTTTCAGCGACACCATTTTGTTGTGGTGTATATGGAGCTGTTGTTTGATGTATTATTCCGGTAGATTGAAAATATACCGGATCATAATACTCCCCTCCACGATCGGTACGTAAGATTTTTACCAATTCGTTTTGATGGAGCTCTACCTCTTGCTTATTGGTATGTGCTTATTCACATACCTTTTCTTAACCAAAACCGGACCCAAATAGACCAAAAACTAACCAAATTGCCAAAAGATATTGTGTTTTTGATTGTGCAGGGATGGATATTGCAAAAATGGACAAAACCAAGTCAAAACCGGGGAAACGAGCACGAGATATGGAAAAGAATATTTAAAGCCGATGCCGGGAAGTTTTTGTCATCCAAATCCTTGAAGAATCATCAATTAACAAAAGAAGCCCTTGGATCACGTTTCGGAAGTTTGGCAAATTCAGTCCCTTAGAATTCAGAATTTACATAAATGGTCCCTTAGATCAAAATCCTTAAAACCATTAAACCTTTAAAAACCCGGTTTTATCAATAACACAACTCAACCCTCATTTCCCAGCCCATCTCCTAGCCCAGTCCACTAAACCTAAGCCCTTAACCCGACCCAACCCACCAAAACCCAGTCAAAACTAATTCTACTCAGTCAAACTATAATAAACAAATAAAAAACACACACACCACACCCGCGCTTATTTTTCCCCAATTCACCTTATACCCAGAAATTACTGTTACCCGCTCGAACCCTAATTTAACCGTACAATTTTTCACCACAATTAAGGACAAATTCGTCCAATCATTGGGGTTCTAGAAGCATGTCAGGATGTCAGAAGAGCAGGGAACGCACGCATGGCAACGTGGCATACTCCTATTGGCTGGGACACCTCACCAAAATTGATCTAAGGGTCGTGATTGATGGATTGGTGATCAAGGAAGATCTAAGGGTTGATATCAAGCAAGGTGCACGCGGATTGCCAAGGTGGCGGGTCTAGAATGATCTTCCCGTGGCTATAAATAGAGGGTTCTTCCTCCTCAAATTGGGGATGTAATTTTTAGTTATTGTTATGCTGCTAAAATGTATTTTCAGTTATAGTTTTTTTTTAATCCGTATTGTAACTTCAAGTTTTATTAATGAAATTCAGTTTTAATTCTCTTTAAATTTGTATCTCTAAGCTTGTCTTTAATTTCATTTAGCTTGTCTACTCTTGTTTTATTCAGTTTATGTTACAAATTTTAGCTTGTCAGTAGTATTTCTTTCATTAGTGTTTGATATCTCAAAAATTCCAAAAACATTGAAAAATATTAAAGAAAATATACAAAAATATTGTAAACACAGCTTCAATAAACTGTTATTCTGATTAGTATAGGCTTATATAAGCTCAGTAGCTTATTGTAAGCTTTAGTTAAGTTCAAATCTGTATTTACTTCACAAAATCAAAAAGTCAAACAAAGTCAACTGTTGCAATGAAGATCATGATTCTGGGAAATTTCTGGTAGATCAAGCAAGTTTTGGAGGTGCTTGGCCTATCTAAAGATAGGCTACTTTGGAAAATCCCTTTGTTCTAGCTAAGGGATAGTTTGTAAGTTCCATTTTAATTTTGAGCTTAATTTTCTGCATAATATAAGTTCATCTAGATTTCATGCTTATTGCTTGTTGATTTCTGTTTATTTGTTGTTTAGTAGCTTAGGTAATCATAGATTAGTTGATGATTTAGCTTAATTCAGTTAGTTATAGAATAGAATTAGCATCAGTTGGATTATAAGGTTTTTGGCATATTAGTAGGCTGTTATAAGCATTAAGCTTGGTACTGTTTATATGCATATTTCTGAGTTTTGATTTAGCTGAGATAAGGTGAAATAAGCTTGAGTCAGTAGGTGTTTAAAGGATTATAGCTCACTATAGGGATTTGGCCTTTTAATAGATCTTTGAAGCATAAATCTGTCCAAATAAGCACAATATAAGCTGGGCTTATTTGGACCCAAACTTTGGCATTTCTGAGCTTCTTCTAGTGGTTAAAGAGAGTGTGCAAGTGTTGGTTTGAAGTGGTATAGGTTTACTATAGTTTTGCGCCATTTTTCCCAACTGATGCACCAGGGGACAAATGTGCAGACCTGCACCTTTTTAGCTGCTGTTCTAGGGGTGATTGTGGCTTATTCTATTAAGCTGTTAGTCTGATTTTTGGTTTGAGATTAGTTAGTTGTACAAGCTTTTCGTGCATCATATGGGATTCAGCTTTAGAGCTTATCTAGATAGCTTAAAGTAGGTCTGAAAGTAGCATTCTATTAGGTCTGTTTTAGCTTGTTCCACTTTCAGTCCATAAGCACCTTTTCTAGGCCTTATTTCAATAAGCAAATGATGTTGGAGTTTGGAATTTTTAGAGTTTTTGGATAGCCAGTAGTACTAAGAGTCTATTGCCCCCATTAGTTTCCATTTCACTGCTTATTTGGACTGCTTATTTGGGCTGTAGAAGTTGGCTAGTTTCTGTCCTTCAATAACCATCAGTACAGTCAATAAGTGCTTATTTGAGCTTTTTTAGTTGGTTAGAGCTTTTTAAAGTTGTAGTAATCTGTTTTGAGCTTTTTGCATTTTCTGAGTGCTTATTGGCTTATTTAGTGCTTATTTCGAAACTGCTTATTGGTTCAGACTGCTTAATAGTGTTAGTTTTAATCTGATTTTATTTTTCCTAGCTTTTAAATAATATTTTCGAATTTCTAGATTTATTTCAGATTTTATTTTGATCATTTACTATTTCTTTTTCATTTTTAAATAGTTTTTAGAATTTTAAATCATTTTTAATTTCAAAATAAATAACAAAAAGACAAAAATAGTTCTGAATTTATTTTTTTCATTTTCAGTTTATTAAGATTTTTTCAAAAATAATTTGTAGTTTAAAAAAAAGTTTTATTAATTTTCTTTTATTAATTAAAAATACAAAATTAGATTTTAATTTGATTAAAAAAATAAATAAAATAAATATTTTTCTTTTTCAAATATTTTTCTTTTATCATTTTAAGTTTTTAAAAATTAGTTTTGAGCCCGTAGGATTAGTCTAGCTTAGTATTTGCATTTTAATTTGATATTAGACGTTTTATTTACTTTTTTTTAGATAGCATTTACGTTTTAATCATTTGTGCTTTATTTGCTTTTAATTGCTTGCTAATTTCATTACTAGTAGTATAAAAATCACAAATTCACTTTTATTCCATTCACATCACATTTTCACGACTCGATTCGACTTCTCGACTTCAAACCTTCGTTGGGACTACGACCCGGGGAAAATACATCCATTGCGTTTTCCTTGGAAAATAAATAAACCCTACTAAAAACGACAAATCGAAATTGGCGCCACTGCGGGGAAGGTTTGAGAAGAGTGCGTCGTTTTCGTTCGTTGATTCGTGTTTGAAGACCCTTCCTCGGAAGTTATCGTTTTTGAAAAAAAAAAAAAAAAATTGAAAAAGCAAATAAAAAAAAAAAAAAAAAAAATAAAAAAGAACCAAAAGAATACTTGTCACCAAGTATTCGCAAAACCAAAAAAAAAATCTCAAAATCAAAAATAATAAAAATAAATCCTCGCTCTCGAGAGGGCGTTGTAAACCATTCCGAATAAACAACAAAAGAGATCGTGAAGTTAAACGTTTCTCGGATTATTTCTTTACTACAACCTAATCACGGGGTTTAAGGAAGTATTGACATTAAATTGCAGACTGAAGAGAGATCCATTCTTCTCTCCCGCCACGCTGCGCGTAGTTTTGAAAGAAACGAGTACGGTTGATCAACGATCACCAAAAATATAATAATTCTAATTTTTCTTTAATAAAAATCCAAAAATATTTTATTTTCAAATTTGGTTTTCCTTTTTAATTTTGTATTTCTTTTTGGTGTATGCACACCCGTTCTTCTTCATCTCAACCTCTTCTTTCACCACTCTCAAATCCCGAGAGGATTATTCGTCATAACAACCGTGTTCATTTCTCAACCGTTGAGGAAATGGCCGACGACCCAAACGATCAACACCCTCCGGTGGGTGTTAATGTTAACCGAAATGACAATCCGGTGCCCGACCTCCGTCCAATGGAGGAACGTCTGCAAACACCTTTCAATGGTGTTAGAAGAGCCATCGTGATACCCGATATTCAAGCAAATCACTTTGAAATCAATCACGGGTTACTCAATCTTATCACGGGTATCTCATTTCATGGACTTGATCATGAAGACCCTTATGTTCATATCCGAAATTTCACCGACATTGCTGAAACAATAAAGATTAACCAAGTTGCTTACGATGTGATCAAAATGAAATTGTTTCCCTTTTCTTTGAAAGGAGCGGCTCGAACTTGGCTAGAGAAAGAACCCCCTAATTCTATTTTCACTTGGGGAGATCTAGCTACAAAGTTCATCAATCATTTCTACCCTCCTTCTAAAACTTCTGATCTCAGAACTCAAATCTTTCGATTTCAACAAGCTTTCGATGAATCGTTCAGCGAAGCTTGGGATAGATTTAAGGAGTTATTAGAAAAGTGTCCTAATCATGGTTTCTCCGACTTGCACCAAATTGATACGTTTTACAATGGGTTGAGTCTAGCCGATCAAGACTCACTCAATTCTGCTGCGGGTGGAAACTTGTTAACAAGAAATAGTCAAGATGCTTTCACGATTGTTAGGAACATGTTTTAATTAAATACAAGTCTTGTTCATTTATAATATATGTTGCACGTATGGACTATTAAGTTTGTAATTTTGGACCGGTCCATTAGTAGTCCATGGACCGGTCACATTATCTAGTTTATTCTTATCACATGTAAGGGAATATTCCTAGAATAATTCCCCTCCCATTGCCTATAAATAGAAGGCATGGGATGCATTCTTAGTAGTGGGTTTTCATGTGTATGTGCGAAAGCTCTGCTCGAGTAACGTTTGATTAAGTGAAATCCGACCATTCTTCTTATTATTCTTCTTCTCATTCTTATTTTCTAGTTTGCTTATTAGCTTATTCTCTCTTCATACGTAGCTTAATATAGTAGTAGATCGTGTGCTTATTTGTCTCATCGAGTGTGTGTTTGAGATTTATACGTGACCTACAAGTGGTATCATTCGCCTAGGGATAATTAGGATCGTGTGTTTGAATCATTACTAGTGTTAATTACGTTGGTTTTATAGTTATCGAAAAGTTTTGTTCACATCTTAACGTGAAAACTCTCGTTTTTGTTGAAAATAGCTTTGATTTCGTCAAAATTTCACTAATCATCATCGTTTTTCATATTTTTCTACGTTAACAAAGCTTAATCTTCATTAAATCTATTGATTACTAATCATTTAAGGTAAAAAACAATCAGGTTTATTGGTTATTTAGACGATTTGGTGTAATCCGTATTATTAGCGTATTGGAAAAGTTGATGAAAAGTGCTAGTTTTGGTTTCTGAGTGAACTTCGACAAGTTAGGGTTTCATCGCATTTGAAGGGCTTTATCGCAGTTGCAATCCAGATAACTAAGGGTTTTATCGCAGTTCGAATCAAGATAAGTTAGGGTTTCATCGCATTTGGGAGATCTTCAATTATCGCATTTGGGACTCAGTATTGTACTTTCTTGTATTAGAAAGTAGTAATACTTCGACTTGGTTGCTTCTCTTCTCTTGTACAAGAGTTGAGAATTTATCGAACTTGGATTTGTGATAAATTTATCGCACTTGCCATAAATCATCGCAGTTTGATATATTATCTTATCGCTGTTGGATATTTTATCGCAGTTTGCTATAAATTATCGCACTTTAAGATAACATCTTAAATTGTCATTATTTATCGCACTTGATAATTTTATCGCACTTTCTACTTTCGTTATCGCTATTGAAGGTTATCGCACTTGGTGTAGTGTCCTTATCGCACTTGGTGAACTGATCTTATCGCACTTGGTGAACTGTTATCGCACTTGGTTATCGCATTTGGTGTATTGCCCTATCGCATTTGGTGAACATTACTTTATCGCATTTGGACAACATCCTCAGATTTCTAAAACCAACTTAACATATCTCATCAACACATATCTTAATTATCTTAAAAGATCCAGATATGTCTCAACCACCTCATTTCAACTACTACTACCAGCTACAGCAACATCCACAACAACAGCAATTTCATCCTCAGTATCAACAACAACAAGCATTCGTACAACAACATCAATTTCTCTCTCCACCACAAGTGTCCCCACAACAGATCATGCAACAGAATCAAAAACTGCAGAATTATTCATCCTACTCCAGGGAACCTCATTGGTTTAATAAGATGTGTGAGGCAATTAGTAGTCAGCAATCACGTCATGAAGCTGGAAGTCAAGAAACTCCACCAATGCTAACTCCGGGTAACTACGTGCAATGGGCAAGTAGATTCCTAAGATTCGTTGAACTTAAAAAACCTCATGGTCAATACCTCAAGAAAGTCATTGAAGAAGGACCCTATCCTATTCCAGCTACTGTTGTTCCAGCGACTTCAGAGAGAGAAGAAACAACCACTCCCACTCCTGTTGCCAACTACACAACTGAGCAAACTTTACAACAAGAAGCAAACCAATTGGCCATGTCTTTCATACTTCAAGGGATTCCCAATCCTATCTATCGAAGTATTGATGCTCAAAAGACAGCCAAAGATATGTGGGAACATGTTCATCTTCTCATGGAAGGAACAGAGTTAAACCAGGAAGATCTTGAGTCAAAATTGTATATGGAGTACACTCACTTCATAATGAAACCAGGGGAAACCATTGAATCTTACTACCACCGTTTCACCAACATTATCAATGACCTTGATCGTCATGATATTAAGTTACCAAAGATTGCTGTCAACTCAAAATTCCTTGGATGTCTTGGTCCTGAATGGCAGAAGTATGCAACTTTTGTAAGACAGACAAAGAAAATTGGTGATGTCAAATATGGACTCATGTATGATTACCTCAGACAACATCAATCAGAAGTGGATAAAGAAATTGCAGCACGAGGAGGTTTCACACCCGCACCAACATCAAACTCACTTGCTCTCGTTGCTCAATCTAACTTCTCTTTACCACACCAGGAATTTGGCCACTCATCGTTTCAACCAAGTCCTCCTCCTCAACCTCATAATCAAATCATACCTTATGAAGCATGATGAACTCAAATAAGTACATTTTATTACTATCATTTATCCTATTAATTTGACTTGTTTTACTATATTATGTATGAGGATTGATACTTAATCGTTTACTTTTGTAATTCTCAGGTAAAAACAAGCATTTGGTGAAACTTGGCGATTTTGGACTAATAATGGAGCAAAACGTACATAAAGTGGAAGTCTACTGACATGGACAAGATCAAGTCAATTCTGCTCCAGATGCGCCGCATCTCACTATCAACATGCGCCGCATCTCTATCAAGATATCACCAGATACGATCCAAGATACAAGAGGACATGCGCCGCATCTAATAAAGAGTTACGCCGCATCTTCTGGCGGTGTACGAATATTCCTGAATATTATAATCTTGGACCCCACGCGAAGTTAAGTACATGCGCCGCATCTACTTAAGTAGATGCGCCGCATCTTCCCTCAGACATAAACTATAAATACCCCGTAGACCAGACACATTGAAGAGTTCCACAGAGTTCGAAACCCTAACCGAAGTTCGGACAACAGAAGAGAAGGACGAATTCAGTCAAGAGGCAGCACAAGACACACCCAAATCGAAGATACAAGAACTGTAAGAAGGTGCTGCATGTATTTAATTCATTAAGTAGTTTTGTTTTATTGTTTTAGCAAACTTTAATTCATCAGGATTGGTGGCTTGTGTAATGTGACAACGGAAAGATTGCACTCCCTTTAATACTTGCTTTCCCATCAATTAAAGTTTATATGTTGATGTCTTTGGTTACTACTTATTAGTGCATTGACCACCTCTGTGTTTATTAGTGGCTTGCGGGCACCCGACTGCGGGACAAGGTGTGGCTCCCACGGTTGTTTCTAAATTGATCACTTAGGAATAACTTTTAGACATAAGTCGTCATTAAGGGTTTACTCGCCGATGAGAATAGGACCAACGAGAAAGGGTTAATTACATACACTTCATATAAAGCTATCAATAAAACAAGTGACAATCTACTTAATCATAAGGACAGCCCTCTTATTGTCTCAAGTATCTATCTGTGTACGTGTGTGCTACTTGCTGATTCGTGCCTATTTGTTTATTTTATTATTTAATTGCAAACAAAACTGTGCCAGTCTCTCAGGCTGAAACCCCCTTGCGATAGGATATTAAAATACTGATTAGATTAACGAGATTATACGTTCCACTCTTAGTGATCGACACTCTACTTACCATTATCTTCATACTGACCGGGTACACTGCTCGTTAAGTGTGTGTGTTATTGATAAGTCGGCTAAATATAAATTTAAAACTTGAGTAGGCATTAAAACTGCTAAACCGCAACGACACATCACGCGCATCAAGTTTTTGGCGCCGCTGCCGGGGAGTGAATTGTTATTTTCTGTTAATTTGATTAGTATTTTAATTAGGTTTTTCTTTTTATTAGATTAATTGCATCATTGTACTATTTTGCATATTTGTTGTATTGTGTGTTATTTGTTTGCTTTTGTTTTTATTTTTGTGTGTTTTATTTTTTGTTTGGTGTGTTTAATTTTTATTTTTATTTTTCGTATTTTTCTGTTCTGCTATCGTTGTACTGTGCTAAATCAAACGATACGGCGCATCTGATCTCTCAGATACGGCGTATTGCGTTTAATTTTTTTTTAATACAACGCGTTTAATTAATTCGATACGACGCATCTTTTCCCCAAGATACGGCGTATCTGTTTTTAATAAGAAAATTTTTCTAAGCGATAAAGTAATACGACGCATCTGCTTTTGTAGATACGGCGTATCTGTTTTTGATAAAAACTTTTCTAAAACGTTAACGCCATACGACGCATCTTCTTTTGAAGATACGGCGTATCTATTATTTTAATTAAAAACAGTTTGCGAATTATTAAACAAATACGGCGTATCGATTTCCGTCGATACGGCGCATCTTACTGAATCAAAAATCTTTTATTTTTAAACGTAACGAAAATACGGCGCATTAACTTTCGTTAATACGACGCATTTAATTTTAATTAGATAAACTGATTTTTGATTAACTAATTCGATACGGCGCATTCATAAATTCTAAGCGGCGTATCTGTTTTCTGGATAAAGTCTGATTTAATTTTAACGATCATAAGATACGGCGTATCCAACTCTTTGGATACGGCGCATCGTCTGCAGATATCAGTAACTTTAATTTTTCGTATTCCGTTTTCGTTATTAATTATCTGATATACTACTTTCTCGAGCATACCCTACTGATATTTTTGTGTTGATTTCAGGAAGTGCATGACCAGGAGTTCTACGAAGAACTTGATTCAACCTTTCGAAGATCCCGAACGAGCCCTACATTCGCTTAAAAGGCTTTTCAACACAAGAAGCTTTGATCTTTCAAGTTCACTCGAGCTTGATTATTTTTCTGAAGAGAAAGAGGAAGTTGAAACAGAAACAATGGGCGAAAACACTACTATGGAGGAATACATGAACAATACCCGTGCTGATTACACTTCAGGAGTTGCTAGACCTAAGTTTGATGACAAGTCAAAATTTGAGTTGAAGGGACAATTTCTCAAAGAACTAAGAGAGAATGCTTTCAGTGGGACGGAACAAGAGGATGCTAATGAGCATGTTGAAAAGGTCCTGGAGATTGCAGATTTGTTTACTACAGAAAGTGTCAATACCGATCAACTCATGCTAAGAATCTTCCCAATCTCACTAAAAGGAGCTGCTAACAAGTGGCTAAGGAATGAACCTGCTAGTTCAATCACTACGTGGGAAGGTTTGAAAAGCAAATTCCTGAAGAGATATTGTCCACCTGCTAAGACTGCTAAGAAGATGGAGGCTATCAATAGTTTCAAGCAAGAGCCTGATGAAACCCTTTATCAAGCTTGGGAACGATTTAAAGATTTATTGATAAAATGTCCTCAACACTATCTAACCCCTATGCAGGAAATAATATTGTTTTATCAGGGATTGGACGTGCCTACAAGACAGATTTTGGATGCTAAGGGAGCTGTACCTCAGATGAGTGCAACTAATGCTAGAAAAGCGATCCAAGAAGCTGCTGATCATTCTCAGAAATGGCACGATGGGACCTCTACTAGATCTAAGAGCAGCACTAATTTTGACGGGATTGCTGCTATTCAAGCTCAATTGGATAAAATCAGTAGAGAAATGAAGAAGCGCGATGAAAGAGCATATGCTGCCCAAGTTGGATGTGAAAAGTGTGAAGGACCGCACTACACTAAGGATTGCCCGAGCAAGAATGAAAGTGAGACGTTTGAAGAAGCTTATTACACCCAATTTGGACAACCATTCCGACCTTCAGCAAGATTTAGGGAAGCTAGTCCGGGATTCTATCAAAAGAACAACTTCAATCCCGCTTATCAAGAGAGGAGGCAGACTTTAGATGATACTTTAAAGCAAATTATGGCCGATGCTGCTATAAGACATGAAGAGAATACTGCTATGATCAAGGAAATTCGAGCTTCAACGGACACTACTACAAGAAATCAAGGAGCTTCGATCAAAGCATTGGAACAACAAATTGGTCAAATGAGCAAAGTTCTTCAAGAAAGGGGATATGGAAGTTTACCGAGCTCAACTGAAACAAATCCAAGAGATCATGTCAAGGCCATAAGCACCACTGAAGAAGTCACTCCTAATATACCTAGAAGATCGATGAATGGTGATGATGGTGCAAGACCCGAATTTTTCTTTAACTCTTCAATCAGCTTAAGGAGACTACTAAAAGAGAAGACAAAAATTGAAGAGGAAATCAAGGCAACCATGAAAGAAGAGAGCCCTGCAACCGATTCAAATGCCTTACCTCATAAAGAAAGAGACCCAGGAAGTTTTACTCTACCTTGTTCTATTAATAATATATCTTTCAATAATGTGTTGGCTGACTTAGGAGCTAGTGTTAGTGTTATGCCTCTTAAGACATTCGCTACCCTAGGACTAGGAAAATTAGCACCAACTAAATTACTTATTGAATTGGCTGATAAAACAGTAAAACGACCTGAAGGGATTGCTAATAATGTGCTAGTTAAGATTGAGCAATTTATTTTTCCCGTAGACTTTGTTATACTAGACATGCCCGAGGATGTTAAGATTCCTTTAATCCTCGGAAGACCTTTCTTGTCTACTGCCCATGCTAAGATTGATGTGTTTAAGAGAAAAATTTCATTAAGGGTAGGGAATAATAAACTAGTCTACAAGTGCCAAGATCCGGTTAAAAGCATTATTAGAGGTGTTTATGTGCTAGGATTAAGGGAGCGTATGGACCTCGATCTTGAAGCTAGACTTATGGGAGAAACATTGATTCAAAACAACTCAACTAATCCTAATCATGAAAACTTTGAGGAATTCATTGACCTTAATGTACCTACCGAACTTAGACGCGATGTTGTTAGTGATTCTGATGATGAGTGGTATGATTGTGTAGTAATTAATAAACGTAGGAGAATAGTTGAGAAAACGAATTTGAATCATGATGTGTTTATTGAACTACCACCCCACCTTGCTTATTTGTGCCTGTATGATAATAAGAATTTCCCGTCTATCATTTTGTCATCTCTGCCCGAAAGGGACAGGACTTTGTTTATACAGATATTAAAGAAAAACGGCGTGGAAATTAAGGACGAGCAAGGAGTGTTCAATATTACTAAATTGGGGATGAAGGAGCGTGATGTTTCCGACTCCTTCAACGATCGATATTAAGGAGCTGAACGTGAGTCTAACTTGAAGACTCTGGAATAAAGACAAGTGCTGACCGGGAGACAACCCGGATTTATCTTTTATTATTCTGTTTTCTGTGTCGAGTCAGTCCAGGCCGCACGTAGATACGGCGCATCTCAGTCCTGAGATGCGACGCATCCTCTGCAATGGTCATATCTTATTTTATTTTTCTGCATTTTTATTTTCGACTTTAAAACTTTTTATCAGTTATTTTAATGCGGCGCATCCCTGGTTAAGGATGCGGCGCATCTTTATTCTGATCCGTATTTATTCCAGGCTCGATACGGCGTATCTTCTTCAATAGGATACGGCGCATCGACTGACCTGATGATTTTCAGTTTTAATTTTTAAGTTTTATTTTTACCTAACTACTAATGTATTATGCAAGTTGAACCTTTCTTATCTTAGGTGTGTTTTAAAGTGTTGGTGGTATTATAGTTTCCTGAATTTCCTGTGGATACATCAAGTATGAAGCTTTAACGTTCTAATCCACAAGAAAGATGATTTTTGCTCATATACTAATGGAGGATCATACCGAGCAAATATCAGGGGAGTTTTTTCCGTTCTAATTCTTTTATTTCCAGTTTTTAACCTTTTATACAAACAACGAGGACGTTGTTTAACTTAAGTGGGGGGATAGGAGAATTAGAACACTTAACACTTACTTGTCCTAAACTTTTTCAAAAATTATGCTTAAAATGTGCTTAATATATCAAACTTAAAAATTTTTTAGCATGTTTTTGTTTAAGATCTAAGTTGCATAACTGCACACATGACATTATTTTCAAAAATTGTGATTTTCCAAAATTCACAAATCTATGAGTGTGCCGGTGACTTGTAAACTTTAGAACTTGGCTTGTATACTATTCGAGACCACCATAATGAGTATTATTTATTTAATTGGAATGACTTGTCTAACTTGGTAAAATTCTAGGATTACACCCAAAAAGCCTTTATATGTTATGTGTTATTAGCTAACTACACTGGTTAGTTAACCCCCGTATAAAACCTTTTGTTACTCTCACTTTTAGAGTAAGATACCCCTAGAAAAACACTCAGAGCCATTCCTTTCGTTTCTTACACCTATGTTTAAAATGTTTCGTTACACCTTAAACCTTAGCCTACCCTGTAGATTAGAATCCGTGGTTGGTTAATTGCTATAGGCAGAGCGTGTTTCCTTACATTACCTGTGTTCGCGTGCGTAATTCATTATCTATGGTTAGGTCGGGAAATTGCACAATGCAATTGGAGTGAAAGTAAATATTGTATATTTTAGAGTTTATTTTTCGTGTGTTTACTACTTTCACTATTTACCATTACTTCTGAAGTTATGAAAAGTATGGAAAAATTATCCGGAAAGAAAGTTATAGTGATGTGGTGAAATTTTACACATCTATGTTTATGTTTCAAGTTACAAAAAAAAAAAAAAAAAAAAAAAAAAAAAAAAAAAAAAAAAAAAAAAAAAAAAATCGAAAAAATGAGAAAAGAAAAAGAAAGAAAAAAGAGTTGGATGTTTATTTTAAGCCAACAATGTAGAGTTATGTAAGTGGTCGATATCACCACTATTTGTTGTACTATATCTATGGATTGAATGGGAATTGGCAGTTATGGGAATGCCAATTAAGGATTATTCTTTGATTAAGGTTTTGTTGAGTATAATTCGTGTCTACCTAAAGCGTGTGTTTCAAGTGTTAAAGCGTGAGTTATTCAATGATATGAGTCTTATTCATGGGATGGTTGGGATAGTGATTAACCACACTTAGGATTTTAATTTATTTGTTTTGTTTATTTTTATTTTTACACCAATTTATATCCCAAATGTTATCCATACCCTGTATTGTTCTTTATCCAACCAAACCTTTGATTTATTGAGATTAGGGATTTGAGCAATCTTAAGTATCGTAGTCGTGGATTCGGCTATGTATTTATGATTTTGTCGCCCTTTTTGATATATTATTATTGGTGAAGTTTGGACCTATCTTTAGCCTATTCGAGTTAAGGATTTGAGCAATTGCAAGTATCGTGTTCGTGGATTCGATCATGTATTTGTGATTTTGTCGCCTTTTCTGGAATTTGAGATCGATAGTGTAAATAAGAATAATTAACCCTTAAGCCTAAAAACCCTTTTTAACCGCTTTAGACTTGTTATTCCTTAGCTTTAGTGGTGGAGATGTGTATACTTGCCAAGCTTATGATAGAATATTCGTCGCGACTGGACAGTTAAACGATTAGATTTGCTTTTATCGACTTATTTTATTTTACTTCTAATTCGTTAAGTGTTTAGTTGTGTGATTACGAAATAAACGAATACATGCTTAAATATAAAAATAAATCCTAACTTCTTTTAGGATACATTTTCATGAGATTTAATCTAAGGTTTACTTGGGGACAAGTAAAGTTCAAGTGGGGGATATTTGATGAACTCAAATAAGTACATTTTATTACTATCATTTATCCTATTAATTTGACTTGTTTTACTATATTATGTATGAGGATTGATACTTAATCGTTTACTTTTGTAATTCTCAGGTAAAAACAAGCATTTGGTGAAACTTGGCGATTTTGGACTAATAATGGAGCAAAACGTACATAAAGTGGAAGTCTACTGACATGGACAAGATCAAGTCAATTCTGCTCCAGATGCGCCGCATCTCACTATCAACATGCGCCGCATCTCTATCAAGATATCACCAGATACGATCCAAGATACAAGAGGACATGCGCCGCATCTAATAAAGAGTTACGCCGCATCTTCTGGCGGTGTACGAATATTCCTGAATATTATAATCTTGGACCCCACGCGAAGTTAAGTACATGCGCCGCATCTACTTAAGTAGATGCGCCGCATCTTCCCTCAGACACAAACTATAAATACCCCGTAGACCAGACACATTGAAGAGTTCCACAGAGTTCGAAACCCTAACCGAAGTTCGGACAACAGAAGAGAAGGACGAATTCAGTCAAGAGGCAGCACAAGACACACCCAAATCGAAGATACAAGAACTGTAAGAAGGTGCTGCATGTATTTAATTCATTAAGTAGTTTTGTTTTATTGTTTTAGCAAACTTTAATTCATCAGGATTGGTGGCTTGTGTAATGTGACAACGGAAAGATTGCACTCCCTTTAATACTTGCTTTCCCATCAATTAAAGTTTATATGTTGATGTCTTTGGTTACTACTTATTAGTGCATTGACCACCTCTGTGTTTATTAGTGGCTTGCGGGCACCCGACTGCGGGACAAGGTGTGGCTCCCACGGTTGTTTCTAAATTGATCACTTAGGAATAACTTTTAGACATAAGTCGTCATTAAGGGTTTACTCGCCGATGAGAATAGGACCAACGAGAAAGGGTTAATTACATACACTTCATATAAAGCTATCAATAAAACAAGTGACAATCTACTTAATCATAAGGACAGCCCTCTTATTGTCTCAAGTATCTATCTGTGTACGTGTGTGCTACTTGCTGATTCGTGCCTATTTGTTTATTTTATTATTTAATTGCAAACAAAACTGTGCCAGTCTCTCAGGCTGAAACCCCCTTGCGATAGGATATTAAAATACTGATTAGATTAACGAGATTATACGTTCCACTCTTAGTGATCGACACTCTACTTACCATTATCTTCATACTGACCGGGTACACTGCTCGTTAAGTGTGTGTGTTATTGATAAGTCGGCTAAATATAAATTTAAAACTTGAGTAGGCATTAAAACTGCTAAACCGCAACGACACATCACGCGCATCATTCCTTATGAAGCACCACAACAATACTCTGATAACCAGCTGGTTCCATACAACAACACCGATTCAATACTGTACTCAAATGCAGATTATGATGAAGAAGAGGATGCTTTCAACTCTTTGAATGAAGCATTTGGATTGATTGCTAACGCGTTTGGCAGATTCACCAAATCCAACAACCGTCTTCGTTCATCTTCAAATACCAGGAATCAGGCAGTTGTTAATGATGGCATAGTAGAAATTCGTAACAGGTCTTCAGGCAGATATGGTTCGAGAAATCGTGGATATGGTACTCAAAGGGTTCAGTCAGGAGGAAATAGGTTCAATACTGCAGGGGCAAACAGAAACAATATGGGGAATGATCAGAGAGGAAATTCGACTGTTGGGAATGTTCAGAGAGGCATTGCAAATACATCTATCACATGTTATAACTGTGGGGGGAACGGTCACATGGCAAATGCTTGTCCGAAGCCAAGAACAATGGGCAGTGCTTATCACAAAGAGGCTCTTCTGATGGCACTCAAAGATGAAAAAGCTGCTGGAAGGTTGACTCAGAATGATCAAAGTTTTATGGCTAATGTGGAATCAGATGATGAAATGGAAGATCTAGAGGCAAATGCTGCGGTCATGCTTATGGCTAATATGCAAGAAATGAATATATCCGAGTCAGGCCCGGTCTATGATACCGATGGTCTTTCTCAGGTACCTGATCCTACATGTCTCATCCATGAAATTGCTTTACCAGCTGCATCTTCATCTACAAATGAAACATTTGATCAACATGATTCATTCTCATCACCATCTGATGATCAAATCAACACAGTTGTATCATTTGATGATGATAATACCGTTGTTTCATTTGATGATCTCATTGATGATGACAATTGTGATCATCTTGATCAAACTGATCCTTTGACTGATCAAGATTCGGAATTACAGGCCTTGTTATTGACCACCCAGTCACAAATAGAAAAATGCAATGACATCAATCAAAAGCTCAAAGAAAAGATTGCATTGTTAACAAAGGATAATGAGTGCTACCAACAACAACTTTCAGGATATCTTAAACAAGATAAACGTGAAAAAGGATTTGAAATAGCTTTCCAACAAGAATACGTAAAGGTTCAAAATTTAGAAAGTCAAGTTCGTGAGCTAACCGTAGCCAAAGCTGAGCTTTTCTCTCAAAAAGAAAAGGATCAATTTGAATTCAAAAAACAAATTGATGCTTTAAATTTTGAGTTGTTAAAAACTCAATCTGAGCTTTCTACATCTCAGAAGGATCTTCTTGAAGAAAAGCAAGCCACTAGGAAATGTGTTGACTCATATCTTGATCAAATTCTGGATTTGGAAACCAAATTCAAAGAATTTCAAAATGTTGTTGATGCGCGTGATGTGTCGTTGCGGTTTAGCAGTTTTAATGCCTACTCAAGTTTTAAATTTATATTTAGCCGACTTATCAATAACACACACACTTAACGAGCAGTGTACCCGGTCAGTATGAATATAATGGTAAGTAGAGTGTCGATCACTAAGAGTGGAACGTATTATCTCGTTATTCTAATCAGTATTTTAATATCCTAACGCAAGGGGGTTTCAGCCTGAGAGACTGGCACGGTTTTGTTTGCAATTAAATAATAAACTAAACTAATAGGCATGAATCAGCAAGTAGCACACACGTACACAGATAAATACTCGAGACAATAAGAGGGCTGTCCTTATGATTAAGTAGTTTGTCACTTGTTTTATTGATAGCTTTATATGAAGTGTATGTAGTTAACTGATTGCGTGGTTTTGTAACCTTACAACAGGTTTTACCTCTCGAGGGATCTCAAGAGGCTTACAACCCCACCAGGCAGTGTACCTGACCGATGTAGTATAGTGTAGTGGTAAGTACGGGGGATTGATCGTTCTCCACAGGGAATAGTGTTCGTTAGGTATGAAAGACTACTCTAATTAGGTCTAAGGGTTGAGGAAGATTCTTTTTATGTTTTTATATTTTTTATGAAAGCAAGTAAAATCTCGGTTTTGAAGGAGTGGGCGGAATTAGTTGCTAGTCAACTAACCCAAAATTACTACGGATGCAAATAAAATAAAATAACAAAAATGAAAATGTGGTGAGAAACTTATGTGTAGAGAAATGTGTTTACTTAGATTTCCTTACTCCCTAACTATCTTTTACCGGTTAATTAGTGTGTATTAGTCGCGTGGATGACGGGTGTATTCCTTAATACCATTCGTGGGGTGGCGTACTTACTTCCCCAACTCTACAAGCTCCTACTTCACTCCTATGTCGAGCCGGCTAGGAAGCTCCTAACATGGGATCACTAGAATTCGCTTGTGCATTAAATACAACCATAAAAACCTTTAGTACGCATTTGGTTCATGTTTCTTAAGACGTTCAAGCAAGTTACCGAATAGGAAGTTAGCCAGTTTTCTTAAGCCTAACATAGATAAACAATCATCCAATACAACTAACAACACACTAACAACCAATAATCAATAGCTAGGTTTCATTAGATCTAAGCAAACACAAGATAAATTTAGCCTAACATGTTAAACAAAAGACAAGAATAAGATAGAATCAAACAACACATAGACATATTGAATGATTAATTGATAACTTATCTTTCAATGAAACATGGAAGATCTCAAGGCAAAAAGCCCTGAAAAAGTAGCTAAAATCGTCTTAGGGTTTTCTCCCAAAATTCCACACACTAAGCTCTCCTTTATGACAAAAAATTAGAAAACTATATATAGATTTTTGGATCTGACGGCGTCACCTTATGGAGTGTGACGCCGTCACCTCGCCGCTTTTAGGGTTCCCGGATGACCTTCTTGACGCCGTCCCTCTTTAGCTCTTCAAAAATCCATTCTGGCTTATCAAGGCTTGACGCCGTCTAACCATGAACGTGACGCCGTCCCCTTATGATTTAAGCCGTGACGCCCTCGATCAAGTTAAAGCGTGACGCCGTCAGAATTCACATGCTATTTTCACTGGCCCGTCATGAGTAAATTTCACATCCAACTTTTCTTGCCAAGGCATGACGCCGTCTAGAGTAAATCTTGACGCCGTCAAGAGTAACTTTTAGCCGATTTTTGAGACTTTGCCGTTTTCTTCACTTTAATGCTCCAAAAACGTCCAAAATGCCTCCTTTTCCAGATTTCTCCTCAAAAGTACCTAAAATGACAAAAGGAACGATTTAGGGCAATATTTGATCAAATAAATACGATTTAAGGCTTAAATGACCCCTTAAAAGCGGTACACTTTTCGCTTCATCAAATACCCTTACACTTGAGATTTGCTTGTCCTCAAGCAAATGCGCTTTTATTCTAATCAAAATATAAGTTAGGGGTCATTTAATGCAAACATAAAAGTAATTACAACAAATAATCGTTCCACTTCAATCATAATAAGCACGAAGATTATAAACTAGCACCTCACAAGTAGTGTTTAGATACTCACATCTCTCAAGTGTCATCAAAATAAATCTCATAAATGAAAACGGAAAATATCTCTCACTACCTGTCATAGCAAATAGATTACCATAGGCTTGGGAAAGGATCGAAAACCTCCTCCACTAGGCGTAAGCACCAAAGATAAACTATCAAAGAGGGCTTTTAAATGGGTTATAACTTTAGGTGTAGGGAAAAGGAAAACTCGGTTTTGTTGGATACGGGATATTTTACTGGTGGCTAGTTAAAGATCATGATCAATTACATGTACTATACAATGTTGCTAAGCCAAGACTAGACTCGATCTTAAGCTAGAAACGAAATAACAAAATAACAAAAATATAAAATAAACATAAAATAAAACGGGATGGTAGTCCGTATGTTTTTTTTCTACTTTTCTTTTTCTCATTTTTTTTTGTGTTTTTCTTGATTTTTTTTTTTTTTTTTTTTTTTTTTTTTTTTTTTTTTTTTTGTGCATACACTTTTGCCCTACCATCCAAAATAATACATCATAGGGGCATTGCATTCCCCTTACACTTGAATTTTTACATAACTTTACAAATACTATTCTAATGACTCGAATTAAGATAATTGAAAAACTTGGAGTACTTTTAAAACATTTAGCACATATGGGGGTAATAAATGATGTTCTTCCCCATTACTCCATTACACTAGTACTTTACCCATGAGTCCCAATCGTCCCAAAACAATATGTACAAGGATATGACTCGACTTAGCAACCATGTAATCAATTAGATAATTAACTTGGGGTTTAAACAAATGTTGTCACAATAATGCACTAAAAATGAGTGCATACAAGGTAGGCTAAGGCGATTTGGGTGTACATTTAAGTGGGGTGTAAACAAATTCTTCCTTTAAGTAAAATGCTTAAAGTTAGAAACGAAAAGATAGGCTCTGAGGGGTGTACTAGGGGTATCGTGTACTAAAAATGAGTACAACGCAAAGGGGTGTGGGAGAATTACTTGACCAATGTAGCCAATGTAATTATAACAAAAACACAGGTGTAAAACAATGGGTTTATCCTAATGCCTCTTATCATGTAGTATATCTAACTACACGAATGTAGTCTCACTTGTGGCCTTGGAATGGTCCTAACGCAAGTTCTAGAATCTAAGTGCTACCGGTACACACATCATAGCATAAATGCTTTTCCTACCAATTCTAGGGGCGAACCTCACATATTTGGGTGGAAAATTTTTTAGTGGTACGGTTTTTGTGCTAGTCATATAACTCCTATCCGTGAGACGCTCATTAAGATCAAAGTTTCACTCCTATATGTTGTAAAAAATTTTAAATTTGGCACTAAAATTACCTTAACAAGTATTTATCTCAGTTTTATTACACATCTACTATTAAACAAACAAAAATCAAGCGCAATTGTATTCTCAAAAATCGTACTTTTACCCTCCCCTTACACTTAAGATGAACATTGTCCCCAATGTTCAAATAATAAGATGTAAACAAAAAGTAAAAGAATGAAATCAAATACTCCCCTGATTCGCTCGGTGGATAATGAAATTACACGGTTAAATCTTCCTCCAAAGAGAATGTTGAAGCTCCATGACTAATGCATCGCCACAAGCTTGATTCCATAAACATCTCCTTGTCCAAAATAACCTGTTAAACCTGAGAAAACAAACACGAAAACCTGCATAACATCGGCGGGAAAAATCTATATATAAGGATATAATGCTTGTTGAATGATAATTTTGCAGATTCCTGGAGATTATAAGTTGGAGATTTTAATAAAAACTTTTCTAAAAACAAAACTTTCAAAAATTTCTGGAAATTAAATCTGACGCCGTCAGGTTATAACCCCTGACGCCGTCAGAAATGACCTGACAAAAATTTTCATTTTAAGTTTCCGGAAAATTTCTGGAAAAACCTTTACCTTACTTCCTGGAAATCCTGCAAAACATCATTATGACTCGATACAAGCATTTGACTCAAACAAATACTAATATGTATGTTAATTTATTATTATTACGATTCATGTTAATTTGTGTTCTAATAAACCGATTTAGATTTCCCTTACACTTATCTTTTGCAAAATACCTTTATATGTAGTTAAGACGAAGTTAAAAACAACATAAAGCATTTTCACAAATTAGTTTTTAACATGAATCAATAATAATAAAAATTAAACACACATACGGAAACAAATAAAAACAAACAAACAAATAAATAAACACACAAAGCAAATAAAACAAATAAAGCTTGGGTTGCCTCCCAAGAAGCGCTTGTTTTTGTTAACGAGTCTTGTAGCTAGACTCAAAGTCACGTACATTACGTGACTCCATCATCGGTCACGGTTCCTAGGCCATTCTCCTTCCCGGTTTTATATTCCGTTCCTAATTTCAAACAATCCTTGTAGAAACCGAATATCCTTTCCATAACATAGTCTACTCCTTTACTTCTATCCTCATCATTCCTATAGTAGACCGCTTGCTTGAGCTCCTTCTCAACACTTGACAAGTGTTGGAATTGTTCTATCTTATATGGCATTTGGTAGCTTACTTCATCGGTCTCATCCTTAAATCTAACTATCCCTAAGGAAGGTTCATGAGTCATTCTAGAGACCCCAACAAATGGTTTTCCAAAAACCACTTGAGTCAAGGATGCATCGACTATTGGGCGGATATCTTCTACAATTACAAAGTCGGTGACATAGGTGAAGTTTCCTACATAAACCGGTAATCCCTTAACTCTTCCCGTGAAGTTACTCATCCAACCCTTGTCAGGGAACATCCTATACCCAAGTTGATTTTTCATTATCAAGTTGTAGTGGGCTCTAGTCATGATGTTTATGGGTGATCTAAGGTCGATGTAAGCTTTCCACACATGTAGATGTCCGATGTTGCATGGTATGTTGAGATTAGAAGGGTCGCCTATTCCTATGATTGGTCTACCTAGGAAGTATGGTGTCTCGGGGTCATCGAATAAGTTTGTATGATATGCGCGCTCTTCCTTAGTGGGTAGCTTATTGAAGTAGTCCTCATCATCATCTACTTCTTCAATCTCACTTGTCCTAACTTCCTTATCAACCTCGACTTTCTTATCCTCATCCTTAGGTTCCATTTCTATCCTACCCTCATTCTTGTCACTTTCTTCCATGCTCCTATCGATTGGTTTAATAGTGACAACGTTGACGAAGTGGACATGTTTGGATGAAGAAGGGTCTTTGACTTGGGGTCCGCTATTTGTGTTCCTAGCGTCCTTATGTGGAGGTGATAGCACTTGGTTATTGAGGGCTTTCAACAAGTTGTCAATTTTATTGGTCATCTCAGTTTGTTGCTGATTGAATTCGGATTCGAATCTAGCTATCCGAGCTTCTTGAGATGCCATAAATTGGGAAATCAATCCTTCAAAGTTATTGGTACTACCATTGCCGGAAGGATTGTTGTTGAAAGTACGGTTCGAGTTGGAACCGCTTGATTGGAAACGATTAGGTGGGTTGGAAGAATTGGTTTGTTGTGTGTTTTGGTTTTGTTTCCACCTAAGGTTCGGGTGATTTTTCCATGAGGGGTTGTATGAATCACCGTAATGGTTTGGCTCGGGTTTGAAAGTGTACCACTTGTCTCCCGCTCCGTCGGTACGCGAGGATGCGTAGTCCACAAAAGCTTGTTCGGGGAGTTCCATGCAATCACGAGTGTCGTGGGGACCACTACATAATTCACATGAAGAAGTGATTTTGTTCACTTGGCTTGAAGGTTTAGGAGCCTCGTAGGATTTCATGAGAAACTTGACTTGGTCTTCAAGTTCTATGATCCTACGGTCGGAAGTGCTTGAATTATTCGAAGGCAAAGATATTGCCTTGACCGTTTTATTCAAATCACGGGGATCACTCCAACTTTCGTTGTCATAAAGAGCAAGATCCTCTAGGAGAGCCCATGATTGTTCCGCACTTAGATCACGTAGCTTGCCACCGGCCGCTTGGTCAATGGTTTGCCTCGTGTAGAGATTGATATGGTCATAGAAGATTTGGACTTGGAGCCAAAGTTCTATGCCATGGTGAGGGACTTTTTGGAGTAAGTCCTTGAATCGAGTCCATGCCTCGTAGAGAGTTTCGCCTTGACGTTGTTGGAACATCAAGATATCATTCCTTAGCTTGGTAGTTCTTCCCGGTGGGAAAAACTGAGCAAGGAA
The DNA here is from genome assembly GCA_021014915.2 of Artemisia tridentata subsp. tridentata. Taxonomy (NCBI): domain Eukaryota; kingdom Viridiplantae; phylum Streptophyta; class Magnoliopsida; order Asterales; family Asteraceae; genus Artemisia; species Artemisia tridentata. The sequence goes on from CP139509.1 coordinate 14,169,980, forward strand.
ACGAGTGGTGAGATCATCCCAAGAGGTGATGGATCTTGCGGGTTGATGTTCTAGCCACTGACTAGCTTGGTCCCGCAGAGAGAATTGGAAGAGACGCAATCGGGTCGTCTCTCGAGTGGCAACATCAAGGTCTATAGAATCAACGATTTTAAGAAAGTCCTTGAGGTGTTGATTAGGATCTTCAGAACGAAGTCCATGGAATGCGCATCCGCTTTGCACCAACCGGATGGTGTCGGATCGCAAGGGTGTGATATTGGCTCCTTGAGTGAGCTCAATGGTGTTTCGATAGCCATGGTGGCTAGGACGGGAATACTCTCCTAAAGTACGGGCTCTAGGAGGTGGTGGTGGTTGTTGTGGTGGTGGGTTGTGGGGGTTAAGGATATTACCATCTTCCATGATGTCGGACGGTAATGGTTACGAACAAAGACACGAAGAAAATAGATAGACTAAAGAAAACCTAGAAAATTAAAATAAAAATCTCACTAGAAAGGAATCTAGTGAGTAGACCTAATAGAAATAAAAATTCAACCTAAACAATAACTATTCCCCGGCAGCGGCGCCAAAAACTTGATTGCGTGGTTTTGTAACCTTACAACAGGTTTTACCTCTCGAGGGATCTCAAGAGGCTTACAACCCCACCAGGCAGTGTACCTGACCGATGTAGTATAGTGTAGTGGTAAGTACGGGGGATTGATCGTTCTCCACAGGGAATAGTGTTCGTTAGGTATGAAAGACTACTCTAATTAGGTCTAAGGGTTGAGGAAGATTCTTTTTATGTTTTTATATTTTTTTATGAAAGCAAGTAAAATCTCGGTTTTGAAGGAGTGGGCGGAATTAGTTGCTAGTCAACTAACCCAAAATTACTACGGATGCAATTAAAATAAAATAACAAAAATGAAAATGTGGTGAGAAACTTATGTGTAGAGAAATGTGTTTACTTAGATTTCCTTACTCCCTAACTATCTTTTACCGGTTAATTAGTGTGTATTAGTCGCGTGGATGACGGGTGTATTCCTTAATACCATTCGTGGGGTGGCGTACTTACTTCCCCAACTCTACAAGCTCCTACTTCACTCCTATGTCGAGCCGGCTAGGAAGCTCCTAACATGGGATCACTAGAATTCGCTTGTGCATTAAATACAACCATAAAAACCTTTAGTACGCATTTGGTTCATGTTTCTTAAGACGTTCAAGCAAGTTACCGAATAGGAAGTTAGCCAGTTTTCTTAAGCCTAACATAGATAAACAATCATCCAATACAACTAACAACACACTAACAACCAATAATCAATAGCTAGGTTTCATTAGATCTAAGCAAGCACAAGATAAATTTAGCCTAACATGTTAAACAAAAGACAAGAATAAGATAGAATCAAACAACACATAGACATATTGAATGATTAATTGATAACTTATCTTTCAATGAAACATGGAAGATCTCAAGGCAAAAAGCCCTGAAAAAGTAGCTAAAATCGTCTTAGGGTTTTCTCCCAAAATTCCACACACTAAGCTCTCCTTTATGACAAAAAATTAGAAAACTATATATAGATTTTTGGATCTGACGGCGTCACCTTATGGAGTGTGACGCCGTCACCTCGCCGCTTTTAGGGTTCCCGGATGACCTTCTTAACGCCGTCCCTCTTTAGCTCTTCAAAAATCCATTCTGGCTTATCAAGGCTTGACGCCGTCTAACCATGAACGTGACGCCGTCCCCTTATGATTTAAGCCGTGACGCCCTCGATCAAGTTAAAGCGTGACGCCGTCAGAATTCACATGCTATTTTCACTGGCCCGTCATGAGTAAATTTCACATCCAACTTTTCTTGCCAAGGCATGACGCCGTCTAGAGTAAATCTTGACGCCGTCAAGAGTAACTTTTAGCCGATTTTTGAGACTTTGCCGTTTTCTTCACTTTAATGCTCCAAAAACGTCCAAAATGCCTCCTTTTCCAGATTTCTCCTCAAAAGTACCTAAAATGACAAAAGGAACGATTTAGGGCAATATTTGATCAAATAAATACGATTTAAGGCTTAAATGACCCCTTAAAAGCGGTACACTTTTCGCTTCATCAAGTGTATGTAGTTAACCCTTTCTCGTTGGTCCTATTCTTATCGGCGAGTAAACCCTTAATGATTACTTATGTCTAAAAGTTATTCCTAAGTGATCAATTTAGTAATAACCGTGGGAGCCACATTATTTTCCGCAGTCAAATGCCCGCAAGCCACTAATAAACACAGAGGTTATCAATGCACTAATAAGTAGTAACCAAAGACATTAACATATAAACTTTAATTGATGGGAAAACAAGTATTAAAGGGAGTGCAATCTTTCGTTGTCACATTACACAAGCCACCAATCCTGATGAATTAAAGTTTGCTAACACAATAAAACAAAACTACTTAATGAATTAAACACATGCAGCACCTTCTTACAGCTCTTGTATCTTCGTTTGGTGTGTCTTGTGCTGCCTTCTTGACTGAATTCGTCCTAGGGTTCTGCTGCTTCGGTATTCGAATCTAATATATTGCTCTGGAAATTCGTCTGGTCTTGGGGTATTTATAGTTTCTATCTGAGGGAAGATGCGGCGCATCTATTAAGTAGATGCGGCGCATTGACTTAACTTCGCGTGGGGTCCAAGATTATAATATTCAGGAATATTCGTACACCGCCAGAAGATGCGGCGTAACTCCATGATTAGATGCGGCGCATGTTCTCTTGTATCTTGGATCGTATCTGGTGAAATATTGATAGAGATGCGCCGTATGTAATAGGTGAGATGCGGCGCATCTGGAGCAGAACAAGTTGGTTATTCTTCGTTGACCAAAGTTTCATATGCGGCGCATGGGATAAATCCATGCGGCACATTCTTCAAAGTCAGGCAGTGGTCTTTATTCTCTTCATTCCAACAACCAATTACAATCTTGATCATTTTACTCCGTTTTTAGTCCATAATCGCTAAGTTTCACCAAATGCTTGTTTTTACCTGAGAATTACAAAAGTAAACGATTAAGTATCAATCCTCATACATAATATAGTAAAACAAGTCAAATTAATAGGATAAATGATGGTAATAAAATGTACTTATTTGAGTTCATCAAATATCCCCCCACTTGAACTTTACTTGTCCCCAAGTAAACCTTAGAATTTCTCTTATGAAAATGTATCCTAAAAGATGTTAGGATTTATTTTTATATCAAGCATGTATTCGTTTAATTCATAATCACACAACTAAACACTTTAACGAATTAGAAGTATAATAAAATAATTTGATAAAAGCAAATCTAATCGTTTAACTGTCCAGTCGCGACGAATATTCTATCATAAGCTTGGCAAGTATACACATCTCCCCCACTAAAGCCAAGGAATAACAAGTCTAAAGCGGTAAAAAGGTTTTTAGGCTTAAGGGTTAATTATTCTTAATCTCCATCGATCTCAAATTCCAGAAAAGGCGACAAAATCACAAATACATGATCGAATCCACGAACACGATACTTTCAATTGCTCAAATCCTTAACTCGAATAGGCTAAAGATAGGTCCAAACTTTCACCAATAATAATATATCAAAAAGGGCTACAAAATCATAAATACATAGCCGAATCCACGACTACGATACTTAAGATTGCTCAAATCCCTAATCTCAATAAATCAAAGGTTTGGTTGGATAAAGAATAGTAAAGGGTATGGATAACATTTGGGATATAAATTGGTGTAAAATGAAAAATAAACAAAACAAATAAATTAAAATCCTAAGTGTGGTTAATCACTATCCCAACCATCCCATGAATAAGACTCATATCATTGAATAACTCACGCTTTAACACTTGAAACACACGCTTTAGGTAGACACGAATTATACTCAACAAGATCTTAATCAAAGAATAAACCTTAGTTGACGTTCCTATAACTGCCAACTCCCATTCAGTCATAGATATATAGTACAACAACTAGTGGTGATATCGACCACTTACATAACTTTACATCGTTGGTTTAATCAAACATCCAACTCTTTTTTTTTTCTTTCTTTTTCTTTTCTCATTTTTTTTTTTTTTTTTTTTTTTTTTTTTTTTTTTTTTTTTTTTTAAATAACATAAACATAGATGTGTAAAATTTCACACCATCACTATAATGATAATTCTGGATAATTTTTCCATACTTTTCATACTTCAGAAATAACGGTAATAGTGAAAGTAGTAAACACACGAAAAATAAACTTAAAAATATACAATATTTACTTTCACTCCAATTGCATTGTGCAATTTCCCGACCTAACCATAGATAATGAATTACGCACGCGAACACAGGTAATGTAAGGAAACACACTTTGCCTATAGCAATTAACCAACCACGGATTCTAATCTACAGGGTAGGCTAAGGTGTAAGGTGTAACGAAACATTTAAACATAGGTGTAAGAAACGAAAGGAATGGCTCTGAGTGTTTTTCTAGGGGTATCTTACTCTAAAAGTGAGAGTAACAAAAGGGTTATACGGGGGTTAACTAACCAGTGTAGTTAGCTAATAACACATAACATATAAGGCTATTTGGGTGTAATCCTAGAAATTTACCAATTTAGACAAATCATTCCAATTATATAAATAATACTCATTATGGTGGTCTCGAATAGTATACAAGCCATGTTCTAAAGTTTACAAGTCACCGGCACACTCATAGATTTGTGAATTTTGATAAGTTCACAATTTTTAAAAATAAGGTTATGTGTGCAGCTATGCAACTTAGATTAAACAAAAGCATGCTAGAAAAATTTTAAATTTAAGCATATTAAGTACATATTAAGCATATTTTTGAAAAATAATGACAAGTAAACGTTCTAATTCTCCATCCCCCCACTTAAGATAAACAACGTCCTCGTTGTTTAATTTGAAATTAAAAAACAGGAAATTAAAAGAATTAGAACGGAAAACTCCCCTGAGATTTGCTCGGTATAATCCTCCATGTAAGAATGCGAGCATATAAAATGTGGGAGTTCATCAACCTCTTCAATTGTCCAGACCTGTAAAAATATAGAGACCACAGAAAAAGAATCTCGAGAGCATCTCGTTAATCATTGGTTAGGAAAATAAAAATAAAAATACGAAAAAATTACAGGCCAGAGTGTCGATGCGCCGTATCCATGGAATATTGGATACGCCGCATCAACTTCCTGTAACTAATACGCCGCATCCACTAAAAGTGCATGCGCCGTATGGACCAACTGACAGAAATACGAAAATAAAAATGAACTAAAAACAAAATAAAAGATAAGCATGGGTTGCCTCCCAAGAAGCGCTTGTTTTTGTTAGAGTCACGAGCCTGACTCCACCCTTATTTACTAGGCAATAGGGTGTTTTTCCCCCCACTTGCGGTCAAGTGTGGGTGATAGTAGCAATAAGCACCATAACGGTGTAAATTTGCTACTAGAGATGGATAGAATATGTAAAGATAATACCTTGGCAATATGTGTACTTCGTTCATTACTTTACCCGGTTTGGTTGTTAAATTGGATGACATGAACATTACATGTGAGAGAGTAGTATGTTGAGGATCAATGAATCTCCCTTCTTCTTCGTTAGTTCTATTGGTAGTAAGGCGTCCCTTGACTTCCATAAAAGATGAGAAAGGGTCTTTGGCGAGTAAAAGTTCGGGTTCCTCTATATCCTTCATAGGATTGAAATCATCCTCTTCAATCATGGTCGTGTCCATCAGCTCATCCTTGAATTCTTTTTCTATTTCAACCAAAAATGGGTTGATAACAGGTGCTTTATATTCATCATTAGTTGGTGTAGTAAATTCCACCTCATCATTCTTTCGTTTTGCAACCTGTTTAGGAAAACTAGCAAGATTATTAGTAACGGGATTAATAATATTAAATAAATTAGTACCACTTTTTGTTGTAAGTGACTCCAATTCATCTTGTGAGTCTCCATCTTCAACTAGTGGTCTTGTAATTTCATCCTTTTCCCGAATAGCCGCCTCAAATAAGTCATCCCACATTTCTTCAAAATCCTTTGTGGGGTCATAATCTGGCTCATTTGTTCCACGCATGAATATTTCATTTTGTTGTGGCAATTGCGGTATGGCATCGTACACAATACAATCAAAACTTTCAATATTAGAATACTCATTATCTTCATCCGATGGAATATCATCATGGTTTTTTTGATATGATGAGAATATATTTTCCAACTCAGGTGAAAAATCACAAGTAATAGCACCATACACCATTGTTCCACATTCATCTTCATTTTCATCATAAGCACTTTCGGATGAATAAGCTTCTTTGTAAACAATTGCCGGATTTTCATTCAAATCAAACACTTGTGACTCTTCTTCATCTTGGGCAACTTCCGGAGAAATAACATCATCAATAACTATTGCCGGAAACCTAATTGCACCAAAATCGTATGATTCTTCTTCATCATCATCATTGTATAAAGTCCAAGTGTGTCTAAATGGCAATGTCTTTCTTTCTTTCCCTGACTCTTCCTGTTTTGATAATAAGTACTCTTCCATCGTGGGTTCTTTATCATTGATGACTTGTGCACCATATCCTGCTCTTTCCCAATCGTAAACCTTTTTATTGCACAAGGATCTTTCTTTGTTAAGCCTAAGATATTCTTCCATAGTTATGTCCGGATTGTCCATCATCATTATTACCTGAAAGATAAACAACCAAGAACAGCAGTAACCGAAACAAAAACAATAAAAACTAAAACGAAAAATAAAAATTAAATAAACAAAAATAAAGAAAAACGATAAAAAAAATTGGTCACAGAACGTCAATACGCCGTATACAATTGACCTGTATACGCCGTATTGATATAAGACAGATACGCCGCATCCACAGACAAGGATACGCCGTATTGCCTTTCTGAGACAGAAACACAGAAACAAATAAAACTAACTAAACTAAAATACCAATAAATCAAATTAAAACAATCACTCCCCGGCAACGGCGCCAAAAACTTGATGCGTGCGATGTGTCGTTGCGGTTTAGCAGTATTAATGCCTACTCAAGTTTTAAATTTATATTTAGCCGACTTATCAATAACACACACACTTAACGAGCAGTGTACCCGGTCAGTATGAATATAATGGTAAGTAGAGTGTCGATCACTAAGAGTGGAACGTATTATCTAGTTATTCTAATCAGTATTTTAATATCCTAACGCAAGGGGGTTTCAGCCTGAGAGACTGGCACGGTTTTGTTTGCAATTAAATAATAAAATAAACTAATAGGCACGAATCAACAAGTAGCACACACGTACACAGATAAATACTCGAGACAATAAGAGGGCTGTCCTTATGATTAAGTAGTTTGTCACTTGTTTTATTGATAGCTTTATATGAAGTGTATGTAGTTAACCCTTTCTCGTTGGTCCTATTCTTATCGGCGAGTAAACCCTTAATGATTACTTATGTCTAAAAGTTATTCCTAAGTGATCAATTTAGTAATAACCGTGGGAGCCACATTATTTTCCGCAGTCAAATGCCCGCAAGCCACTAATAAACACAGAGGTTATCAATGCACTAATAAGTAGTAACCAAAGACATCAACATATAAACTTTAATTGATGGGAAAGCAAGTATTAAAGGGAGTGCAATCTTTCGTTGTCACATTACACAAGCCACCAATCCTGATGAATTAAAGTTTGCTAACACAATAAAACAAAACTACTTAATGAATTAAACACATGCAGCACCTTCTTACAGCTCTTGTATCTTCGTTTGGTGTGTCTTGTGCTGCCTTCTTGACTGAATTCGTCCTAGGGTTCTGCTGCTTCGGTCTTCGAATCTAATATATTGCTCTGGAAATTCGTCTGGTCTTGGGGTATTTATAGTTTCTATCTGAGGGAAGATGCGGCGCATCTATTAAGTAGATGCGGCGCATTGACTTAACTTCGCGTGGGGTCCAAGATTATAATATTCAGGAATATTCGTACACCGCCAGAAGATGCGGCGTAACTCCATGATTAGATGCGGCGCATGTCCTCTTGTATCTTGGATCGTATCTGGTGAAATATTGATAGAGATGCGCCGTATGTAATAGGTGAGATGCGGCGCATCTGGAGCAGAACAAGTTGGTTATTCTTCGTTGACCAAAGTTTCATATGAGGCGCATGGGATAAATCCATGCGGCGCATTCTTCAAAGTCAGGCAGTGGTCTTTATTCTCTTCATTCCAACAACCAATTATAATCTTGATCATTTTACTCCGTTTTTAGTCCATAATCGCTAAGTTTCACCAAATGCTTGTTTTTACCTGAGAATTACAAAAGTAAACGATTAAGTATCAATCCTCATACATAATATAGTAAAACAAGTCAAATTAATAGGATAAATGATGGTAATAAAATGTACTTATTTGAGTTCATCAGTTGTGTATAAAACGGGTAATTCGGTAACACAAATTCAAAAACTGACTGTGAAACCAAATCCTAAAGGAGTAAGTTTTGCACTTGGAAGTCGCACTCAAAGATAATCCCAAGTTATACGATGCAACATTTTTGTTAGATGATACCTTTCAACGTGTTGTTATGTACTCTGTTGATGAAGAAACTGATTTTCTGGCACAAAAGATTGAGGGTCGATCAAATTCACAAAAAGAATTTTCAAAAGTACTTTATGATTATAATGCACTACCTCATTTGAGCAAATCATTTGTCCCTCCTAAGGACCATCCAGAACAAACGTTAACATACACAAACATAAGTGCTCCTTCGTCTATAACTCCTGATCCCACGACTGCTGTACATTTCAAAGATTGTCTGACAGAGGATCTTGCTGATCCACAAATGCCTCCAAAATGTCGGGTTCTTCGATATTTTAAGACATTTATGGACGACATTTCTCTTTTGGAGAATGAAATTGTGTTCAGTTCTCAAATTCCTGTCTCTTCTTTTCTTTCTCCTGTTCAAAAAGAAAAGAAAGAGATTCTTCAAAAGAAAATTCTTCCTCATGTCAGAAATCTGAAGAAATGCGCAACAAAATGGGAAGAGGAATTATACACGGAAGTCGCATCTATGCAAACCATTTTCAAAGCTAAAGATGACAAGGTTCAACGTCAAAAACTTCAAAGGAAATTTTTAGCAAAAGAAAATGATCGACTCTTGGAAAAGGTTTTGTGTTATGACGTAGTGTCTGTGATTATGAATTCGCTCTATGAATCTGGAAATACTTTACTTGTGAATGATCATGCTGTGGATAGTAAGATGTTGCGTATGGAGATTGATAATCTGGTACATGAGAATGAGATTCTTCGACAGATCAATAATGATGTAGAAAACAAAGTTTTTCATCTTCAAAAAAGGCTTGACTGGTGTCAAAAATAGAGTGTTGAATTTGAACTTAAATTTCAACATCTTTTAGCGTCTTTATCATTTCAAAACAGTCATGTTCCTGCAAAGTTTAAGGAAACAAAAGCTTTCTTAAGAATTAAATTGTTTGAAAATGAAAAGGAACTAGATGAAATTCTTCAAAACAGAAATGACACAGTCCGCCTCAACAGAAAATTAGACTCACAAAATCAAGAGTTTCAACACGCCATTATTGATCTGAAGAAGAAGATCAGAGTTTTAGACAAAGGCAAAGCAAATGTTCATAAGATTGCCCCAGGGATGTATGTAATAGACAAAGAACATACCCAAGCATCTGAAATAACCACTAATTCAGCTACTTGTACTTCCACAGGACTAGAAACCACATCTAAGGTCAAGACTCACAAGAAACAGAGGAAGAATAGAGTCAAGAAACCTAGGAAGGAGTTATCTAAGTCTGAAAAAGTTCCAATTAGTAGTTTGAATAAGACGAATGTAACATCAGGAATAGACTTGCACTTATCTGAATCTAGCTCTAGGATTGATGTAACAGATGATGAATCTTTAAATATTAATGAAGATGTTTTGGTTGATGCTACTTGTGTTTTTTGTCATAATAGCATATTATCTGGTGATCATACAAAATGTGTTGCTAAAACTTTGATGACTAAGAGAAAGAAACGAACTAGTGGCGCTTCCTCTAGGCTTAAAACCAGTGCAAAGTCCATTTTAGGAATGCCCCCACTAGATGTTTCTGAGAAGTCCATGGACAAGCCCAAATCCAAAACAACTACCTCACCTAGTGCATACATTAGGAAAAAGGTAGAGACTAGTTGGACCTGGCAATGTTGGTTACAGCACACTTTTGGTTTTAAATGGTTACCTAAAGTACTAACCTCTTGTGTTACTAACCCAGCGGATCCAACCGTTATCAATTCTCCACCTGTTCCAAATGTTTGTGATGCAGGTGATTCAAATCGTCCTTTGGATTGTTGATAGCGGGTGCTCCCGACACATGACCGGCAACCTCAAACTTCTTCAAAACTTTATTGCTAAGTTTATCAGAACGGTCAGATTCGAGAATGATCACTTCGCTGCAATCATGGGCTATGGGGATTACATTAATGGGAACATCGAAATTAGCCGTGTGTATTATGTTGAAGGCCTTGGTCATAATTTATTCTCCGTGGGACAATTCTGCGATGGAGACTTGGAAGTAGCATTCAGGGAGAAAACTTGCTTTATTCGTGATCTTCAAGGGAACGATCTCATGAAAGGGAAACGCGGAACCAGTCTGTATACTATCTCACTTGAAGGCATGACAGCTTCTACTCCTATTTGTTTACTCTCCAAGGCTCATCCCACAAAGGCTTGGTTATGGCACAAAAGATTGTCTCATCTCAATTTTAAAACCATCACTGACCTTGCCAAGAAGAAATTAGTTGACGGTCTACCTAAATTCAGATATGCCAAGGATCACTTGTGTTCTGCGTGTGAACAAGGGAAAAGTCACCATGCTCATTTTCCTTCCAAAACAGAACACAGCACAGATCATGTCCTACAACTGCTTCATATGGATTTGTGTGGTCCGATGCGAGTTCAGAGTATTAACGGGAAGAAGTATATTCTGGTAATAGTGGATGACTACTCAAGATGGACTTGGGTCTATTTTCTTCGGACTAAAGATCAAGTTCCTTCTATCCTCATCACGTTTCTCACAAAGATTCAAGTTCAAGTCCGTAACACCGTCCGAATCATCAGAACAGACAACGGGACTGAATTTAAGAATCAAATTATTCGGGAATTCACTGAGAAACAGGGTATTGTTCATCAGACATCAATAGCTCGCACTCCAGAACAAAATGGTGTAGTTGAAAGACGAAACCGTACTCTCGTAGAAGCAGCTAGAACTATGTTGATCAATGCTCAATTACCGGATTATCTTTGGGCTGAAGCTGTCAACACTGCTTGTTATACTCAGAATCGTGCCATGATCAACAAACGACACAGCAAAACACCATATGAGCTTATACAAGGAAGAAAACCAAACATCAACTATTTTCACGTCTTTGGAGCATTGTGTTATCCGAAGAATGATAAGGATGATCTTGGTAAACTTAAGGCTAAAGCAGATATTGGGATATTTGTCGGATACTGTGAGAACTCCAAGGGATACCGAATTTGGAATCGTCGGACCGGGGAAATTCAAGAGACTATACACGCTAATTTTGATGAACTCACTGAAATGGCTTCTGAGCAAGACCGCTTAGAACCCGCACATAACCGTCTTAACTTCCCTGAATCTTCGGCTGCACCCCTACCTTTCAACAGGAAGGATTTGGAAGATTTGTTTGCACCAATGTTTGATGACGTTCGTGTTACTAGTGCATCAGATGCTTCCACCAGTTCCGCTGCTCAACATGTCATACAACAAGCACCTGATCCATCAGCATCTACCTCTACCGTAGTTGCTGCCGATGCACCACAACCTGAATCATCATCATCAATGGATAAAACACCTCAACCAGCAGTTGAAGATTCTTCCCCCACTTCTAATCCAGTTTCCACACCATCAGATTATGACGGGAACGCATTCTTCAATCCATTTGCTCCACCACCAACCATTCCAGACTCAGGAGAATCATCATCGAGCAATATGGACCCGTCAGATCACCATGACAACATTCAACATTTTCCATCCACCCACAAATGGACAAGAGATCATCCTTTGGTAAACATAATTGGAAATCCTAACAATCCAGTCCTCACAAGACAAAAACTTCATTCAGACAGTGAACATTGCATGTATGCACTCACTGTTTGTCAATCTGAACCTAAAAACATCAAAGAAGCCCTTACATACGACAACTGGATTGAATCCATGCAAGAAGAGTTGGAACAATTCAAACGTTTGGAAGTTTGGGAATTAGTTGAAAGACCAGATGGAGTTTATGTGGTTGGATTGAAATGGATTTGGAGAAACAAGCTAGGTGCAGATGGTACAGTGATTCGTAACAAGACCCGACTGGTAGCAAAAGGATACAGCCAAGAAGAGGGAATTGACTTCGAGGAATCGTTTGCTCCAGTAGCTCGGATTGAGGCAGTTCGAATGTTTCTGGCATACGCAGCCCACAAGAATATCACCGTTTATCAGATGGATGTGAAGACGGCATTTCTCAATGGACAAGTCCGAGAAGATGTGTACGTGTCACAACCAGAAGGCTTCGTGGATCCAGATCATCCTAACCATGTATATCGGCTTAAGAAAGCCCTTTACGGCCTTAAACAAGCCCCGAGGGCATGGTACGATAAATTGTCTGCATTTCTCCTTGCTAATCATTTTACCATTGGAACTGTTGACCCGACTTTATTTATACAAACACACGGGGAAGACATTCTCATCGTACAAATTTATGTGGATGATATTATTTTTGGTTCAACCAATAAAAAATATTCAAACGCTTTTTCTAAACTAATGAAACAAAACTTTGAGATGTCTATGATGGGTGAACTTACTTTCTTTCTAGGATTGCAAGTTCATCAATCACCCCGTGGTATATTTCTAAGTCAATCAAAATATGCTCAGGAAATCCTGAAAAAGCATGGTATGACCAGCTGTGACACCTATAATACCCCAATGTCCTCCTCATCCCCAAAGCTAGATGCTGACATACATGGGACACCCATTGATCCTACGAAGTATCGTAGTATAATTGGCTCGATCATGTATCTCACAGCTAGCAGACCGGATGTTGTATTTGCCACATATCTTTGCTCCCGATATCAGTCTAGACCGACTGAACGGCATTTGTCAGCCGTTAAAAGAATCCTTAGATACATAAAGGGAACCATTAATTTGGGGATCTGGTATCCAAAGGATTCTGGGTTTGAACTTGTTGCATTTTCAGACGCTGACCATGCAGGATGCTTAGACACACGCAAAAGTACATCAGGGGGAGTTCAATTCTTGGGTGACAAGCTCGTCTCTTGGCAATCAAAGAAACAAGACTGCACCTCACTGTCTTCAATAGAATCTGAGTATGTAGCCATGTCTGCTTGTTGTGCTCAAGTCATCTGGATGAGATCACAACTAATGGACTACGGTTACACATTCAACAAGATTCCGATGTATTGCGACTCCAAGAGTGTCATTGCCAATTCATGCAACACAGTCCAGCATTCGAAGTCCAAGCATATTGATCTTCGGTACCATTTCATCAAGGAACACGTGGAGAAGGGAACTGTTGAATTATACTTTGTGGGAACTGAACACCAACTGGCGGATCTGTTCACAAAAGCCTTGCCTCATGCAAGATTTGTGGATCTGGTTCATCGGATTGGTATGAGATGTTTGACGCCAAACGATTTGGAAAAGTTTCTTAAAAATAATTAACCAAGTCAAACATTTCCAAAACTATCTTTGTAAATATATTAAAAAAAAAAAAAAAAAAATGCAAGTACAATCCCTTATCCAACACTGTGTTCATTTTTTATGTCACTACTTATTTTTGAACACATGTTGAGGGGGAGACATAATTTTTTCCAAAATCTTTAAAATTGTACTTGCATATGTTTTCAGAAATTGTTGCTTCACAAGTTTTGGTGTATAAGTTTTAAAGATGGAAAGTTGTGTGCATTAAATGTAAAAAATGAGACTTAGTGATTAGCATGATGGTGGTTTAGGACTAGGATTTCAAAGATACTAAGGTTAAGGGACTAGAATTGTTATAATTGCAAAAGTTAAATGATAGATATTTAAAGTCTAGAATTTAATTCACCGCAGTTATTACCTCTGCCATTATTCACCTACCGTATTCAATATACCCACCCACCATCATCAACGGCTATCATTAAATCTGCAAATCCGAACAAGATCTTTGATTTTTGTGAGTACTCTTATGTTTAGTATGTTATTATAAAAGATGGTTTTGAATGATATCATGATCCAACGGCTAAAACATTCAAAATTGTAAAAGTTAGTTCTAGGGTATTGCGTTAAATTGGGGATTTTGGATTTAGAGTGTTTGAGTGTAAAACAATTGTACGATAATACTTTTACAATGTTAGTGAACCTATATTGTATGCTTAAATACTCCCAGAAACCACAAATTAGTCTAATCGAATTTTAGGGTTTAAGCAACGATTTGGGGAAAACTGTGTGAATGTATTATTGTGTAATCTGTTGATTGGAAAGTTGTTGTTTGATGTTTAATTGAATGTTTCCATGCTTGATTTGTACCCAGAAACAATTTAAGTGAATCAATTCGATTTTAGGGTTTATGAAGAACAATGGACACTAGCAGTTTGATCTATGCTTATTTGTGGTTCATTTTTGTTATAACTAAGCCAAAATGCCCTAATAGTCATTCAAATTGTTTGTGAAAATCTGTGGACACAAATCATGAGTTATAATAAAGATTTAAGTAAATGTTCATCGTCAAAAGTGCTCGTAAACTCTTGTATAAGAGTTTATCGAAGTTGGCCAAAATTATCGCAGTTGTGAAAGTTATCGCAGTTGGGATAATTATCGCAGTTGGGATAATTATCGCAGTTGAGATTCTTATCTTGATTGACATAATTATCGCAGTTGGGCTAATTATCGCAGTTGGGATGATTATCGCAGTTGAGATGATTATCGCAGTTGGGCTAATTATCGCAGTTGGGATAATTATCGCAGTTGAGATGATTATCGCAGTTGGATACTTATTGCAATTAAGATACTTATCTTGATTGAATAATTATCGCAGTTGACAATAATTATCGCAGTTGACATAATTTATCGCAGTTGTGATCTGATATAAAATTTTGATCAATTTCATTAAGTATATCCTTTTATACTTATTAAAATTAATCAAATTTTATAGAATTTGGCTAACTCTTGATAAATTCTTGGACCAAGCATGTAACAAACAATCATTAATACAATAGGATGCTATGTGTTGTTCTTAAAAGCTAACAATTTTTCTAACAAACATGCATTCTGTATACTCGTATATGATTGTTGATTCAGAAACACATCAATGGCAACTTCCCAACAACAACCACTTCCTGCTCTCACCAAAGAAGAAGTCTTTCCTCGTGGGTATACTCTGGAAATAGGGAAGAACAATTCACGGGTAGAATTAGACAAGATCAAATGTTCTGATCCAAGTTGCCAGATTGCTGTAGAGATTCTCAAAGCTCACAAATGCAGGGATCTTCTTAACAGCTTAGACACCATTCCAGAGCTATATATTCATCAATTCTGGGATACCTTCACAAGAAGCAATGATGACAAGTACTTTACTTGCACACTGGATCGGAAGAAAATCAGAGTCACACCTGCTACACTCAGAAAAGCCTTAAAACTTCCAGAGGCACCTGAAGCTGCTAACCGATTCCACCCAACACCTTCAGAGTCTGAGGTCATGCAATTCCTGGAAGATATTGGTTATGATGTTCAACCTGATACACCATTAACCACGATATCCAAAGTTAATGCTAGATACATTCCTCAACCCTGGAGGACTATCTTCTTCATCATAACACATTCAATAACTGGAAGAGATAGTGGGTTTGAGCATCCAAGACTGTCTCATCTTCAAGTCTTATGGGGCTTTCTAAACCAAGAACCTATTGACTTTGCTGCTCTCATCTGGGAAGATATTATGTATTTAATGCGAAAAGCATCCAAGAAAATTCCATTTGTACGATACACCAAAGTTCTTATCAGCTATCTACTTGATCAACATGAAGACCTTGATAAGCGTCCTACAGATCAAGAAGTTCATGAGTACAGCATGGATAAAACAATGAGCAAAGTTTATTTCCCAAAAGAAAGCACGCGAAAGCAAGGTGCAAGGTTGCCAGAATTTTTGATGCCTGATGAGGTCAAAGAAACAAAAGCTTATCATGATTACGACCAAGCATACCGTGAATGTCGTGTGGGTCTTGCCAAGATGATTGAAGAATCTGGATCTTCAAAGACTCATTCAAAAGGTAAAACTAAGACAGGAAGTGCCTCAAGTGTCTCTAAACCAAAAGAAAAACATCCAAGAACAACATTCATCAAGAGGAGAGTACCCAGCAAACCCCAGCCAAGACCAGAACCAAATAGAATCATTGATGAAGATACAGAATCTAACTCTGAATCATCTGAATCCGAAGATGAACATGTCTTAATGACAGAAGAAGAGGCTGAACTTCACAATAAGATCTCTCATGAGAATGCACAAAAGCAGAGTCTCAAAACACTTAAAGAAGATGAAGAGCGTAGAGCAAAGAAAGTATTGGAACAACAGATGGAGTATGAAAGAACACATGGAGTTGGAGGATCACAAACTGTTCCTAAAGCAGCTTCGACCCAAGACAATCCGGTTAATCAACCCAGAGGGTCTGGAGCTGAATCAACAAAGGTCTCTTCATAGCAAACAAGTTGGGTTAATCAACCCGACTTGGGAGCACCAACTGAGGAGGAGAAGGAAAAAGATCAGGATAGCAACATTGTTTTATCTGACAAGGATATTTCTGACTCTATGTTTGACGACAATCCCGAGGAACAAACACGCAATGATGATACTGAAGATTGGAACTTAGAAGAAGAAAAAGACATTCTGGGAGATCAAACAATTAAAGCAGCCAAAGATCTTGAGGAGCAGAAAAGACAAGAGGAAGAAAGGAAACGTAAGGAGGATGCTCAAGCTAACCTGGAAGCAGATAGCTACATTCGCTCTCACACTCCAACACCTCCTCCTTCCCCTCCAAAGGACACAGCCAAATCTGCACTGACTATGGTTGTTTATAACCCACAACAGCAGCAAGAACAACCACCAGTTCAGCCCTCGTCTGCTTCTTCACCCAAGACACCTCCTGGATCACCACCTAAGAATCCTACACCTCCACCCTCACCTCAAAAGGAATCAGATACTCAATCTGATGAACCAATCCCTTCTCTCACTCCATCATCTTCGAGATCTTCATCACCAAAATCAAAATCAAAAGCAACTGTTTCTGAAAATATTCATAAGGCCTACAAAGGAAAGAGCAAGAGAAGAATTGTCCATGTTACAAAAGTTGAAGTTGTGTCTCCTGCAGCAAAGAAACTCAAACAGGCAGTAAAGAGAGCACAAGCACAACGAGACAACCAAGCTACAACTAAATTGGCTGAAATGGAAAGGTTAGTCAAGAAGTTGTCTCAACAAATGGAAGAAATGCAGGAAAGCAAGAAGCAGATAGATGAATTCCTTGGTTTCAACATCAAAGATCATATGACACGCAAGACAAAGAAATTTGTTAAGCAATTTCTTCCTGATCTTCAACAAAACATAAATGAACATATTGATTCACAACTTGACGAAAAGATCAAAGAAGCTGTCTCTTCTTCTTCCCACACCAAACCACTTCCAGAACTCACCACTGAATATATCGAGCTTGTGCTTCTCAACAGACTCTTTGAAATCACCTCTCCTTCTCCAGAAGAAATTAACCCGATTGCGGCTGAGAAGAAATCATGCAAGGAAACTGCTGACAAAGGAAAACGCATTCGAGAAGATGATGAGGATGATCAGGACCCTAAACCCGAACAAAAGAAACACAAAGGCGGGTCAGGGATTCACATTCAGGAGCCAACTGGACATAAACCATCATCTCAACCTCCTAAACATCAATCCTCTGGTCCCACTGAAACCGAACATCACCATGAGCAGTTTACAACTGAAGATGTGGAATTCCAGCCACACGATGATCAACCTCATTCACCATCATCATCACCAAAACCAAAGCCATCCAAGTCCAAGCCTTCACACAGCAGAAAGTCATCTACTGGACCAGCGGTTGTCACATGGCTGGATAATGATACGGATGAGCTAGGAAATGAATGGTTCGATCATCTAGCAAGTGCTCAAGTTCAGAC
Source organism: Artemisia tridentata subsp. tridentata (assembly GCA_021014915.2). Lineage (NCBI taxonomy): Eukaryota > Viridiplantae > Streptophyta > Magnoliopsida > Asterales > Asteraceae > Artemisia > Artemisia tridentata. Next base: position 14,188,181 of record CP139509.1, read on the forward strand.
AGACGAAGCTTCCCGAGTTGAAGACAGCACCTTTGCTGTTACTCAAGAAATTAAAAGAACTCTTAACATTAAGAAGATGACCAAAAGGGAACTCCGTCGGATCAAGAATGATGCTTTCCTTCTTCTGAAAAACAAATCCAATAGCGCAGCAGAACTCGAATATCACCTTGAAAACATTGCACGGGCAATGTCAAGTGACTTCGACTGGGCTAGTCCAGACGTCGTCAGGAAAGTTGGCAAGAATCAACCATTCATCACTGATTGGACCAAGCCACTGACCGTGATTCGAAGATTTCATCACTCGGAAATTCCCTTTCAAATGTTCTTCAACAAAGATCTGGAACTTCTAAAGAGTGGAGCTCAAGGGACGACAAAGTACGCTACATCTATCACTTTCACGCCAGCTGCTCATTACACACAATCATCTATTGAAGAGGCAGCTATTAACAGACATCTGTTTGTTAAAAAGCTCGTCAAATATGATCGTGATGCAGAGCTGGGGATTCATCACTGGTACTCTAAAAGACAAAGCTGGTACAAGTACAAACTTGCCCTCCAGAAATCAAAAGAACCAGTTTACAGTGATCTCAGAATAATGGCCGTCATCAATGTGAGTGGATCCAGAAGATGCGATTATATATTTCTAGAAGAGATCACAGTAAAAAGAATCGACAACAATCTCTACACATTCTCAGAGGCGGATTTTCCTGATCTAAATCTGAATGATATCGAAGACATGTATCTAATGAAGGTCCAAGGCAAATTGCAGCATCTGACCAATGAGCTTCGATATGCACTTAGTACTTCCCTCTGTCATTACATCAGGAGAACCATCATCAAAGAACGTGTAGAAGATCTCCAGCTTGGTGTTGAAAGTTATCAGACTCAGCTTAACCTTGTTGAACCACAGTTCCTTCTAAACAGCAAAAAGGACCCTCAGTACACCATGCTACATCGTCCAAACTTTGGGTTCGTCTACAGAAGCACAACTGATTTTCACCGCTTCATGGCATTCAATGAAATTCTCAAGTTCTGTGATGATACCCTAAAGAGTGTACGTGACGGGTTAGCTAATAGAGTTCGAGATTCGGCGTTGGGTAAATCAAAAAGATGGAATTCGAAGGAGCTGCGACAAGTCAAGGAATTTATTCGGAAGATGGAAGAACGGTTATACCATAGGGATCAGATGAGGAGGCTAGAGAGCTATGTTGGGGGTCGTCCACCATTCGCCATCAGACTGTTTCAGCGAACTGACCCAGTGTTCACAACTTTTGGTAAAGGTGGATGATGTAAGAATCAATTCTCAAATTTCATCATATCATTCTTCTTTCCATAATTGGCCTGTACATTACGGTTTGTGCACACATAACAGTGTACAACCCGGACCTCAAAGAAAGGACCCTGAGGTACGCCTCAGTGCCTCAATCCTGAAAAAGGAGCGAAAGCTTCTACTTATGAGCAGAATTAAAATCAGAATGTTTTCCAACATTTTTCAAACATTCTGCTCATAAGGACAAATATTCCCTTGTTAAGGGGGAGTATTTGAAAATATAATCTTTGTTCAAAGAATTATAGATGTTCTTGAAATTCTTCCCTAAAACTCAAAAATAGCATATTTTAATCATAAACATTTTCCAAAAACATCATGAGTATGCTATTTTTGAGGGGGAGAAGAAAAAGATGATTAAAATATGATGTCTCATTTGCTGGAATTTCGTGTGCTCAAACTCAGAATTGACTCTCGAATTGACGAATAGGAAAGTCAGTAGTCGAAAGGACATGTCCCGGACGGGTAATAATTTCAAGCCAGTTTAACTGGTGATGTAAGCTTGTCTCGCAAAGGATGTGTCTGAGTAGAATGTACCGATTTCCAGCGATAATCTTTGAATCTTATCTGGACGGGTAATAATTTCAAGCCAGTTTAACTGGTGATGTAAGCGTGTCTCGCAACGATCAGGTTCATTGAAAGTCAATCAATTCAAAAAGTGCCAACTCTTTCCGGCATGTGCAAATTTCAAAATTTAATACTTATGAGCACATGTTAAGGGGAGTATTTCTGAAAATCATCAAACTCTCAAGGTGTCAACAAAATGTCTTTACAATTATCGACACTTTGAGAGATTTTCAATGGTTTGGTTTATGGCATCATTAGGATAGTCATGGAGTTACAAGGTGACTAAGGTTAGGGAAAACCGTCCTATGATCCGCCAGAGCCGGAGGGATCTACCCAAGGACAATACCAATAGTTTAGAACTAGAAAGTCCTAGGTATGATATAAAAAGGAGAAAATGAATGAACGAAGAAAGAAGGGGTTGAAGAATTAAAAAGAAAAGCAAAGAAAAGGGTGAAAAGAAATAGCCCTCCATTTGTTCAACCTTAGGGCAGACACCGGGTTCAATTCATAATCTACTGGTTGATGAGCATCACCGGTATTAAAGACTAAAGACGTCATGGACCCAGTGACGCACTAATAAACCTTCTAAGCCACTCAAGTGTCTCTCAAAAGACATTTGTTTCATTCACACGGAGAACCCTTCATAATCTATCGACCTCTCATTACGAGAGTGTTGATATTGAAAAGGAGGCAATCTGCTCCATGCCTCCGATGACCAAACAAATATGCACTGATTGAGTCTAGAGCCATGAGATTCATAAAAGATCTCTTAGGTACACTTAGTATTACTCTGTTGTTCTACATCATGGGCAGCAGTTGTAAGATTAAGAAAGTGTCCTTCGCAGATCTTAGCAATCTGCCAAGAACATTCATGAGAGAAGTCACAATTGTGATTATCAATGATTGAATGGAAATCCTGCCAGAGCAACATCTAACAACTCTGTCAGCAGGTCACTTCGGTAACTCCTTGTGGGTTACGCTTAGTGTTTGCTCCAAAATGGTCTACAGTCGTGGGGTGATCTCCAGCGACTCACTGAATCGTGGGTGCACTTCGGTGTGTCCGTGTAATCCCTTTCGGGGGAATCCGGTTCAGAACGGTCTGGGTTAGGATTTGAGAAAGTCTTCACACTATGCTGTTGATGATCTCAAGTCTGAGCCTGTAAGTACCGGTTGGTTCGTGCTGATGCTGCTGAGGAGCTGGAGTTCGACCATCAAGACTCCATCATGTTCATATCTTGAAGTAATGTTTTCACAAAGACTCAGTAACATCAAAAGTTCAAAATATGATTCAAAACAAGACAAAGACATATGAGCATGATGGAGAAGACGAAAAGACGTTGGAGATTGGCAGAAAGAGACAACATCATACCATCATTATTCAAGAACAAAGAGACAAAGATTATAAAGACGTCAGAAGCCCAAGAAGCAAAGAAGACGTCGAGCAACATTGATGATCAAGACTTAGGGGGAGATTGTTAGGAACATGTTTTAATTAAATACAAGTCTTGTTCATTTATAATATATGTTGCACGTATGGACTATTAAGTTTGTAATTTTGGACCGGTCCATTAGTAGTCCATGGACCGGTCACATTATCTAGTTTATTCTTATCACATGTAAGGGAATATTCCTAGAATAATTCCCCTCCCATTGCCTATAAATAGAAGGCATGGGATGCATTCTTAGTAGTGGGTTTTCATGTGTATGTGCGAAAGCTCTGCTCGAGTAACGTTTGATTAAGTGAAATCCGACCATTCTTCTTCTCATTCTTATTTTCTAGTTTGCTTATTAGCTTATTCTCTCTTCATACGTAGCTTAATATAGTAGTAGATCGTGTGCTTATTTGTCTCATCGAGTGTGTGTTTGAGATTTATACGTGACCTACAACGATTATTGAGAATAAAGCAAAAGTAAGGAGTTCGAGAAGAAAGATTCCCATTGCGAGTGCTAATAACAAAGTTAGTGATGAAGTTTTAGCTCGTGTTCTTGAAACTAATGAGGCTGTTGCAATTATTGCTAAACAAGTTCAGTCGTTAACCAAAGAAAAATCTTCTTCTCATCAAGTTAATGTTGTGAATCGAAATTGTGAAACATGTGGTGGTCCTCATCCGTATTTCGAGTGCCCAGCCGCCGGTGGCTACACTCAAGAGAATGTTTACGCTACATCAGGATCGTATAATCAGGGTGGTAACGGTTATCAACCCCAAGGAGATCAGAATCTTCTTAGCTATCGTTCTAATAACTATCTTGGACCACCCGGTTTTCCACCCGTTTAAAACAACCAAAACCGTTCTCATCAAACCAATCAAGGTTATCAAGCAAACCAAAGTTACAACCAAAACTGTGGAAATCAAAACTATCAAGCTCAACCGCAACAAGTCTATCAATCTCCTCCTGCACAAGTGATGAGTGTCTAAATACTCATCATTTTTGTCACATTTAGACTACAAAAACATTTAAAAACATGCAAATATGCTTCAAAATACAGAAAATATCATTTGATTGTGTTTTTATGTGTTGCAAGTGCAAAATGATTAAAAACAATTGAAAACGAACATATTTTGCATAATTGTCAGTTTCAGTCCCTGAACTTTCAGAAATTGGCAAAAATAGTCCCTGGTGTTAAAAATATCATTCAAGATCCCTAAACTATTCAACTTTTACAATATTGGTCCTTGGATGAAAGTTTTAAAGAAATGGCAAAACAGGTCCTTCAAGTTTTAAAAATGACATAAAAGGTCCCTGAAGTTTCAAAAAATGGCAATTTTGGTCCCTGAAGTCTAAACATTTCCAAAATCCATTTTTCTTTAACCCTTAACCCATTTCTATTCCCAAAATCCAAATCAAACCCTAGTTTGACCAAGCAAAGTCAAAGGCAGAAGTTTTAAATAAAAGATGGTCAAAGTTGTACAGTAATCCAAAAGTCAAACCAGCCAAATAAACCGCCTTCTTCTTCCACCTCACCAATCCAGCTGCTACTATCCTTTCCACCTCACTAACTACTTCACCAATTGTCCCCTCCACCTCCACAAACATCCAAGATTCCTTAATTGCTACTAACCTGCTATTGATATTTTGGCACCAAAAGTGGAATTGGACGTATGGGATTAATTGAGGAGAATGGATTGCTGGGATTTCATCAGAGGGTCCTATGGAAGATATTTTGACTATAAAGAAGCTCCAAGTCACAGAGAACAAAGTGTTAGAGTTTAGTAGTAGATTTTAGAATAGTATAGTTTTTAATTAAATGTCGTTTAATGTAAAAACCTTTCTGGGTTTTGTTGTTTTTCAATTATTCAAGTTTAATTAGTTGTAATTTACAAGTTTTATCAATCAATTTCATGTTTCTAGTTAAAACTGAATTTCCCGCCAAAAGTGTTCTTATTTGTTTTTGATGATATAATCTGTAAAAGGTGTTCAAATAAGCTTTGTTGAGCTTATTGGTACTTATTTAAGAAGTAATTAAGGTTCCTGATGTTCTAAATTCAAGTTTCCAGAAAGTCAACAAATGGTTAACATAAGCTCAAAATAAGCTATCTGGGGTATAAGCTAATCTGGATGGCTTCTCTGGGTTTCTAGCTTGTTTCTGACAAGCTAGGTGTGGTCTGGTCCTAAGTTCATTAATAGTTCATCATTTTCAGTTGTAAGCCATTTTCAAGCTTTTTCTTAATTTTCTAAGTCTACTGTTTCACTGCTTATTGTTAGTTTATTTCATTAATTTCTTGCTTATTTATAGTTAGTAAGTATATTTTATCATTTTCACAAGTTTTAAATAGCCTTTGCTTGTTTTACTTAAAAACTCTAAAAAAAGCCAAAAATAAGCTTATATAGTAAAACTGCTTAATACAGCTTATTTCTATTTGATATATACTTTTTAGTACCTAATTAAGTTATATAGACTTATTTCAATACAAAACATAGCTTAAATCAGTTGTTCACTTTGAAAAATCTCCACAGACCCCAATTAAGGGTTGTTTGGCATTAAGAAGTCAAATGGGTCAAATCAGTGTTTTACTGTGCATTTGCAAAAAGTCCAACTTTGATTAAGCTTAATATGTTCCCTATAAGCTATTTTTAAGCTCTGATTAGCCATTTAGATAGGTTAAGAAGATTCTCACAGTTTGTGAGATTTTCAGACCATTTGTAGTCCAAATAAGCCAAAATAAGCCACAAGCTTATTTGGCTCTTGTATTTGGTATTTCTGAGTTCCCCTAGGCCTAATGAGTGAGTACCCAAAAGCTTAGAACCTCTGCACAAGGCTACGCCCAAAACAGCCCACACAAGTAAAAAAAATCTGCATTTTTTCGTATTTAGTCATTCTGCAGCAGTTTTTGTCGATTTTTCATTTCTTCATCTTTAGGAGTTAGAAGCTAAAATTTGGCACGCATATAGTTCCCTAGCTTGTGTACTTCTCCATATTTTTAGTTTATTTTTTAGAATTTTTTATACCAGCCTTTTGATTCCATGAAAAGCTGCATTTCTGCCCTGTGCAGAGTCTGCATCAGCAGACCAAAATAAGCTTTGGCTTATTTTGAGCTTTCCAGCTTATAGGCCTAGCTTTTCTTGGTTCCTTTAGCTTGTTCACAAGTGTCTCAGTCCATTTCATCTTTGTTCCATAAGTTCTTAGCTTATTTTCAAGCTTTTAGCTCATCAAGAAAAATCACAAGCTCAAAAGCTTGGCTGTTAAGCCATTAAGCTTCAAACTGCTTATTTTCTTAGTTCTAAAATTTTTGTCTTCATTAAAGTTGTTTATTTTTAGTAGTGTAATAAGTTTGTAGTAGAAAGTTTTAGATAAAAACCACTTTTAAGAAAGTGATAGCTTCTATTTAAGAAGCTTGAGCTTTTTAGCTTATTTTTCTGCTTTTTAATTAAGCACTTTCTGTTTTTATAATTTTCTTACCTTTCTGTCACCATAGGATAATTATAGAAAAAGTTTCATAATTTTCTGAGTTTGTTTAGTATTTATTAGAATTTAAAATAGTTAAAAAATATTTAAAATAGTAATTAATTAATAATAATTAGATAAAAAGTGTAAAAAAATATATTTTCAGTTTTAAAATAAGTTTTATAATATTTTAGATTTTTCTAAGTCATAATTTTATTTTTCTAGCTTTGTTTCATATTTTCTTATATTTTAGGATATTATTAAATAGTTAAAAATAGTTTTTAATTAATAATAATTAAATAAATAGTCATAAAAATTATTTTCTTTTTCCAATAATTTTCTTTTATTATTAGGATTGTAAAAATATAATTTTCATATCCGTAGGCCTTTTATTTATCAAATCTCACTTTTTATTACGTACGTTTACGTAAATTTAAATTAAACGTACGTGTTTTTAGATTTTAGACGTTTTTAAGTATTTTGTTTTCACGTACTTGTTTTTATAGCTTATTTAAGCTATTTTCTTTTATTTCCTTAGTTTAATCAATCAAACCCCTTTTCCGTTCAATTATCACCCGATCACATATTCGTTTTATTACAGATTTCACATCTCGCTGGGACTTAACGACCCGGGGATACACTAACTCCTTGGTTAGTTGTCTTCAAGTAGTTTGGCTTTATTTGACCACATCCGTGGTTGATTTAAGTTGACTGTTTGAGGCCGATCAACAAGTTGCACCTTCTCCCGACTTCTTGAGTTATATGAAGGCAAACGATGCTAACGTACGAGCTATGCAGAATCAGATCAATAACATGAAAGCTGAGTTTAAGAAGGAGATAGATACGACGATGAATCGACAAACAATCGAACTTAAGCAAATGATGAGTGGATTTTTCCAAATGAATCAACCTTCAACCTCGTGTACATCGTCTCTTCCTAGCAACACAATTGCTAACCCGAGGGGTGATATGAAGGCAATCACCACCCGAAGTGGTGTATCATACGATGGACCCACGGCTCCGACTACCTCTTCTTCTCTACCTCCTAAGGTAGTCGCCCGTGAGACCGAGGTGACAAAGGACATGGAACTTCCTACTAATAACGGAAGGACCAAAGACGTCCAACCTCCGGTTGTCCACCCATCAAAACCTAAGGATGTGCTTGAGCCCGAGAAAGCTCCCGAAAAAACAAAACTTCCTTATTGTTGATACATAATCTGGCGCGGACTGATTCAACGACTCTCCTTGGGCCGTTAGTCGTGTTCTCGAGCCCTGTTAGACCTGTTCAACAAAGAACCCGTTAGGAGTGGACCCGAGGCCGTAGCCCCGGGATCCACCTCCGACGGTCAAGTTAGTATCGGTGCGATATAGTAGATTAGGGTTAGGGTTATGATAACCTGTTAGGTCGTATCTGAAGAAGGGTATCCAACCCTATATTTATAGGGTATGGATTAGGGTTTAAGTGTAGGATGGGCCGCTGTCTGCGCGGGCCTGGCCCACTTGTCGTGTGGGTCCAGTCCGGACTATGCGTCTACAAGCCCCCCAAGTTTAGTGTGACATAGTGCGTGGCTATGTTATGCTAAACTTAAGTCCTGTTCATGGCCGCGTAAGCTAATCCACAATGACGGCACGGCCCATGTGTGCGCATCCTTATAGGCACATGGGTCGGACCATACTGTGCAGCCCAAGTGCGACAGTGCGCACTGGGTCTGTGGTGCAATGCGTGGTGACCATGTTGGCGCGTCCTTGTTGGCGCGACATTGTAGGCGCGTCCTTGTAGGCGCGACCTGAGTAACATTGACATTGCGATTGTGATTGTCTCACGATGGTGAAAGTGTCCGTGGTGAAGGTGGATTCCGTATGCTGCATCCTGGGTAAGGGCGTACCCTTGTTCCAGTAGCGATGCAACATGGTGCGACAGAAGATGTACTTCTGTGGCAGAAGTGCGCGTTGTCCGCGACAAAGGTGCGCGCTGTGCGCGATAAAGGTGCGCTGTGCGCGCTGTTTGCGAACTTTACATTCGTCTTTACAACCAACAGAGGACGTCTCCCCTGCGGTAAGAGGGTGCGAATATTTAAATTCGTCTTTGTACTGGGCTTGCAATACCTCTTACGTACGATCTGCTTCCAAATATACCTGCGTGATGCGTACTCACACAGTGCGTATCCTGGTAGCCCCCCAAGTTTGATGGTGCTACTCGTGTAGGAGCATTAAACTTAATTATTCAAATTCTGAAAAAAAAAACTTGATGCAAATATTAGAAGTATATGCCGCGCATCGCAACATATAGAAGATAATGAAATAAAAAATTAGCGCGTAGCATATATATAGCACGTAGCATATAAGAGAAGTAGTAATGCGAATTACACATATCGTGAGGTTTTTCAAACTACATAAAAGAAGTGGCACGTAGCTAATCTACGAACGCAGTACGCTCATGATCGTTTTCTTTTTTATATTATATATAAAAACAATGGCGCGGATGGATGTACCATGACCGCGACTAATAGTTTCAATTGCACGCTCAGACGCAGATGGATTTATCGTGACCGCATAGACTCTAACGTTTGTTGATGATCGCAGCTGACCACGGCTTTCGTCCAGTGCGCTCATAGCGATTGACTAGCATCGTGGTGCCTGTATCGTGACAGTGCGCTCATGGCGCCAGTCTGCGAAATCTCTATACGCACGGTCTGACGCGGGTAGATTTATCGCGACTGCGCTGTTCGCGGCTAAAAAATAAAGTAGGTCCGATCGTGCGGACATAGCGTGTGACTATAGGTAAAATCGTGTTTACCAATTTAAAAGATTTATGTAAAATCTTTTATTTATTTAAAATATATCCCATAAATATGGTATACACAAAAGATTTATGTAAAATCTTTTTAATATTTTAAAAGATATTGCGATAAGGTGTACGTGACAGCAAATCGATACAGTACGATATCAATAATAAACATACTTGTTGTAAAGTCAGTACGGTAATAAATAATGATTCGCAGTACGAATTTAGAAGATATGCACAATAATATTGATAAATAATAAGATTGTTACCGTAGATGTCGCATGTACGAATCGCATGTTGATCAATCAAATCATATGTAAATAATAATATACTTTTACCAATGATGTACGAATTGATAAATGATAAGATTGTACCAATTAATGCGCACAGTCTGTTGACTTGTGTGCCAATTAATGCGCACAGTAAAGAATCAAAATACAGGATTTGAACTCAGCGGTTGTTTTCCGGTGATGTGAGAACACGAAACTTGTCGGGTCCCACGGATGGCGCCAATCTGTTGATACATAATCTGGCGCGGACTGATTCAACGACTCTCCTGGGCCGTTAGTCGTCTTCTCGAGCCCTATTAGACCTGTTCAACAAAGAGAACCCGTTAGGAGTGGACCCGAGGCCGTAGCCCCGGGATCCACCTCCGACGGTCAAGTTAGTATCGGTGCGATATAGTAGATTAGGGTTAGGTTTATGATAACCTGTTAGGTCGTATCTGAAGAAGGGGATCCAACCCTATATTTATAGGGCATGGATTAGGGTTTAGGTGTAGGATGGGCCGCTGTCTGCGCGGGCCTGGCCCACTTGTCGTGTGGGTCCAGTCCGGACTATGCGTCTACAAAACTTCCTTATCCTTCGCGATTGAATGATCAAAAGCTCCGCGAAAAAGCTTCAAATCAAATAGAAATTTTTTTCCAAATCTTTCAAGAATTACATTTCGATATAAGCTTCGCGGATGCTTTACTTCTGATACCTAAATTTGCTTCCACCATCAAAGGATTATCGAGCAACAAGGAAAAATTATTTGAGCTAGCAAAAACTCCTCTGAACGAAAATTGCTCAGCGGTTCTCCTCAAAAAGCTTCCCGAAAAGCTTGGAGATCCCGGAAGATTTCTCATTCCATGTGATTTTTCGGGGATGGTTGAATGCTACGCCTTGGTCGATCTTGGTGCAAGCATTAACCTAATGCCGTTGTTCGTTTGGGAAAAACTTTCTCTTCCGAAACTTACCCCGACTTGCATGACCCTCGAGCTTGCGGATCGTACTATTACGTATCCACTCGGAATAGCCGAGGATGTCTTCGTCAAGGTTGGGAAGTTCCATTTCCCCGCCGACTTTGTGGTTGTGAAATTTGACGCTGACCCCCGGGTTCCTCTAATTCTCGGACGATCGTTCTTGAGGACCGGGCGAGCTTTGATTGATGTGTATGGTGAAGAGATAACGTTGCGGGTGGATAACGAAGCCGGTACTTTTAACCTTGATCGAACTTTCAAATACTCCTCCAATCATGATTTTGTTCCGGTTAATCGAATTGATGTGATTGATGTTGCTTTAGAGGAGTATTCTCAAGAAATTCTTGGATTTTCCGACAAATCCTCGAGTGGCAATCCCACTCCTTCTTCTCAACCCATTATTTCCGACTCTTCCCCGTCCTTCACTCCGTTTGAGGGAAGTGATTTCTTCCTGGAAGAGGTCGATGACTTTCTTGCTATTGAAACACCAACTTCACCGGAAGTTGATGATTCTTATCTTGATCCGGAGGGAGATATTCTTTTGCTTGAAAAATTGTTGAATGAAGACCCGTCACCTTCTCTCCCTCCGAAGGAACTTAAACATGAAGAAATAAAAGAAGTTAAGCCGTCTACTGAGAATCCTCCGGAGCTCGAGCTCAAGGATTTACCTCCGCATCTTGAATATGCTTTCTTAGGAGATTCCGATACATTTCCCGTCATCATTTCAAAAGCTCTCAAAGATGAGGAGAAGACAAAACTCTTAGATGTGCTTAAAAAGCATAAGAGTGCCATTGCTTGGCAGATCTCTGATATAAAGGGTATTGACCCTAAATTCTGCACCCATAAGATCTTGATGGAGGATGACTTCAAACCCGCGATTCAACAACAGAGACGGGTAAACCCAAAAATTCATGAGGTGATCAAAAAGGAAGTTCTCAAACTCTTTGATGCCGGAATGATTTACCCGATCTCTGATAGCCCGTGGGTTAGTCCCGTCCATTGTGTTCCCAAAAAGGGTGGAATGACTGTCATTACAAACGAAGAAAATGAGTTAATCCCCACACGTCTCGTCACCGGATGGAGAGTGTGTATTGATTACCGAAAACTAAACGATGCTACCCGTAAAGACCATTTTCCACTACCGTTTATGGATCAAATGCTTGAACGTTTAGCGGGAAATGAGTTCTATTGTTTTCTTGATGGCTTTTCCGGGTATTTTCAAATACCAATTGATCCCCAAGATCAGGAAAAGACCACTTTCACTTGCCCTTATGGTACGTTTGCCTACCGACGTATGCCTTTCGACCAATGCAATGCTCCGGGCACGTTCCAAAGGTGCATGATGGCCATATTCCATGATATGATCGAGAAGACAATGGAGGTCTTTATGGATGACTTTTCCGTATACGGAAATTCTTTCTCCTCGTGCCTCTCCCATTTAGAGAAAATGCTTGAACGGTGTGAAAGCACCAATCTCGTTCTAAATTGGGAGAAGTGCCACTTCATGGTCAAGGAAGGAATTGTCCTTGGCCATAAGATTTCCAAATCCGGGATTGTGGTTGATCGAGCCAAAGTCGATGTGATCGCAAAACTACCTCATCCCACAACCGTCAAAGGAATCCGAAGTTTCCTTGGTCATGCCGGTTTCTACAGATGATTTATTCAAGACTTCTCTAAAATCGCCCGACCTCTGACCCGTCTTCTTGAAAAAGATGCTCCCTTCTCCTTCTCTCCCGAATGCATCGAAGCATTCGAGGTTCTCAAAAAGAAATTAACCGAAGCTCCGATCTTGGTTGCTCCCGATTGGGACTTGCCCTTTGAGCTAATGTGTGATGCAATCGATTATGCTATTGGTGCAGTCCTGGGGCAACACAAATCAAAGTATTTACAGCCGATACACTATGCTAGCAAGACAATGACCGACGCTCAATCTCACTATACTACTACCGAGAAAGAATTGTTCGCCGTTGTCTACGCCTTTGAGAAGTTTAGACCATATCTTGTCTTATCCAAAAGCATAGTGTAAACGGACCATTCTGCTTTAAAGTATCTCCTAGCAAAACAAGATGCTAAGCCGAGATTACTTCGGTGGATTCTTCTGCTCCAGGAATTTGACATTATCATCCGTGATAAAAAAGGAGCAGAGAATCTGGCCGCTGATCATTTGTCCAGACTTGAAAATCCCCATCAAAGTGTCCTCGAGAAAAAGGAAATCACCGAGACATTCCCTCTCAAGACACTTGGGATGGTATCTTTAAAAAATGATCCGAGTACCCCATGGTTTGCTGACTACGCAAATTACCATGTGGGGAATTTTGTCGTGAAAGGGATGTCGTCCCAACATAAAAAGAAGTTTTTCAAAGATGTTAAACATTATTTCTGGGATGACCCCTACTTATTCCGAATATGTGCCGATCAAGTAATCAGACGATGTGTGCATGGCAAAGAAGCCGCTGACATTCTCATGGCTTGCCATAATGGACCCACGGGGGGACATCATGGTGCCAGCTACACCGCGAAAAAAGTATTTGATTCCGGTTTCTATTGGCCGACAATCTACCGCGATGCCCACGACTTGGTAAAGTTATGTGACTCTTGCCAACGTCAAGGAAAGATCTCGCAAAAAGACGAAATGCCTCAAAATGCAATTCAAGTCTGCGAGATTTTTGACGTGTGGGGCATCGATTTCATGGGGCCATTCCCGTCTTCACGAGGGAACAAATATATTCTCGTGGCCGTCGACTACTTATCCAAATGGGTTGAAGCAAAAGCACTCCCCACTAATGACGCCCGAGTTGTAGTTAAGTTCTTGAAAAATCTCTTCTCCCGATTCAGAGCCCCTCGTGCTATAATCAGTGATCGTGGTACTCACTTCTGCAATGATCAATTTGCAAAAGTTATGCTCAAGTATGGTGTCACTCACCGACTCTCTACCGCGTATCACCCGCAAACAAGCGGACAAGTTGAGGTTTCGAATCGTGGATTGAAACGTATCCTTGAAAGAACCGTTGGTGAAAATCGAGCCTCGTGGGCCGACAAATTAGATGATGCATTATGGGCTTTCCGAACGGCTTATAAGACACCCATCGGGTGTACTCCATACAAGCTAGTTTGTGGAAAAGCCTGCCATCTGCCCATCGAGCTCGAACATAAGGCATATTGGGCATTAAAGCATGCCAATTTTGACCTCAAGACCGCGGGAGATCACCGTAAGCTTCAATTAAATGAATTAAATGAGCTTCGGGATCAGGCCTACGAGAATTCTTTAATCTACAAAGAGAAAACAAAAAGGATTCATGACTCAAAGATTAAGAACCGCGTTTTCAACGTTGGTGATCAAGTCCTCCTCTTCAATTCTCGATTAAAGATTTTCTCGGGCAAACTCAAAACCCGTTGGTCTGGGCCATTCACCATCACTCAAGTTTTTCCATATGGAACCGTCGAGTTAGCTCAAAAGGACGGTCCAAACTTCAAGGTGAATGGTCATAGGATCAAACACTACTTTGGAGGGGACATACCATCCATGGTTGTCCCGGATCTCCAAACTTTCCCCATGGACAAATAAATTTGGGGATCGAGTCAAGCTACGTGACTCGGTTATCAAAAACAAAGCGCTTCATGGGAGGCACCCCATGTTTATCCATCTATCTTCTTTCTTTCTTTCTAAAAAAGTGAGGAGGGCTACCTCTTCCATATCTTGTGTTCGTGGTTTTATGATGTGTCCAGGTTTGCCAAATAATGAAGACTCTCGTGCTCGTGGTCTGCTTCTCTCCACTCGAGTTTCATCATTCGTTGCTTATCCAATATCCTAAAATCTTATCGTTTTACATCTATCTTTTGGCATAATTAATAAACGGCCTTAGATTTTTGTAGGGATACCCGTACCTTTAAGACATTGAGGACAATGTCTCGTTTTAGTCTGGGGGGTGATCTTTCGATCAAGATTTTTGCCTTGCATTTTTGCTATTTTCTCACGCAACCCCATTTTTCCTCCAAAATTGAAAAAATCCAAAAAAATGAGAAAATTTAAAAATTTTTCCAAAAAATATAATAAGTTTTGACATTTTTGTTGACTTTCCGCTGGTGAGAGTAGGAATATAATTCTGACTTGACCGGGCGTGTTGAGCCCTAGCTTGTCTCCTTAACTTACATAATCCATAAGCTCGTGCTAGTCTCTTATACAAGGAGCTATAAAACGCGAATTCTTTTTAAGAGTTTGTAAGTTCCCATAATTGACTTTATATATGCATGGCTTGATTATTTGGCTAAGCATTCGCGGATCTTATTATTTAAGATTTTAAATTTGCGAAGAAAGAGAAATGATAGAGTTGTTTATAAGTTAGATTGCTAAACGTGGAGTAGTTGGATCTCTTTAGAGCTCATCAAAGTTACTTGTGGCTTTTTGTTCCCATAAGCTTGTTTCACCCAATAATAGTAATCTAGGAATAATTAAAGGTATTTTGGTTTTGGCGATAATTAGTTTTTATTTTCTTCCTTAGAGAATTCTTGCTTATGAAAGTTGGGTACACATCAAGGTACTGTCAGTGTTACGGTGTAATAGACTATTCCATCTTGCCGGCTCGCAACCGATGTTGGGATTGTTATAAAAGCCGTAGGACTTGGGGTTTGGCAACACAAATAATTAATGAATATGATAATGTATAATAATAATCCAAAGCCATAAAAAGTTTTCTACATCTTGCCGGTTCGCAGCCGATGTTGTAGACTTCTAATAAAGGCAGAGGAAACATTCCAAGGTCATAATAGACTATCACATCTTGCCGGCTCGCAACCGATGTTGTGATTGTTATAAAGGGCCAAGGATTAAATACGTTAATGTGCTTGAATATGTAGATAAAGTGCCAAACTTCGACTCCGGGGGTGTCCTAATAAAAGCTTCTGTCTCTGGACTCGTAGATGAGTTGTTTCGGTCGTATATAAAAGGGATATCCTCAAAATCGTGTTAAATCAGAGACCATGATGTGGACCTCATTTTTGTATGCAACGATTTTCGAGGGAAGGTTTGGAAACTACTTAGCGTCTAAACTAGGTATCTTTATCGGACTAAAAATTATCGAAACGAGAATATGAAGCAATTCATTTCTCACCAAAAAAAAAAATTAGAGGAAAATAGGAATCTGGGAACGAGAGGTAATTACACAAGTAACTTCCATGGGTAGTGTCGGCAATCTAACTTGTAATTGACAATGATTTCGTTTTTAAGCTTGGCTTGGGGACTTGTGAAAAATCAGGGACGACGAATTTTATCCGTATGGTCACTTCCTCTTGAGTCGTGTTTCCTACTCGAAGACCCTAAAAGTTATTGATAGATAATGATTGTCAACAAAAGCCGTCACATGAATAATGAGAAAAATATAAAAATAGAATAAAAGGAAAATCGGGGAGTTTTCATAACTTAAGATTTCTAAATCTCTTTTGAAAATTTTGCTACTTTTCAAAGTTAGTAAAAATAGATTCGAAATTTTTGGTTTCGAAAACGTGTTTCTATAACATTGCATGAGGACATTGCAATAGCTTAGTCTGGGGGATTTTGGTATGTGCTTATTCACATACCTTTTCTTAACCAAAACCGGAACCAAATAGACCAAAAACTAACCAAATTGCCAAAAGATATTGTGTTTTTGTGTTTTTTATTATGCAGGGATGGATATTGCAAAAATGGACAAAATCAAGTCAAAACCGGGGAAACGAGCACGAGATATGGAAAAGAATATTTAAAGCCGATGCCGGGAAGTTTTTGTCATCCAAATCCTTGAAGAATCATCAATTAACAAAAGAAGCCCTTGGATCACGTTTCGGAAGATTGGCAAATTCAGTCCCTTAGAATTCAGAATTTACATAAATGGTCCCTTAGATCAAAATCCTTAAAACCATTAAACCTTTAAAAACCCGGTTTTATCAATAACACAACTCAACCCTCATTTCCCAGCCCATCTCCTAGCCCAGTCCACTAAACCTAAGCCCTTAACCCGACCCAACCCACCAAAACCCAGTCAAAACTAATTCTACTCAGTCAAACTATAATAAATAAATAAAAAAACACACACACCACACCCGCGCTTATTTTTCCCCAATTCACCTTATACCCAGAAATTACTGTTACCCGCTCGAACCCTAATTTAACCGTACAATTTTTCACCACAATTAAGGACAAATTCGTCCAATCATTGGGGTTCTAGAAGCATGTCAGGATGTCAGAAGAGCAGGGAACGCACGCATGGCAACGTGGCATACTCCTATTGGTTGGGACACCTCACCAAAATTGATCTAAGGGTCGTGATTGATGGATTGGTGATCAAGGAAGATCTAAGGGTTGATATCAAGCAAGGTGCACGCGGATTGCCAAGGTGGCGGGTCTAGAATGATCTTCCCGTGGCTATAAATAGAGGGTTCTTCCTCCTCAAATTGGGGATGTAATTTTTAGTTATTGTTATGCTGCTAAAATGTATTTTCAGTTATAGTTTTTTTTTTTTTTTTTAATCCGTATTGTAACTTCAAGTTTTATTAATGAAATTCAGTTTTAATTCTCTTTAAATTTGTATCTCTAAGCTTGTCTTTAATTTCATTTAGCTTGTCTACTCTTGTTTTATTCAGTTTATGTTACAAATTTTAGCTTGTCAGTAGTATTTCTTTCATTAGTGTTTGATATCTCAAAAATTCCAAAAACATTGAAAAATATTAAAGAAAATATACAAAAATATTGTAAACACAGCTTCAATAAACTGTTATTCTGATTAGTATAGGCTTATATAAGCTCAGTAGCTTATTGTAAGCTTTAGTTAAGTTCAAATCTGTATTTACTTCACAAAATCAAAAAGTCAAACAAAGTCAACTGTTGCAATGAAGATCATGATTCTGGGAAATTTCTGGTAGATCAAGCAAGTTTTGGAAGTGCTTGGCCTATCTAAAGATAGGCTATTTTGGAAAATCCCTTTGTTCTAGCTAAGGGATAGTTTGTAAGTTCCATTTCAATTTTGAGCTTAATTTTCTGCATAATATAAGTTCATCTAGATTTCATGCTTATTGCTTGTTGATTTCTGTTTATTTGTTGTTTAGTAGCTTAGGTAATCATAGATTAGTTGATGATTTAGCTTAATTCAGTTAGTTATAGAATAGAATTAGCATTAGTTGGATTATAAGGTTTTTGGCATATTAGTAGGCTGTTATAAGCATTAAGCTTGGTACTGTTTATATGCATATTTCTGAGTTTTGATTTTGCTGAGATAAGGTGAAATAAGCTTGAGTCAATAGGTGTTTAAAGGATTATAGCTCACTATAGGGATTTGGCCTTTTAATAGATCTTTGAAGCATAAATCTGTCCAAATAAGCACAATATAAGCTGAGCTTATTTGGACCCAAAATTTGGCATTTCTGAGCTTCTTCTAGTGGTTAAAAAGAGTGTGCAAGTGTTGGTTTGAAGTGGTATGGTTTGCTATAGTTTTGCGCCATTTTTCCCAACTGATGCACCAGGGGACAAATGTGCATACCTGCACCTTTTTAGCTGCTGTTCTAGGGGTGATTGTGGCTTATTCTATTAAGCTATTAGTCTGATTTTTGGTTTGAGATTAGTTAGTAGTACAAGCTTTTCGTGTATCATTTGGGATTCAGCTTTAGAGCTTATCTAGATAGCTTAAAGTAGGTCTGAAAGTAGCATTCTATTAGGTCTGTTTTAGCTTGTTCCACTTTCAGTCCATAAGCACCTTTTCTAGGCCTTATTTCAATAAGAAAATGATGTTGGAGTTTGGAATTTTTAGAGTTTTTGGATAGCCAGTAGTACTAAGAGTCTATTGCCCCCATTAGTTTCCATTTCACTGCTTATTTGGGCTGTAGAAGTTGGCTAGTTTCTGTCCTTCAATAACCATCAGTACAGTCAATAACTGCTTATTTGAGCTTTTTTAGTTGGTTAGAGCTTTTTAAAGTTGTAGTAATCTGTTTTGAGTTTTTTGCATTTTCTGAGTGCTTATTGGCTTATTTAGTGCTTATTTCGAAACTGCTTATTGGTTCAGACTGCTTAATAGTGTTAGTTTTAATCTGATTTTATTTTTCCTAGCTTTTAAATAATATTTTCGAATTTCTAGATTTATTTCAGATTTTATTTTGATCATTTACTATTTCTTTTTCATTTTTAAATAGTTTTTAGAATTTTAAATCATTTTTAATTTCAAAATAAATAACAAAAAGACAAAAATAGTTCTGAATTTATTTTTTTCATTTTCAGTTTATTAAGATTTTTTCAAAAATAATTTGTAGTTTAAAAAAAAGTTTTATATCATAATTAGTTTTAATTTTCTTTTATTAATTAAAAATACAAAATTATATTTTAATTTGATTAAAAAAATAAATAAAATAAATATTTTTCTTTTTCAAATATTTTTCTTTTATCATTTTAAGTTTTTAAAAATTAGTTTTGAGCCCGTAGGATTAGTCTAGCTTAGTATTTGCATTTTAATTTGATATTAGACGTTTTATTTACTTTTTTTTAGATAGCATTTACGTTTTAATCATTTGTGCTTTATTTGCTTTTAATTGCTAGCTAATTTCATTACTAGTAGTATAAAAATCACAAATTCACTTTTATTCCATTCACATCACATTTTCACGACTCGATTCGACTTGACTTCAAACCTTCGTTGGGACTACGACCCGGGGAAAATACATCCATTGCGTTTTCCTTGGAAAATAAATAAACCCTACTAAAAACGACAAATCACTTATAAATATGAAATTTATCAAGAGCTTCGTCCTTTGAATGCAATAAATAAATATAGCAATAACGTGATGCATCATCAATAAAAGTTATGACATATTTCTTGTTTCCTAGAGATGGAGTAGCATGCAAATCACATAGATCACTATGAATAAGATCTGATAGTTTAGATTCACGATTTGCCTTTTTAAATGGTTGTCTAGTGATCTTAGTAAGCATACAAGTCTTACACTTATTATGGTCCAATTCAATAGAAGGAATCATACACATTTTAGACATTTCTTTCATTCTTTTATAATGAACATGTCCTAATCTAGCATGCCATAATTCCATGTTACTAATTTTAACACTAGATATAGAATCAACCATACAAATCGAATTAAAAGTAGAAGGTATATCTAAATTCAACATAATCATAACATTACATAAATAACCAAATCCAACAAAAGAACCATGTTTCGACAAGATATACTTATCGGATTCTAACACTTGTTTGTACCCACAATTATTCAATAATACACCAGACAACAAGTTTTTCCGAATACCGAGCACATACAATACATTACATAACGAAATTGTTTTTCCAGAAGTAAAAGTTAAATCTACTAGTCCAATTCCAAGTATTGGTTCTGTTGCGACATTTCCCATTGTTAAAACACGTCCATCATTTATTGTTGCAAGTTCTTTGAACCATCTTCGGTCCTTGCACACATGACATGTCGCACCAGAATCATACCACCAAGCAATATCATCATCCTGTACATAGAATGATTCACAAATTAATGGCACATAATTCACAACCGAATTATAATTATTTGTTAATATCATACCTGCTTGTTTCGGATCTCCTTTGGATCCACCACTAGTACCAGCCTCGTTTTTTCCTTTTCCCATACGGCAATCACGCTTGAAATGTCCAGGTTTTCCACATTTCCAACAGCCACCATCGTTGGACTGTTTTGCTTTCTTTACATTTCCCTTTTTGTGATCATTACCTTGAAACTTTCGTTTCTTGTTCTTAGTACTCGAACCCTTTTTGAAACTAGAATTAGTTTCTTCAACCATATTGACATTTGATCCGCCAATATCCTTGTCCTTTTCATTCATCCATGTTTTCTCCATCCTACGACACCCTTCCTCAATACTTATGGTACTTCCCAACTCAACCAAATTGTATTCTTCCTTCTTATGTTTCAAATTAGTTTTGAAATCCTTCCAAGAAGACGGAAGTTTGTCAATGATAGATGCTGTCGCAATGGATTCATCCATTTTTAAACCATGTTGGGCAAAGCGACCAAGTATACTAAGACACTCATTATATTGTTCCATAACAGAGCGTCCATCTACCATTTTGTAATTCATGAAATCACTAACAAGGAATTTCTTACTGGATGAATCTTCTGCCATGTACTTGGCCTGAAGCATGTCCCATAATTCTTTTGCAGATTCAATGTTTTGATAAATATCAAAAAGAGTATCACACATACCATTTAAGATTGTTCCACGACATATGAAGTCATCATTCCAGAACTTGTTACGTTTCCTGATTTGATCAATGGTTTCGCCCTCCACTTCCTCCGGTGCTGGTGTTGTCAAAATGTACGCAACCTTCATAGTTGTTAACAAGAATTGCATCTTTTTCTGCCGTCTTCGAAAATCTTGCCCTTCGAATTTGGCTAACTTCACAAACTTTGATGTCATATCTCGTACAGATTCTCCTGCCATCTTGTTCAAAATTTAATCGATCTTTGTAGTTTATGTGTTGTAATTGGGGTGATATGTATCCTGATAGCAATTAGAAGTCACGAGTATGAACGCTTTCAGATCGATTAAATTGGAGTGGATACCAATTAACGACCGGATAAAATCTAATTGATTTAAGTTTGTGTATGTTGTTATGTTTGCAATAATTCGGTTTTCTATCTTGTTGTATTTCTCTGTATCTCCAAATGGAGAACCATTAGATAGATTTATGGGTCCAAAACCAGTTATTAAAACGGTTAAGAAACGGTTAATAATATACACAATAACTGTAAAACAGTTATATGAAAACTGCCTCAACATAGCAGCATGTTCGCATAACTAGCAGCAAGTTATTATAACTATCAACAGAGTTATAATGCTAGCAGCAGAGTTACAATGCTAGCAGCAGAGTTACATTAGCAGCAGACTATAGCAAAGCTAGCAGCAGTCCCTTCAGATACTAGCAGTGCCTTTAGCCGTACCTTTAGTCCATAACTAGCCGTATCTTCTTATAACCAACCGTACCTTTGAACCGTACCTTTGAACCCAGTTAGCCTCGTTAATATGCAACTAAGTGTCGACCCTTACTTGCATATTAAACGCAACTTATAATACACTAAAATACCAACATGTACGCCCCATATTTGACCAAGTCTTTACTAAATCATCAAGTGAGCATTCCCACAACCTCAGTAGCTGAGCGTTCAAGCATAAAGATTGTCATGAAACTCATCAGCTCCACACTCGGGACCTGTAAAGTAGTTGATGACCGGTCCACCGGATGGATGGTGGTGGTTCATATATATTTACAGAGGGACTGTTTGTACAAAGCTTTAGAATTTTGTAATGGCGATAAGTCTTGCGCTTAATTAAATGGGTCTTGGGTTTTTGTTTTCTTGCTTTCTTGTTTTATAATGAATGTTTTAGGCCTGTTTATCCAAAATTTGTACATATTGTTATTGTATTAAGTTTTTGTTTTTGATCTTGTAGAGCTTGATTTTATGTGATAGTGTTGTATACTTCTTATTTATACCAAAGTTTTGAGATGATATTCCTTTTTAACTTATTAACTTTTTTAATTTAATACTTTTTCAGCTTGTTCATTTAGCTATTGAGTGACAAATTTTGGTGGTTTTTATGGTGTTACTTTTTAACTTTCAATATGTTGTAATGTAGCCAAGTGGCCCAAATCAACATGACTTCATATTCACTTCTTTAGAGCACATCCAACGCTAACGCAGGAGGTGCGTTAAGCTTCCAAAAAGCCGCGTTAAAGCCACGTTAAGGTGCGTTAATGGTTGGGAGGGCTCTGCATTAACGCAGCGTTAAGGGCCTGAGTTAAACCCTTAACGCTGCGTTAAGGGTGTGTCGGGTAAAAAAAAAAAAATCACTTTTGCCCCTAAACGGCCCAAACTAGCCGTTATTTTCATTTTTTTTTTCACTTTTGGCCCTTGCGTTTATAGCCGTTGAATCAAACGGTTGTTTGAAAAAAAAATAAAAAAATTCAAAAATTCAAAACCATTTTCACTCTCCTATAAATACCCAATTAACACCACATTTTTTTTTCACACTTCCACAAATCAATATACTACATCATATACTTTCATCTTCATTCTTCCCCAAAAAAAAAAAAAAAAAAAAAAAAAAAAACCTTGTTCATTTACAATGGATCCGAATCAAAGTCACAAAGGATTTAGCAACTGGTCAGATGAAGATGACGAAAGTGACGTTCAGTTTATGACAGCCGTGTACGAAGAACTTGTGCAGATGGAACAAGCAGAAGCTCAACCTCCGATACCACATGGTCATATCTTTCGTGAACGTGAGCGTGCTGATCAACGTTTGCGTGCCGACTATTTCGATCCAAATTGTAAGTATCCGCATCACTATTTTCCAGTGTTGCAAAAAAAAGTCTACAAGGCCGATTAATCGCCGATTAGGTGCTACAAGGCCATCGACCTTGCCGATTTATGTAACTGGGTCAAAAAAATAGGTCAACCGTGGTCAACGGAGATCAATGGTGGTCAAACTTGCCGGAAACCTATAAATCTTGCTGAAAGTACCCAAAACTCACTGTAAACTTATTTTGATCACTTATAGTAACTTTTTAAGTCTATTACAAGTTGTTTTTCAGAAAATACGTTGCCGGAAATACCTAAAACTCGCCGGAAATACACAAAACTTGCCGGAAATAACTAAAATTTGTCAGTAATGCCAATCCGATTAATCACCGATTACAAGCTACAAGGTGGTCGACCGCCCGACTACCGATTCGCGATTTTTGCAACCTTGCTATTTTCGAAGAAGATTTCGTATGAGCCAGAAACTATTTCTACAAATAGTCGAAGGTATTCAATCTTATACCTCCGATTTTATTCCGGATCATTTTAAGTTTTTTGCTCAATCACTCGATGCTACGGGTCGAATGAGTATAAGTGCTCTTTTGAAGTGTACATCTGCCGTACGCCAATTGGCGTACGGCACATCACCCGATGCATTTGATGAGTATTTGCAAATGGGTGCGAGTACGGTGCGAGTACTTCATCTGATTGTCTTGATAATTTTACCAAGTGTGTAATTGATTTCTTTATGCCGGAATATTTAAGAAAACCAACATGGACCGACATTCAAAGTATTTATGAAAGACATGAGGTGCACCATGTGTAACAACCCGTAATTTTTCGGACGCATTCCTATACGAGATTATCCCTGTTTTGCAGTCACAAATCTTTCTGAACATATTTGGTTTAAAAACGTGAAGTTATCTCGCAAAACGTGAAATTCATACACAATGCGTACTGGCACAACCGACGATTTGATTTGATTATTTTATTATTTGTGAGAAATGAGGCGTATGAATAGTCGTTTTTATTGGAAAAATTGTTCTGGGCACAATGGCGTAATTCCTGTGTCTTGATTCTATCGTTTACTAGTCCAAATGAGCCCCGAGCCTCATTTCAAGAAAGATTGCAAAAATTACAGTATTGGTCCCTGGATTAAAGTTCCACCACTGCCTTAGACTTTAGTTGTTGGCAATTCTAGTCCTTAGGCTTATCTAAACCTAAAACCTGCATATGTAGACCAATTCTAGTCCTTTATATAAGCCACTATAAACAATTCTAGTCCAGTCGAGTAGGGCTGCATTCGGTTTGGATTTTATTTTGGGGGTCGAGACCATGGGGTCATTGGTTTTGCTTTTGGACTTGTTGTTGTCTCGATAGGCGTAAGAATCACCAGGGTGTCGCTTGTACCTCCTTTTGGATTATATGTTTTACAGGGGTTTGTTTAATTTGACTTAACTAACAAGTACTCCCTCCGTCTCAATTTAATTCTCATGAGAGAGAAATCACAAAGTTTAATAAAAGTGGGGGCACTTTAATGTTCAGCCACTAAAATGAAATATTCCCCCACTAGATTCTCTAGTTTTTACTTAATAAGGAAAGTGGACAATTAATTTGAGACATCCATAAAAAGAAATATGGACAATTAAATTGAGGCGGAGGGAGTATTTAATTGTTTATTTGGCAATCATATTGGTAAGTTTCGGATAATACTTGGAATTGTGAATTGGATGTGAATAGTGATTATGACTCTAGTTTGGACATATAATGGATTTGTATCGTTTGGACAAGTAATGGATCGTTATTGGATTTACGATGTTAGGCATTGGACTTATTGGACATTTTGGGACTCGAAACGGTATAATATATTAGATTCGAAGTGAATTTAATATATTAGACACGAAACGGACACAAAATCTTCAATAAACCCAAAACTAATAATTACGCGAATGATAATGAAACATAAAACTTACAAAATATTGTAATATCAAACTTGGTTAACTAAAGCCACAACGACTTGAGAAAACTGGTTTTTATTAGTTAAACTATTTTTATTTATAAGGCGTTTATGTTTTTTACAAATTATTTGGGATATCGGGGTAAATACCGAAACGTATAAACTGATTTATTTTATTTGAGGTGTTTATTTGTCGTTAACTTCTAGATTTGTCTTCTTTGGTTTGAGTTCTCGTCAGTATTTTCTCGATTATGTCGATGTTTATTCTCTTTGGCGTGAGTTGTATGTCGAGTCTATTTTCTTACCACGCCACATGAAACGTTGATACTAAGCTTTTGATAAGTTTGAAATTGAGTAATCCACGAAAACTACAACACGATGTCTTTTATAGACTTTATTATCTGCGCGACGTATTTTGAGGTAACCGTATACATATTAGGTTATGCCGATCCTAGACCGTTGTGTACCGTTGTGCTTGTACCTCCGTGTACCATTGTGCCTGTATATCTAGGAACCGTTGTGCCATATGTCTCGAGATTGTTGTGTCTTGCATCTTGATGTCAGTCGTGTCAGCTGTGATCTTTGCATTTTTGTGGCTAAGGTGAGTTCATGGCACATACTTTTACCAGTTTTATAACTATTTTGGGGGAGAATACATGCTCATTTCTACTTAAACTCAATACTTGTTTTAATTGAAACGTGATTTGTTTTCTCAAACGTTTCTTTGGCTGAATATCTGATCTGATTACTTGGATGCATTATGTGCTTACCTGTTTATTGATGTGGCCTGAAATTGTTATGAAACTGTTACGCGAGCTGGCTAAGGTTATTATTCCATGTCTGCTATTGTGCGGAGTTATTGTTATGAGCTGTCTTAGTGCAGTACTATTATACGAAAGGGTTTTTTTGTGCCTATTACCAGTGGGCTCCTGTGCCTATGGACTACTATAGTGTGCACATATAGGAAACTGTTATTGTGATTTGACTTTTGTGACTTAGCCAGCGTAACAGTTAAACTTGCGTGACACTATATGAGTGTAGTATCTGTATGATTGATTATGGGTCGAGATGTTTAATTTTGTTATTAATTGCGGATTTGATTATGGAACTGTAATTTAGGCAGTGTTAGTCTACGTTGGACTTGACTTGTTTGCGAACGATGATTTGAACTCTAAAACCTTTTGGTTCAACTATACTATTTTTAAACTTAAACTTGTGAACTCACCAGCGTAAGCTGACCCTTTTAGCATGTATTTTCAGGTTTAAGGTGATAGCTTATTTCTGGAGGCGCTTGGCAAGGGGCATGGTCATTAGACGACTCTGATGTTTATATTTGGGACCGCTTTACTCATTTTCTAGGCCTATTTCCGCACTACTTTCGAATAATGTAAATTTAATGCTTTTGTTAATGAATTTTATTCTAAACGGTTGAGATAAAACCGTTCTTTGTACCTTTTGTTGTGATACCAATTAAGTAGCACCCCAGTGACATGTATGCTTCCGCTGGACCCGATTTTGGGGGTGTTACACCATGGTTTTCCAGCAAAGCTTGGTAGCATTGATTGCATGCATTGAGAGTGGAAAAATGGTCCGGCTGCTTGGCAAGGGCAATTTGGTAGGGGTGATAAAAAAATACCTAACTATAATGCTTGAAGCAGTTGCTTCACAAGATTTATGTATTTGGCATGCATTTTTTGGGATGGCGGGGGCGAATAACGATATTAATGTTTTGGATAACTCATCGTTATTCGACGACATTCTTAATGACATCGCCCCTACAGCACCTTATATGGTAAATGGTAGGAGGTATGAAAAGAGTTATTACTTAGCTGACGGAATTTACCCACAGTGGGCTACGTTTGTCAAATCCTTCTCGGCAACAACTGACGAGAAACATGGTTACTTTAAAAGGAAACAAGAAAGTGCACGAAATGATGTCGAACGTGCTTTTGTTGTGCTTCAAGGACGTTGGGGTATACTACAACAACCGACACGTCAAATGGAACTTGTGAAGATACATAGAATCATGTATTGTTGCATTATTTTACATAATATGATTTTGAAAGATCAAAAGTTTGCACTATGTGATTTTAACGATATTTGGGTGGATCCGTCAGCACGTATGAGGAAAGACAGGTGGGTCAACAGATGCGTTGGCCAACGTCGAAGGGCAAAAGAAATACGCGACAGAGAAACGCATACTCAACTCCAACGAGACCTTATGGAGCATCTTTGGCAGAACCACCTTCAACATCAACAACAACAACAAGAATATTCCGAAGACGATGAATAATTATTTATTTCGTTATCACTTTTTGTTTTTAATTTCGTTGTAATTTTTTTTTAATTATTAAGTATGTAATGTAATATGTTTTTAATGAATGTTAAGTTTTTAATAAATGAAGTATTATTATAAGTTTAAAGGTTGAGTTTGAAAATATTTGATATAAAGGTGAGTTATGGTTGGGAGTGTTAAAGTTGAGTTAAATGTGAGTGTGTTAAAGCTGACGTGACAGTGTATTAAAGTTTAACCCTGTGTTATGGTTGGGAATGCCCTTATAATATGGCTTACGACAATTTTTCACTTTTGTGTCTTTAGTTTATCAATTTTCACTTTTCAGTGAAGCTTTTACAGTACACATGGTAATGGGAATTAGTGCACGCCTCATACCTTCATCTTTTGGAACATGGGTTAATTAAATTGGTAGATTGTGACATTGTGTAATGGTCATAATTTTATTCTTTTCCTCAAAAGTTTTCAAAAGTTTGATTGATGAAGCACTCAGGGGGTGTTTATAGTGGCTTATATAAAGGGCTTAAGATTTTTTACGAAAAAAGCTAATGGCTTATGTTTTATCAAAACACACTTCTTCAAAAGTTCAAATAGTGTTTGGATTAGCTTATGCAGTTTCAAATTTCAATATTAGCAAATTGACTGAAAATGACAACACTAAAAACAATATGTTAGCCGGAAAAAAAGTTGCAACAAAAGAAACGGTACGTGAGGGTGAGATTGTAAATAATACAAATAAATTAGAAAAAAACAACGTAAAAAAGCTTATGAACTTGGTCTTATTTGAGCTAAAAGAAGCTAATAACTTATGTCACCTAGTAATATCAATCACTATTTTGAGCTCATATGTTTTCAAGACACAGTAAGCCCATAAGCTCCTTCAAATAAGCTAATCAAAACACCCACTTAAGCTGTTATGCCATGTTTTTACAATCGTGTAACTATATTTTTGTTATCTAGATGGTTGGATTTTTCGAACACGTTAAATGTGAGTTGGTGTACGTTTGTTAAACATTGGTAAAAGAATGTTTTACATGGCTCTTTTTGGTAAAACTAAAATCCATCAAAACTTTTGGTCATTGGCTGCTCGCCGGTGATCGAGAGCGATCCCGGTTATTTTCGTTTTGTTGTTTTAGTTTAACTAGAATTTTTTTTTGGTCTTTAACTTATAAACTCTATCACACAAAACTATAGCCGTCTAAATAAGGTAAATATGATGAGTTGCCATTATTCAAACATATTTTTTTCTTCCTCAACAAAATTATTTTCACGTACTGTCATCGTCGCTGACAGCAAAATTATCTTTAAACTTTTATCATAGGGGTTGTTACTTGTTAGCAATGCAACAATGAGATATATACGTGATAGCTTGAGAATAAATGGCATAACTTCACGTTTATGTACCAATACATTACTCTACGTTTAAAAACCACAAAAAAATTGGGCAAACGTTTCAAAAAAGTATCATACTTGATATCATTTGTTTTTATGGGATGCGAATAATTTTTTTTGCTTATACGGGTATTTTTCTTTCAAATTCAGCCTTTAGGGTATTTTGCAACATTTTTACCCCTTTTAGCTAATAGAAATTTTTTATTTTCGAAGGGCAAAAATGTCAAAAAAAATGTCGCAAAATACCTCAAAAAGGACGAATTTGAAAAAAAAAAGGTACCATTTTAAGCAAAAAATTTTGTTCGATACCCAAAAAAAACAAATGATGTCAAGTATGATACTTTTAAAAAATATTTGCCCAAAAAGATTAAACATCATCTGTGGTTGGTGCTAACAGTTGGCACCTATAAATGTTATATTCGCCGGCACATTAGTTTTTTACCTTATAACATTAATACAACACAAAACAAAAAAACACCCTCCGAATAACATTTTCTACCAAAAAACCCCACTCATTCACAACAAAATAAAAATAGAGAAAATACCTAAAACGGTCCACAACGATACACCTATAACACGGATGGGACGGTGCAGTATAACACGGATGGCGGCGCCATAGGGTGCAAATTGGCACCTATTACATGCATGCCGTATGTGCATTGCACCGCCCTCTAAAAAAACATGACACTTATCACGAATCACAGTACCTGCAGTACTTCATAAGGTGACAACGTACGTACTACCATTTATACAAACACGCAGCCTAGTAAACAACCTCCATCAGATACTTCATATTCTAAGTTCTACCACCAACATCAAATATAAAAAGCATAATATCAAAGCCCACTACAAAAACATGGCCTTTGATTTCTTCAGCTTCCACTCTCATCAGGTTACTTATGGTACAATTTGCTATTAGAAATCGGGTAATGGGTATGAATGTATATGATGGTAATCTGACTATTGGGTCACATTGTCTAATCTGTTTTACATCACCTGCTAACAAAGCGAATCAATGACCAACCATCGGTTACTTAAACCATTTGTTTATCTAATCATCACAATTGCAAACAAGACAATGCAACCCGTTTTATTACTATCCGAAAGATAATCACTTTTGAAAAAGCAACACTATCCAAAAGAGTTTAAAAATAGTTTGATACTTACTTTCATCAGTCGTTATAAGATCAAGAGCACTATGACGTGGGAAAATTATATCTAAATAAAAAATAAAGCATGAAAATGCGACATTGGCAAGAACAAGAAGAAGAATAAAAGACCCCGAGCGAAAAAAACACAGGCCTAAGATTTATGAATCCAACAAACATGATACAGCTCAATTTTGGAGAAGTCAATAATTGGAAAAGTCAAAGCAAAAAGTCAAGTAACTGTTTTTGGCGCCAAATTCTGTTTTAACCCAAAACAACCCAACTATCCTTTATATACTTGTATTGTAATCATTTCATTATCATCTATCATTTTGTAAACAAAAACTCTCTGTAATACTTTCCCCTTCATAATTCCAATAACAATCATTGTTGATCTTGTTTCTTAAGTCTATAGATTAGCAATATTGTTGCGATTGAAAACACATTTTCCATTTCTTAATTGATTTCAAGATGTGTACTTTTCAAAACATAAAACTCTAATGGACACAAAGCGCACAACCTATGATCATCTAATAGAAACACCATTATATGCGGAAATTTCACATTTACTTACAAATGAGTCAGTTCATGTCATGTTAGATCGAATGCATGCTTGATATCATGAACGATAATCTGAAGATATATGCGAAGAATCAAGAATGCTTGCATAGGGAATTGCTACAAGTTAAAGGAACAAACCGAGGTAATCATCAAAATTCTCAATTCTTAACTGGTAATAATCATGAGTACGGTTTGATTTCTGGGAAAAGTATTTCTTCATTTTGTCAATCAAATGATGGTCTACATAAGTCCCTAACCCCAAGATCAGAGGTAATAGTCAGTAATTGTTTAAGAACAGAATATGAGAGTAATGGTGCTAGTTTAGTGTTAACGACACCAATCTTTCAGAAGACTAAGGTTTCTGTTATGAAAATTCAAGAAGAGAAAGAATATGGTATTATGGGAATTCAAGAGGAAAAGATAGTTGGTTTTGATGATTCTGATGACGATGTTAAAGAGAATGAAAATAGAAGCGCTTCAATTGATTTAGGTTATGGTGTTGATGGGTTGGAGAAAAAGTATAGTGAGAATGGAGATTTCAATTTTGTTGTCACATATAACCTGGATAGTCAAGAAGAAGTGGAAGCTAATGGAGTTATTAACATAAATAGAATGGTTTTAAATAGTTTGAATTCTTGTTATGAAGGTATGGTGGTAACAGATAATGATGAAACTTTTGATCATTCAATATTTGATACATGGAAATGGTTGAAAAAGAAAAGGAAACAGTATATAGTAAGTTTTACGAATGAAAATGATGATTTTGTATCTGTTGATGATTCGAAGAGTGAAAATAATGATTTTTTGGTATGTGATTTTGTGGGTTGCCCATGGAGGTTGGACAAACGAAAAGGGAACATGGCTCGTCCATGGTGGCGGGACAAATCAAGAAAAAACATGGGCAAGGCCTTAACTGAGAAAAACTATTATCAGTGGGTTTGTACAGTGGTTACTGAACGGGACTGGAGTTGGAATGAACTGAATTACAACCATCTTCAAGTTCCTAATAATGAAGGTACATATGCCCTATGTGATGAAATGAAAAGTAGCATGGTAGACTCGTCAGTTGTGGGAAAGTTTGTAATGATAAATACTCTATTTCAGCCTACAATAGTTGAGTTTGATGAGGTCACCAAACAAGGTTTTAGTGATGGTAGGAAAGCATCTGATGCAAAGTCAAATGAAAAAGAAGTGTGTGTTGAAGGACTGTTTTTGGAATGTGTTTGTGCTTACGAATATGTTGGTATAGGTGGGACAATTGACATATGGAAATGGTTTAGTAGGAAAAAAACTGGAGGCATTTATTGCCAAGTGAAGAATAAGGGATGGAAGTTTGATATTTGGAGATGGCCGAAAAGAAAAAGAAGAAGGAAAAGAATACTTATGGATGACAAGTTTTCTATTAGCGTTTTGATTGAAATACTTTGGACTGCACAAGACGTTGAAGGTTTAAACAAGTGGGATAGTCAAATGGTCCTTGTAATGGCTCAATGGTCTGATGGTTATGCTGGTAACGCTATGTGGAAGTTGGGTTGTGACTTCATAAACATTTTCTTAAGAAGATCAGTGACCAGGCCCCAAGTGTTGGATGTTCTTGCTGATTGCTGTGCTTTGGCAGTGTTTGGATTTATTAATAATTTTTTGGAGTGTTTGGATTTGAGCATTGTTGATACAAAAGTTGGGCGTTCCTTGATTCCGTACCAATTCGATCTTAATGCTTGAGACCTGCGCACTAAGAAAACAGAAAGACACCGTTAGGCTTATCGTGGGATTGTCTCCCACGATTATCCTCCGGCGTGAGAGTAAGTAATCGGTTTTAGGGTTTGTAGAAGAGTTAGGGTTGTGTCAGTCGTACCTTTGTGAGGGTTGAGATGCCCTCTATATATGGACACGAAATCCTTATTGGTTTCGTGTTCCCCAATCTTCGGTCTCTCCCGCGTAGGGCGGTTAGGCAATATATATCCATAAATATAAGATATACTATCGCAGCCATAAATAACGTTGGGTTTGGGCCATCGTGAGCCCAAACCGTTATCGCAATAGCCCATATCGTGACGGGCTAGAGTCCATTCGTGATGGACTTAAGTATGGGTCGGGTTCGTGACCCGAATACGGACTATACGTCATCATGTCCCCCCAGTCTAGTGTGCGCAATGCGTGATTGCGGGTACTAGACTAACAACGTAAAAAAAAATATATATATTCCTCGATGCGTAGCGGGGAAGCTTTAAGTATTTCCCGCCAATAGTAGCGAGTTAACCTAGTCCAAGTATCTTCTTCGAAAATCGTGTGTGGTGGGTGAAAAAGTGCTTTACCTTTTGAGTTCCCAACTGTCCGATTAGAGCAAGTGGGGTACACATGTCGTACATCCACGAATAAGTGTACCCTATATAAAGTAAAGCCGTCATTTCTCTGTGGCTACCACAGTAAAAAAAAATCATTCTTCGCCATTGTTAAACCTTCAAGAAACAAATCGACAAAAGCGAAGATAGTAGCGCGTGCGCCGATAATAGGTATCATGGTTCTTCAATTATCTGAGATTACTTCCGATATATCTGAGGATGAACTTCGTCAGTTCACCTCAGACTATTATATCCCTCTCGCATTGCATCCGGTAGTTCCGGCCGCAAATGCATCGATAGCGAATTTCCCGCAAGGGAAGGTGGGGGTTTATACGCGCTTCTTCGAATTTGCGAACCAGCGTGTTCCCATTTCCCTGTTTTTGTGCGACATCTTAAACCATTATCGCTTGCACATCTCGCAACTGCACTGTATAGGTGCGGCGAAAGTTACCAATTTTGAGGTAAATTGTCGCCTGTTGGCGATTGAACCCACAGTGCATCTATTCCGCGCGTTTTACCACACGTCATGGTTGAATGGGTGGGTTACTTTTGCTAAGCGCGCGGGGTCTCTGCAGTGTTATGCAAAGAAATTAGACGCACTAAGGGTATGGAGGGAAATTTTTTTCTGGATTGATAGTGCATTTTTTCCTTGGGTATTTGAGTTCTATACTCAAGAATCGTTGCCAAGAGATGAGCGCCCAGACCCCGGATTGTATAATGTGGCGGATGCGGAGACGATAAAAACCAATCGCATACCTATTGAACCGTATCCAGAAGACTTTCTGGTGCACATGGGGATCAGTCGCAACTACTTTGGTAGTCCGGAAGAGGTGCCTACATTCTTGGATGAACACAGCCGGGGTGGGTGCTTGTCTCTTCCTTCCTCTTCACTTAGTAGTTGTAAGCATTCTTCTCTTTGTAATTTTACTAACGCATTTGCTATATATTTTTTTTTGTTTTGCTTTGTTGCGCAGAGATGGACTTGTTTGATGTTGTTCGCTTGGCGAAGCCTACAAAGGTTCAAGTAGGGGTGCGTCCACTGAGAGATGGGGAGCAGCCATTGCTTCAGGCTACTGCTGGGCGCACAATGGTGATTGCGCAGGAGGAAACAGAGGAGACAGAGGAGATAGGGGAGGTCCCCGCAGGTGTTACCATGGCAACTCCTCTGCGTAGCTTTCCCTCTGCTGAGACACAGATCCCTGTTGAGTTGTTGCATGTAGACTCATCAGGGAGTGCGATGGACGAGTCTGGAGACAAAGGCTTGGTGCGGAAACGCAAGAGGGCGTCTGGTGATGATGGCGCAGGGACATCAAGTAAGCGCCCTGCGCTTGTTGTCGAGCGTCCCGCCGAAGAGGATGCGTCATCGCATAAGACTCCTCCCCCCACGTAAGCATTTATGTCTTTAGATCTTCAGTCCTTTATTACGCTATTAGTATTATAGAGTAACTTTGTATTTGCGTGTAGGCTGAGGCTGTTGTTGATGATGATGCGCATGTGGAGAGTTCGTCCCCCAAGGCTGATGTTGGTAATTTTGGGCCTGAGAGTCCAGTGTTTGAAGAAAAATATGCTGGAGATGCGCAAAGAAGTAGCCTTCTTGAGGAGTTGGCGTTGTCTGCTGCACACCAAGCTTCATTGGTGGCGCAGCTACAGGCTGAGTATGCTGGTGAGAGCAGCCTGGTTGCTCAAAAGGATAAGGAAATTGAGCTTCTAAGGGCGCAGTTGGCTGAGGCGCAGGCGGAATTGAGAACATCCGCTATGTATGACCAGAAGATTGCTGATGAGAAGATGTTGCTCATGTCTGATCTGGCTAAAGAGCGCACTGGAGCGAAAGAGTACAAGGCCTCCTGCCTTTGGGCTATGAGGTATATGGAACTGAATAAGGGGAAGCTCATGTCTGATTTGGATAACTTCCGCAAGGCTGTGCAGAGTTTGCTGGATAATCAGGAGAGTAAGTTGCGCAAGCTCAGCATAGAGTATGATGAGGAGTTGTATCCTCACTTGGTATCCACTATAGCTGAGCGCAGGTGGCTTATCAGCCATGGTTTGCGCCTTGCTGCCATGACCACGCTGGAGTCTCGAGAGGTTAAGGAGTCCTTTGGGAATGTGGTGCAATGTGCCCTAGCGCGTGGTAAGGCAGAAGTAGTAGAGGAACTGTGCGCGGCCAAGGTTCTGGCGATGCCTCCCTCCGAAGTGCCTAGCTATAATGAGAATGCTTATGGTGAGCTTGTTTCTGCTATGGAGAAGTTAAAACTTTTTGAGTTGCCTCATATTGTGCAGCTGGAGCGTGACTAGGACTTTCCTATCAGCGTTATTATGGAGGGGCTGACTTTGGCTAGACACTCATCCAAAGATGCTGAGGAGGAGTTTGATTACTTCCTGAAGCCAAACGTGTCGCAGCTGCATGTGCCTGTTTTTGCTCGTCCCCGTGACATCCTCAACCCTTTTGCGCTTGAGAAAGAAATTCCTTTGAAGGTTTCCTTAGAGGCGCATGAGATGAGACTTGCCAAGAAGAGGGGTCAGAAGGGAAAAGCTATTCTGTGTGGTCTTGGTGCTGCTCACATTCCTAGATCTGATGGGGTGCCTGTTAGCGTACCAACAGTAGTGCCCAAGGATGCTGAGTTGTTGCAGATGCTTGAAAAGGCAGGTCGTGTGGCGCACCAGGCAGGTAGCTCAGGGCTCAGACGTACTCGTAGTATGTCCTGGTAGTTTTGGTGTGGTGGTATTTTGTGATATGTCCACTTTTTTGTTGTACCTATGCTTGTAGGATGTACACCTTTGATGAACTTTTATCCATAATGAAGCGTTGGTTTTGAAGAATACAATTGTATATCAAATTTGGTTGTGATTATAATGTTTGTACTTAGTCATCTTGTCTTTGCGTGAAAGATGTCTAAGAATAAACATATTTTAGAAAAAGTTATAATCACTTACATCATAATCGTGTATGAAATTTATGACATAGTCGTGTATGACATGGTTGTATATAACATAATTGTGTATGAAATTTACAAGTTGCTGTGTACCCATCGTAGGGTGCACAAATGTATGGATTGTAGCGTGCTACTAAGACCATACTAAGGGGTTAGTTGTCTTAACTCCTAATTTGTTAAACGCGCACAGTGTGCATTGATGTGTATCCGTCGTGGGGTACGCATGGAACTTACTCCAACGTCTTGAGAATAAGGTGTTTAACAAGGATGCGTGATCCGGTGTTGATGGGTTTGCAACCCTCTTACTCAACGAGTCATTTGTTAGGTTTACTCATCCTTTTACCATCGTGGGTTTTTAATTAGTGCATGCACGCCATGTAGGCAAAAGATAATATAATAAACAATATTGAGACATAAATTATATGTAAGCAATAAAGTAAAGTGTGTCACGGAGTTAGCTAGAAACCGCAACATTTTATTAATACTTGCAAGTTTTTGTAAAAAGATAAAGAAAACATTTGTCTAAATGAAACAAAGAATGTAAATACAATGACATTTATTTGGCACTTACTAAAGTGCGTGTGTGTCCCTGCATTGGGTCGTAACCTTTCCTAAAGATAGCATCTCTTGATATTGCAGATATTCCATGTGCGTTGTAGCTCACGGCCTTCCATGTCGCGCAGCTTGTACGCGCCTTGTCCTAGTGCTTCAATGACCTCATAGGGTCCTTCCCACTTTGGTCCAAGTTTACCTGTGTCTTCTGCGTGGCTTGCATCATTAGCGCGGTACACAAAGTCGCCAGGTCTGAATGAGGTGCTTCGAACTTTAGCATCGTAGTATCCCTTCATCTTTGACTTGGTTTTTGCCTCTCGCATGGCTGTGCGCTCGCGCCTTTCCTCCAGTAGGTCCAAATCTATCCGTCGTTCGTCGTCATTGGTCGCGACATTAACTTCCGCGGTGCGGATAGTTGGCATCCCAATTTCAGCTGGTATGACAGCTTCTGTCCCGTAGACAAGGGAAAAAGGAGTCTCTCCATTACTAACCTTGATTGTTGTGCGATGCGCCCATAAGACATGCGATAATTCATCCACCCATCTTCCTTTGTATTTGTCCAGGCGCGCTTTAATTCCTTCGCCTAAACTGCGATTTGCGCGCTCAACTAAACCATTGGTTTGTGGGTGTTTGACTGATGCGAAGTGTTGTGTGATATTTAACTCTGCGCACCAGTCTTTGAATGGGTTATCACGGAATTGTTTTCCATTGTCCGAAACGATTTCCCCGGGTAATCCAAAGCGGCATACAATATTTTCCCAAACAAATCGTTTTACTTGGTTTCCTGTGATTGTCGCAACTGCTTTTGCCTCAATCCACTTGGTAAAGTAATCTATTGCCACAATAAGGAACTTCAGTCCTCCTGCTGCGACAGGGAAAGGACCCGCGATGTCAATGCCCCACTTATAGAATGGCCATGGGGAAGTAATAGGCGTTAACTCTTGTTGTGGTCTGCGCGGGATGGGTCTGTGAACTTGGCAGTCATTGCACTTCCTTATTACATCGCACGCATCCCGGTGCATAGTAGGCCAGTAGTATCCTGAGCGCAATGCGCGTGCTACGACGGACCGTGGTCCTGAATGCATACTGCATGAACCAGCGTGGATCTCTCGGAGTACGTAATCTTCCTGAAGAGGTCCAACGCATCGAAGCCATGGTTGTAAGAATGAGCGCCGGTATAAGATACCATCTCTAAGTTCGAACCTCTGCGCTGTGCACCGTATCCTTCTAGCGTCCTTCTGCTCAGCGGGAAAGTTGCCTTTGCTTATAAAGTCGATAATAGGAGTCATCCACATAGGATTCTCTTCCTCTATTACCGTAGATATCTCCATCTCCGAGATGGATTTATTCTTTAGGATCTCCACTAAAACTTTTTTGGACAGGTGCGCGAAGCTGGTAGATGCGATTTTACTTAGCGCGTCCGCTTTCTTATTTTCACCTCTAGGGATTTGCTTAATTGTAAACCTGTCAAAGCCTTGTATTAGCGATTTGGTTTTGTCTAGGTATTGGACCATGTTATCCTCTTTAGCCACATACTCGCCCAACACATGGTTGGCTACCAGTCGGGAGTCTACGTTTGCTTCTAGGTTACGTACACCCATTCGGTTTGCAATGCGTAATCCAGCGATTAGGGCTTCATATTCTGCCTCGTTGTTCGTGGCTGTGAATTCAAAACGCAGTGCGTAAGTGAATTCCATTCCTTCTGGGTTAGTGAGGATAAGGCCAGCGCCTGATCCATCCACGCATGAAGATCCATCTGTGAACAAGACCCATGGTTCTTGTAATTCTACCTTGCTCGGTGAGGGTGCGTCATCGGTATCTGGTTTTTCGATGATGAAGTCTGCTAGGATTTGCCCTTTAACCGCAGTGCGTGGTCTGTAAGAGATGTTATACTCTCCTAATAGCACGCTCCATTTTTGTAATCGGCCCGATGCGTCAGGTTTAGAGATAACTTGTTTCATAGGTTGGTCGGTGATTACTGCTATTGGGTGCGCTTGAAAGTATCTGCGCAGTCTTTTGGCAGCAAATACTAACGCCAAAACTAACTTCTCCATTGAGTTGTAGTTGATCTCTGTCTTTTTGAGTGCTTTACTTACAAAATACACTGGTGTTTGCACAGAATTCCTATCCGTCAGTAGGACTGCGCTGATCGCTCCTTGGGTGGCGGATAAGTAGACGATTAACTCCTCCCCTGGTCGGGGTGCGACTAGCTTAGGAAGCGCTGCTATATGTTGCTTAAGCTTGGTGAAGGCTTCTTCCGCTTCCGCAGTCCACCGGAAGTCTCCCTTTTTAGTGCACTTCTTGAGTGTTTTGAATAAAGGAAGTGACTTATCCGCTGATTTGGACAGGAATCTGTTCAAACCGGCTAGTTTTCCATTTAGAGATTGAACTTCTTTCAACGTGCGTGGTGAAGGAAGTTGGAGGACGGCGTCTGTCTTTTCTGGGCATGGCTTAGTGCCATCTGGTTCTATCAGATATCCCAAGAACATTCCTTCTGTAGCACCGAAAGTGCACTTCTTGGGATTTAACTTCATGCTGATCGCCCGTAGCGTTCTAAATGTTTCTTCTATATCGCGCACCACTTCGTCCTCAGTATGGCTTTTTATGACAAGATCGTCCACATAAACTTCTAAGTTGCGGCCCACTTGCTTTTCGAATGCATTATCTACCAATCGCTGGTAGGTGGCGCCCGCATTCTTCAGGCCAAAAGGCATCTTTGTGTAACAGTAGACCCCTTGGCTTGTGTGGAAAGCTGTTTTTTCCTCGTCTTCCTTGGCCATTTGGATTTGGTGGTACCCTTTGTATGCGTCCAAGAAACACTTAAAGGGATATCCACACAACGATTCCACTTTCCAGTCTATCTCTGGTAGCTGGTAGCAGTCCTGTGGACATGCTTTATTAAGGTCAGTGAAGTCCACACACATTCGCCAACTGCCATCGCTCTTTTTAACCATCACTGGGTTGGAGAGCCAATCGTGGTAATAGACTTCCCGCATGATGCCAGCGTCCACAAGTTTGTGTACTTCTTCTAGTATGGCTTTTGCGCGCTCTGGAGCCTGGCCGCGCTTTTTCTGCCTTACTGGTGAATATCCTTGTCGGATTTGTAACTTGTGTTCTGCTATCGATCGTGGTATGCCAGTCATGTGTTTTGGTTCCCAGGCAAAGATATCCAGATTCCTCTGTAAGAGTGCGCACACAGCTGCTCTGCCTTTGTCAGACAGCGATCCTCCGATTGATACTTCTTGCTCTGGGTAATCAGGGTGAATTGCGACCTTCAAATTTGGAACTTTAGCTGCGCTCTGTTCTGGGACGTGCGTCGTCTCACATGTAATCGTGTTACATTCTTCTTGTGGCGCAGCGTTGTTGTAAATGGAGACAATGCCACCTTCTACTGGGAATTTGAGCATCCCATGCGCTGTGGATGGTACTGCGCGCAAAGCTGAGATTCCTGACCTTCCAATGATGCCATTGTATGGCGAAGGGGATTTGATCACCATAAAGTTCATCCAGGCTGTCGTGGAGTGTTCTTTGTTACCGACAGCAACTAGTAAGCGTAGTTGCCCCATAGGCCATATCTTCTCTCCTGTAAAGCCAGTAAGTGCAGTCGTAGCTGGACTTAATTGTCTTTGTATCTCAGGACGCAATCTCTTGAAGCAATGTTCATACATTATATCCGCTGATGCGCCCCCATCAACATACATGCGGTGGATGTCGTGACCCCCCGCATTTATTTCAATGGTAAGTGGTTCTGCTACTGCGTTGTCCGCAATCAAGGTGGGGAAGGAGATTTCGCTTCCATGAGAGAATTTCTGGCTCACTTTTTGCCTAATCTTTCGCTGCCATGTTTGTATCATGAAGATAGTATCAGCTTTTTCCTTAGGCGTTTCCTTCTTGCCTCCGGTTCTCTGCTTGTCTTTCCCCTCCTTAATATTTTTAACGAGATGGTCCAACCTGCCTTCTTTAACTAGTTTCTCGATTAGTTGGCGTAACTGGACACACTCATTAGTGGTATGGCCCTTCTGCGCGTGGTACTCGCAGTATCCGTTCCCTACGCGCCGATCCTCAGGGGTGCGCATAGGTGGGGGTCTTGGAAAATTCGCACCTTCCGTCGCGAATATCTCCTTTGGAGTTTTTGTTAATGGGGTGTACTTGTCGTTTCCCCTTCCGCCCCCTTGGGTACGATAACTTTTGTTACGATTGCCACTCTGGTCATTGGATTGTCTCCTTGAATCTTCTTGTGACCTATGGTTCGAGTATCCTTTCTTGCTATCCGCAGCGGCTGCTTCTCCTTGGACGAAGGACCTCGTGCGCTTCATGAGTTCGTCAAAGGTTAGGGGAACCTTATCGTTTAACTTTTTAATCAAATCTGGGTTATTGATTGCATTCATAAAACCCGATATTTTTAGTATCTCTGGGCACGCCTTGACTTGCATGCATTCGTCCTTAAAGCGTTCCATGAAAGCGCTTGTTGATTCCCCTTGTCGCTGTTTAACCCTAGCGAGTTCGACAGGGTTTTTGGCGCACTTCTTCCTTTGAGTAAAGTTTAAACGAAACGCTTTGCGCAACTCTTCAAACCCACCGATGCTTCTACGTGGAAGCTTGCTAAACCAGTTGCGCGCATTCCCTACTAATGTAGAGTTGAACATATGGCACCACACATGTTGTGGCCAATTTTTGATAGTGGCTGCTGATTCGAAAATTTTTAGGTGATCATCAGGATCACCTGTCCCATCATATGTTTTGACGTTAGCAGGCATGCGCCTTTTCTTATTCTCCGAAAAATCGCTGATGCGCCTAGTAAACGCATCAACCTTTTGGCGACGCCAGGGAAGAGACATGTCTTCATCTTCCTGGTCGCGGTATTTCCCTCTTGACTTCCAGTGTCCAGTTTCTTTGTCCTCGTTGTCCGAGGAATCACTTGAAGATGAGCGAACTCTTTTGTGACGCTTGCGTCGACTATCATCAGAATCTGAGCTTGCTCCTCTGCGGCGCTTGCGCTGACTATCCTCAGAATCAGAGCTTGAGGGGCTTTCGCTTGGGGAGCACCGTCGCCCAAGCCTATCTTGGACCCTGCGACTACCAAGCCTAGCGTGGACATTGGCGCGCCGTTCCCCATCTTCATGCTCCTCCAGATGCTAAAAGTCGGCTGCTTCATCATCCACAACCTTCCTTCCAATCCTGGCAAACACTGGTTGTTTGCGGCTATCCTTCTCGCGTCTTTCCTTTCGGTGGCGCGGTGGGGATACTTCGTACTCAGGGTCGAAGTTGAGCCTGGCGTGTAGACTTTGGCTTGACCTCTTCTTTGCCTCTTCTTGCATGAGCGCAGCCAAGGCTTCGTAGTTTTGAGATACGAAGTCACTTGGCGCTAGTTCAGGCGTGACTCCTTCTAGCGCGATGGAGTCTGTTTCCAAAACAAGATCCTTGTTTCGGACAGGCGCATTTGGTGGCTCAGTGAAGTTCACCTCTGGCATAGCGAGAGGAGTGCGCTGTGGGTCTACCGCGCTAGTACTTGTTGTAGTAGCATTGGTAGTCATAGTGGGCGGTTCTACTGGAGTAAGGAGCAAATCTGAGTACGCTCCAAAGCTTCTAGGCACACTGGTTGTTCCAGAGGTCTGCTTGGAGGCCGCATCAGTTTGCTGTTTCTTCCCTAGTAAATCGTCATGTGCTTTCTTCGCGTGCGGAGTCCGCTCCTTTCCGTGCTTCGTCATTCTAGTTCTTAGCAAAGCTCTTAGTGTAGGGTCCCACGGATGGCGCCACTTGTTGATACAAAAGTTGGGCGTTCCTTGATTCCGTACCAATTCGATCTTAATGCTTGAGACCTGCGCACTAAGAAAACAGAAAGACACCGTTAGGCTTATCGTGGGATTGTCTCCCACGATTATCCTCCGGCGTGAGAGTAAGTAATCGGTTTTAGGGTTTGTGGAAGAGTTAGGGTTGTGTCAGTCGTACCTTTGTGAGGGTTGAGATGCCCTCTATATATGGACACGAAATCCTTATTGGTTTCGTGTTCCCCAATCTTCGGTCTCTCCCGCGTAGGGCGGTTAGGCAATATATATCCATAAATATAAGATATACTATCGCAGCCATAAATAACGTTGGGTTTGGGCCATCGTGAGCCCAAACCGTTATCGCAATAGCCCATATCGTGACGGGCTAGAGTCCATTCGTGATGGACTTAAGTATGGGTCGGGTTCGTGACCCGAATACGGACTATACGTCATTAAGCATGGTGTGTTTTAATAATACTACTTGAGGATAAGCAGTTTCTCAAAGGAGATGGAGTTGATACAGCTCAATTTTGGAGAAGTCAATAATTGGAAAAGTCAAAGCAAAAAGTCAAGTAACTGTTTTTGGCGCCAAATTCTGTTTTAACCCAAAACAACCCAACTATCCTTTATATACTTGTATTGTAATCATTTCATTATCATCTATCATTTTGTAAACAAAAACTCTCTATAATACTTTCCCCTTCATAATTCCAATAACAATCATTGTTGATCTTGTTTCTTAAGTCTATAGATTAGAAATATTGTTGCGATTGAAAACACATTTTCCTTTTCTTAATTGATTTCAAGATGTGTACGTTTCAAAACATAAAACTCTAATGGACACAAAGCGCACAACCTATGATCATCTAATAGAAACACCATTATATGCGGAAATTTCACATTTACTTACAAATGAGTCAGTTCATGTCATGTTAGATCGAATGCATAAAACGGGTAGATATACAAAGATTAAAAGGTAACTGATCAAATAGAGACGAAAGCCGCTTTAAGTATAATAACTTTTTTTGAACTGTATTAAGTATAATAACTTAAGATTAAAAACTTGTAAATCAGATTATTCACAAAACTAATAAATTTTAAATAAAACTTTTCTAAGAGCAAAGGGTACCCTTGGCTGATGGCTCAAGCCATGGCCACCAGCCAACCATGGCCGACAGCGCACGGTACCGCTTTAAGTATAATAACTTTTCTAAGAGCAAAACTTGTAAATCAGATTATTCACGAAAGCCGCTTTAAGTATAATAACTTTTTTTGTTTTTGTTTTGTGCTGCTTATTCGAAGTTCGAAGGCTTTGTGTATGTTGTGTTTGTGTTGATTTTTTTTTTCTTTTGCAGGGAGCAGCGTGGAAAAATGAACATGAAGAAGACGATAGTAAATGAGTGACTATGATATAGAGTTTGAATAAATGAGTTTGACTAGCTTTTAGCGTTTAGAATATAATGCTTGTTTGGAAATGAGCGTTTAGCTTTTAGAATATGAAACGCTAATAAAAGAAGCGTTTAGTGCTTAGCTTTTGCTATGTTACCAGACGCTTTTATAAAACAAATGGCTACCCCTAACAACTACTACTAATTGTAGCTGGCGGGTACAGTTATAGCTGCTTGCTAGCTTTGCCAAACATAGCCTAAATGTGGCACGAGATTACTATTTATTGGACATAGATTCATTCGTAGTTCTCTGCTGCTGATAAGTGTCATATAAAGTCATACTATAATGTATATGTTTACGAATACTGCTATAATTTTATGATACCCGACAGCTTACTAGGTGTAATAAAACATGGTGCTAGATATAGCGTTTGGGCGTTCTTTAGCTCCCCAAAGATCTAACTTTTTCTGGTGTTAGACGTGTGGGTATTTTAAGAATTTAAGTTGAAGTAAGGGTGCTTTTGAATTTGCTGTGCTGTCTGTTATATTTACTGCTATTTTAGATAATATTGCTTGTTGA
The DNA here is from genome assembly GCA_021014915.2 of Artemisia tridentata subsp. tridentata. Classification (NCBI taxonomy): domain Eukaryota; kingdom Viridiplantae; phylum Streptophyta; class Magnoliopsida; order Asterales; family Asteraceae; genus Artemisia; species Artemisia tridentata. The sequence continues at coordinate 14,232,209 of CP139509.1, forward strand.
TTCATTTAATTATATGTGATGTGATTTTCAGAGGGTTACAGATATGGCTTTCTTTGCCGAGGATGTTGATCTTCTAGCAGGGTAAGATTTTTTTCTGTTGCTGTTTTTTTATTCACTTTTATTTGCATGTTTTGGGTTTTAAAGGAAAGTTATTATGCAGTGCGAGCATAGATGGACGGGTCTTTGTTTGGAAGATTACAGAAGGCACAGATGAGGATGATAAGCCACAGATAACAGGGAAGATAATTATTGCTCTTCAGATTGAAGTAGAATCTGAATCTGTTCGTCCCCGAGTCTGTTGGCACTGTCATAAACAAGTAAAATTTATTCCTCATGATTAAACTTTAATTTTACGATGCATGAAACAAATTTCACTTATAGGCTGTTTTTATGTGTTTTAGGAAGTCCTTGTTGTTGGAATTGGAAAACATGTATTGAGAATTGATACGACAAAGGTTGGGAGAGGTGAAGTGTACTCTGCAGAGGAACCTCTCAAATTTACTATTGATAAGTTAATCAATGGAGTTCAGTTTGTTGGTAGTCACGATGGGGAAGTGACTGATCTATCAATGTGCCAATGGATGACTACTCGTTTGGTTTCTGCGTCAGTTGATGGAACGGTTAGTTAACTTAATAATTTTGTGATAAATGCTGGTAATGAGACTGCTTTGTCTAAAGAAAAAGATTTCTTAGTGTTTGTATAGCTTTTGTTTTGGCTGAAAGTGTGAAGACAATCTCATATTGTCAATGTGTCCTTAGTTACGTGGTTTCGGGTTTGTTTGGACTTTGGATCCTTTCACATTCCTTAGCTTGGCTAACAGTTTTTGTGTCGAAATTTTCTTAATACCTTCAGGCGATTTATTGATCATTATCAACTCTTGATTTCATTAAATAGCTATTTTTTTATGACTTAAAAGGTCATATGGATAGTCTGTTGCTATCATCCAAGTAAAGAGCTGCTCGTTGACTGCAACTCAATTTATGGTATGGGTTGGTTCATGGTAAGGGTAATTTTAGCCCCAAGTGTACCTTGTGTATGGCTCTGTTAGCTGTACGCATACATGAATGCTTTGAACTGTTAAAATTACAATTGGTTTTAGTGTAAGTAGAGAGACTACTTCAGGAACCTGTTTTGTTTCTATCGCTCTTAAGAACAGAGTTTTGATGCTTGGAACATGTAAAGCATGGACTTATGGAAATATATTAAAAATTGCTTTCTGAAATTTGATTCTCATGTCACAATAGTATTTGACCTACTGCTCTCTGCTTTTTCTCTCACATGGTCAGAAAAATTACTGAGAACCAACAAGTTCCAACACTTTCTTCTAATAGTTATTCAGCCGCATATCTTTTTTTTTTTTTTTTTTTTTTTTTTTTTTTTTTTTCGTTTGTATTCTATAATTTAATGAGCCCCTGAAATTTAACATGCACAACATTGAGATTGAGGCTGAAGCCTGGAAATACACATTTTGAAGTCAACGTTTCTTTTAGCTGTTTCTTACATGTGGAGTTATGATTACAGCTCAAAATTGCTGGCAATTTTATTATATAAATGGCTTTGCTTCTGTGACTTAATATAACAGATTAAGATTTGGGAAGATCGAAAGTCTTCACCAATTGCGGTGTTGAAGCCGCACGACGGTCTGCCAGTCAACTCTGTTACTTTCTTGACTGCTCCTCAGCGCCCTGATCACATCATACTTATCACTGGGGTATGTGTTCATTTTTTTTATAAGTTTATTACCTTGGAATAACCAATTTGGTTGAATGCACATATTTTTCAGCAGTACACTAGTATTTCATTTATTTGGCTATAAATTATGAGGTGGTGTAGTGGTGAGATTTGGAAGGGTTGAACACACAAAAGGATTTTACTGAAATACAATTTCTTTTTATTTAGCTTATCAAAGTTTGTTTTAGCTAGTGATCTTCTGTATTATTTCATGTGTGCATATTTATTTTTATCCAATCTGACTTGTTTAAAATGATCATAGGGTCCATTGAATCGCAAAATGAAAATTTGGGCCTCAGATAGTGAAGAAGGATGGTTGCTTCCTAGTGATGCTGATTCATGGCGCTGTTTACAGACATTAGGATTAAAGAGTTCCTCAGAGTCTAGAGTCGAGGAGGCCTTTTTTAATCAAGTTGTTGCATTACCTCAAACTGGTCTTCTTTTATTAGCAAACGCAAAGAAAAACGCCATATATGTTGTACACCTAGAATACGGTCCCAATCCGGAAGCCACGCGCATGGATTACATTGCGGAGTTTACAGTGACTATGCCCATACTAAGTTTTGTGGGTCAAAGTGATATATTGTCACACGGGGATCAGATTGTTCAGGTTTACTGTGTCCAGACACAGGCTATTCGGCAGTATGCTTTGGACATGTCCCAGTGCTTACCACCTCCATTTGATACTGTTGCTTATGAGAGACAAGATTCAACTCTTTCACGTGAACCACCAAGTACTGAAGGTTTGAACGGTTTCGAACCCCCTAGAAGTAATGCAGAGATATCTTTGGCTGTCTCCGTACCTAGCTCTGATCCCGGCTCTTTCTCGAGACAACCCTCAAGTTCTTCTTTGGCTGAAGGGTCCATGTTGAAGGAATCTCCTGCGCCGGTAACGGAATCACCTCCAGTTGTGGCAAGTCCTACGTTGTCTCGAAAGCATTCCAATCTGCAAAGTCCAATCAGTGTCCCTGAATCTATTGAGCCAAAAATTGTTCCAGTTGATAGGCAGGTGGAAACTGCTGACTTAGTAACAGATTCAAACAAAGTTTTGAAAGAAGATGGTACTATGTTTAAGCATCCAACTCATTTGGTAACTCCTGCTGAATTGATGGCCACATCATCTACTGAAATAAATCCTGTTACTGAACAGAAGAGTGAAGTAGATTCAAATGTACAAGATGTGGTAATGAACCCCAATCAGCAGAATGTTGAGTTGGAAGTTAAAGAGGTTGGTGAAATCGTAAAGAGTCAAAATGTTGGTGGATACATTTCAGAGCAAAAGGAGAAATCCTTTTCTTCACAAGCATCAGGTTTTGGATTTGAAATGGGTAAAGATCGTCATATTGACGGGTCCAATTTGGGTGGGCAGGATGAAGTTCAAGATGCGAACGCTGATATTCCTTCTGAGTCAGTAATACCTGCAACAATTGACTCACCGGCGTCTGTGTCATCAACTAAAGGGAAAAAACACAAGGGAACGAATGATCAGGAATCAACCCCATCGTCTCCTCCTTCTCAAAGTGTATACAATTCAACTGATTCTCATAATGAAGCAGGAGTTGGCTCAAGTGTTCCCTCTGGTGATGCGATACTTTCTGTACAACTTCATTCTATGCAAGAAATTACTGCTCAGGTGATTATTTATATAATATTAAATAGTTTTTCTTGCCGTTCGTGGTTTTTTCATGTTTTTCTTGCCATTCGCGTTTCTCTTCATGTTTTTCTGACAATTGTCAGTTTTGCATTTTTTTTTTCTAGGTTCTAAGCAATCAAAAGGAAATCCAAAAGCAGATACCAACAATGGTTGCAGCTACAGTTACTAAAGAAGGCCGAAAAATCGAGGCAGCCGTAGGAAAAAGCATGGAGAAATCTTACAAAGCTAATTCTGATGCTGTTTGGGCTCGGACTCAAGAAGAATTTGCAAAGCAGGAAAAGTCAAACCGAGATCGCAATCAACAAGTGTCCGCTCTGGTTACAAATGGATACAAGGACTTGCATGCAACATTTGAGAAAATGTTGAAGAAGGAAACATCTGCACTCCTTGCATCTGTGGTGCGCTCAATTACTCCGATTATTGAGAAAACAGTGTCTACAGCAATCACAGAGGCTTTCCAGGTGACATAATCTGAACATTATAGTTCGTTCTAAGCATTTTATTTAATTCAGGTCTGACTCTAGTTTGTGTGCAGAGAGGTGTGGCTGATAAGTCTGTAAATCAATTGGAGAAATCGGTAAATTCTAAGCTCGAGGGTAGTATTGCTAGGCAAATTCAAACTCAGTTTCAAACATCTGGCAAACAAGCTTTACAGGTATTTATCAATTCAGAATTGAAGTCATCTTTCTGATTTATACAAGGAAATAGAGAATGGCTGATTGATATTTTGGTCTGAACCTTCATTTCGTCTTGCAGGAAGCACTTAAATCGAGTATGGAGGCTTCTGTTGTTCCTGCCTTTGAAATGTCTTGTAAAGCCATGTTTGATCAAGTAAATGCTACGTTTCAAAAGGGAATGATCGAACACACAAGTGCAGCTCACCAGCAAGTCGAGTCTGCACATTCTCCCTTAGCAATTGCTTTGAGGGTAAGAAATTATTATTTTTTTCCTCCTGGAAAGCTAAATTTATTTTTCAGTGACACTGAGGCACTATTTTTGTTTCTAGGATGCCATTAATTCAGCATCGTCTATGACTCAAAGCTTGAGCGGTGAATTAGCTGATGGCCAAAGGAAGTTGGTAGCTCTTGCACTTGCTGGGGCAAATTCTGAGTCGGTGAACCCGTTGGTAACCCAAATTAGCAATGGACCTATAGGCAGTTTTCACGATAAGGTTAGTTTAGCTCTGTGTTATGTTGTATTCAATCATTGTGATGTATCTCAATAACATTCTTATGTATATGTACTCATTTTCTGTAATAGATGGAGGCGCCATTGTATCCAACAAAAGAGCTTTCTAGGTTGGTGTACGAGCACAAATACGAGGAGACTTTTACTGCTGCCCTGCAAAGAAGTGATGTCTGGATTGTTTCCTGGCTATGCTCTCAGGTATGTTGTCTGCAAAGGTTATTTGTTTTCATAATACTTCTGAGTTGCATTAGTGCTTGTTAAAACCCTATCTACCACATGTAGAGTCAGATAGGGACACTTGCATGCCTAGTAAGCTGTGAGGACTGAGGACAGTATGTAATATCAGGAAACATGCGGGTTTGGTTGTGGCTAACGTTTATAATACATAATAATTCTGAAGTGGATAACTTATACGTTTGTAGTGTATGAGTCTCAGTTTAGGTAGTGCTCTTTAGCGGAGTCAAATCTGTCACTACAAACATCTTACAAGTGTGTCCCCCTTCGAGTCTATTACTCCAATGTACGAAGTGATGAAGGCTGTTTAATATTATATGTTTTGTATGACCTACTACTCTCTAAAAGATGTGGAATTTGAGTTGAAACATAACCCAATAAGTTGTCATTTGCTTTAATGCTTAAACTTTTTAACAAAACAGGAGTTTGAAGTAATGGTAAGCAAGAAATAAATTACGATTGACATGTTCGGAGAAAGAAACATAGTATTTGTAGTGTTGACTACCAATAAGAAAAGGTAGACGGGAGGAATAACATGCTGTTGAAACTTGAAACACGCTGAATCATTTTAGTGATAGATATTTGTTACCAATACGCTTCGTGCAGAACATTAACAAACACTATTCATTTTGATTGTTGTCAACTAGGTTGACCTGCAGGGGTTATTAACAAGCAATCCTCTGCCCTTGAGTCAAGGAGTACTACTATCGTTGCTTCAACAGCTGGCTTGTGACATTGGCAATGACACATCAAAGAAACTTGCATGGATGATGGACGTTGTAGTAGCCATAAAGCCAACAGACAGCATGATAGCAATGCATGTACGACCCATATTTGAACAAGTCTATACTAAACCATCAAGTAAGCATTCCCACAACCTCAGTAGCCGAGCGTTCAAGCATAAAAATCGTCATGAAACTCATCAGCTCTACACTCGGGACCCTGTAAAGTAGTTGATGATCGGTCCACCGGATGGATGGTGGTTCATATATATTTGCAGAGGGACTGTTTGTACGAAGCTTTAGAATTTTGTAATGGCGACAAGTCTTGCGCCTAATTAAACGAGTCTTGGGTTTTTGTTTTCTTGTTTTATAATGAATGTTTTAGGTCTGTTTATCCAAAATTTGTACATTTATTCTTATGTATTAAGTTTTTGTTTTTGATCATGTCTAAAAAATAATCATAATAACAATATCTGAGCATATCTTTAAAGCACTTTCTAAGATGGTGCTAGATAAATTGATGTGTTTATTCTGTGTCTTTTGGGAGGCGTAGATTAAAGAGAACTTTGACTGAATAAGCAATTTCCAAGAAGATGTATTGGGTTGCTTTTTTTTTTTTTTTTGGTTGAATCTTATCTTTCTTTTTCATTGACGAAAAGACCATATGAGTCGCTTTTGTTTCTCAACAAACATAAACACATCACTGCAGCACCTTAAAAACTACTTTCTTTCTTCACATTACTTCCAATGGCTTCTACTTCAGTTTCATCCATTCATAAGAGGTTTAAGTATGATGTTGGGTGAAGACACCTGTAAAAACATTGTTGATCATCTTTATCATGATCTTAAGGACAAAGGCATTTACACTTACAAAGATGATAAGAAAATCCAGAAAGGGAAAAGGATCAGCGATGATCTCTTCCAATCCATTGAAGACTCCAAATTTTACATCATTGTTTTTTCCAAAAACTATGCTTCTTCGTCATGGTGTTTGGAAGAGCTTGTCAAGATTATGGAGGAGTGTCACAAGATGCCTGGCCACACTGCTTAAAAATATATATAACAACAACATTCTAGTACAACATTTGCGACTTGAGAATTATTATCAACATTTGTCAATGATATGATGATATTTATTCCTACTAATCCCCTTCTATTTCTGACAAGTGGAAAAACTGATGGTTTAGTTGATGAGAGATAATGAGTGAAATACACATATCAGATTTTTATGTGGGTAATAAGATAATTAGACAAAAGATGTAGGAAAATATACCAATGCTTTTTGCCAATTTGCAAATTACTTTAATAAACTTTTATTCTTAAAAAAAAAAAAAAAAAAAAAAAAAAAAAAAAAAAAAAAAAAACCAACCAACCTTAAGCATATTAAGTTTTCATACTTTACTAAAGAAAAAAATAAATACCAATAAAAATATTCTTTTGTTTAACGATTAAAAATAATTCTTAAACTCATCAAAAGTTAATATCCACGATAGAAAAAAACACCCCTTAGATTTGCTAATAAAATGAAAATGATTCTTAAATCTATTAAATTTTATATTTAAATAGTTCTCGTATCCGTAGCGAAGCGCGATTCTTGTGTACTCATTTATCAATATTATAAAGAATTTATAAGGTAGTAGTCTCTATAGAAGGATATATATATATATATATATATATATATATATATATATATATATATATATATATATATATTATATATATATATATATATATATATATATATATATATAGGGGGGCTTTATTTTCAGAACCCTGTTAAGTGCGGGAACTGCGAGAACTCCAATTTTGCATTAGAAAACATGCATGTTCATATAAAACATGTATGTTTTCTTACATACACCTTAATACGCATGCATGCGTATTAAGGTGTATGTAAGAAAACATACATGTTTTATATGAACATGCATGTTTTCTAATGCATAATTGGAGTTCTCGCAGTTCCCGCACTTAACAGGGTTCTAAAAATAAAAACCATTTTGCATTGATTTGTTGCACTTAACAGGTTTTTATTTGAACATGTATGTTATGCATGTATGTGTATTAAGGTGTATGTAAGAAAACATACATGTTTTATATGAACATGCATGTTTTCTAATGCAAAATTAGAGTTCTCGCAGTTCCCGCACTTAACAGGGTTCTGAAAATAAAGATACACTATATATATATATATATATATATATATATATATATATATATATATATATATATATATATATATATATATATATATGAGCTCGAGATATAATTTAGTTAACTATGCTCTTTTATCGTCACAGATATGTTGATCTAGAAGTTTCCATTGTCATTACAAAATTTTGACTTGACTATGGCCAGGAGTTATTACCATATTTCTTTATTGTAAAAGACAAAAAAATTCGTGTAGCGAATTATTGGTGTCAGAATGAAATGTTTTAAAAATAGTCCTAATCAAAAGATAAGGAAATTTCGTGTAACGGCTTATTTCATATTCCCGGGTAATTAACGCGTTTCCTGCGACCACTCACGAAAGTTGTAAAAGACTTTGCAATATGTTTTTTTTAAAGGTGAACTTCGTTTCGACAGTGGGAGGTTTAGCTTACGTTGTCTTAACCGGGCCTGCGCTAGAGAGCTCCCTCGAAGTGGAAAGCCTTATTCAAATACCCGATGGGGGGAGAACCCTCTACTAATCCGTCCGAAGTCACGACGATTAATAGGGGTAAACCCTGCCCCCTTAGACTTGACCTGAGTATATTCAAGCCAATCGGGACTTCCTTAATGTCTAAGAAAAATAAGTTATTCATATCTTGTCTATTTTAATATTTCATCTTACAACCTTTTTCATTTCTTCTTATATCTCAAAACACGCAATCACCATCACCATCTCTATTTTAATATTCCATCTTAAATTCAGTTTTCTTTGCAATCAGTTTGTAGGAATATACTTTTCTATAACTCCAGGGGCGTCCACCTCTAGCTCAACCGTTCCAATGTCCTCCAACAAGAGATTACGTTTATCCGATCCTCCATTCATAACTCCATTGGCGTCCACTTCAAGCTCATCCATTCAAAATAGCTTTAAGTATGATGTGTTTTTAAGCTTCAGGGGTGAAGACACCCGTACAAACTTTGTCGATCATCTTTATCATGCTCTTAAGGACAAAGGCATCTACACTTACAAAGACGACGAGAAAATCCAGAAAGGGAAAAGGATCAGCGATGATCTCTTCCAATCCATTGAAGACTCCAAATTTTACATCATTGTTTTTTCCAAAAACTACGCGTCTTCGTCATGGTGTTTGGAAGAGCTTGTCAAGATTATGGAGGAGTGTCACAAGATGCCTGGCCACACTGCTTACCCTGTATTCTATGATGTGGAACCCACTGAAGTTCGCAAACAAAGTGGGGCTATTGGTGAAGCTTTCGCTAAACATGAAAATCAAGAGGCTGCTGAAAAATGGAAAGGGGCTCTTAAAGAAGCAGCCGATCTGGCTGGTTGGGAGCTGAAGAACACTAATGACGGGTAATTCCTTCATCCTATTTCTACTTGGGATGTTCCTTACTTTCGCTTGTTGGTAATATGTGTTTAAAAAGGATATTATTATTATAGTACTATGTTTCTACTTCATATATGAATATTTATGCTAAACAGATCGTGTTTTTACATACATACAGGCACGAAGCTAAATTCATCAATAAAGTTGTTCAAGAGATTTCACTAGAGTTACGGTCCATCAATTTCGACTTTGATGAAAAGTTAGTCGGCATGGAGACCCGAGTAAAGGATGTTGTTTCATCTTTAGAAGTTGGTATTGATGAAGTTCGCATGATAGGGATCAAGGGCATGGGTGGGGCTGGGAAGACAACTACAGCGAGAGCTGTTTTTGATCATCTATCTGCTGATTTTGAAGCTAAAAGCTTTGTTGAGAATGTGAGAGAAGTTTCAAATGCCTCTATGTTTGGTTTGAAGAAATTGCAAGAACAAGTCCTTTCAAAAGTGCTAAATGAATGCGTCACTCTAGATAGTGTTAATGATGGGAAAAACATGATGAAAAGGAGGATGTGCGGTATAAAGGTTCTTCTTGTTCTAGATGATGTGGATCACATAGACCAACTTGAGGCGTTAGCAAGTGGGCCTAATTGGTTTAAGCCGGGAAGTAGAATTATCGTTACAACGAGAGATGAGCAAGTGCTGGTCGCTCACAGAGTGAACTTGATTCGAGATATCGATCTCTTATCAGATAAGGAAGCAATTTGTCTCTTAAGTAGATATGCATTTGGAAGGGAGATTCCATCTCAAGGATATGAAGAGCTATCACGAAAAGTTTTACGTTATGCTGCTGGTCTTCCGTTAACAGTCAAAGTCATGGGTTCATTTCTATGTGGTAAAGATAAGGATGGATGGGTAGATGCCATAGAAAGACTAAAAACAATTCCCTTAAAGGAGACTCTAAAAAAGCTAGAATTAAGCTATATCAGTCTCGAGGATGATTATAAGGAAATATTTCTAGACATTGCATGCATATTGAAAGGAAAGCGCAAAAAAGATGCAATCACCATTCTTGAAAGCTGTGGTTTTCATGCTAGAAATGGTTTAAAAGTTCTTGAGCAGAGATCTCTCATAAGAGTCATAACTCTTTCTGAAGATGAGGAATATTTGGGCATGCATGACCATATAGAAGAAATGGGAAAGAACATTGTTCGTCGTGAGCACCCCGATGAGCCTAACAAAAATAGCCGACTGTGGATTAATGAGGAAATTGAAGATATATTGGCTAATGACATGGTAAAGATCAGTTTACTTGTAAGGTGGATAAAACTAACACATTTTCATTTGTGCTGACTACTTCTGACACGAGGTTTCTGGACACTGTTTTTGGATTGCAGGGTACTGAAGCAACAAGATGTCTAAAACTTACAACGTCGAGAAGAAATTTGAGAATTGTTATGAAAGGTCTTGTAAAAATGAAGAAACTTAGATATCTTGAAGTTATGGAAAAGGGTGCTGAGAAATGGAGATGGAGAGACGCTCTGAAAGAAGCAGCCGATCTAGCTGGCATAGAGTTGAAGAACACTCTTGATGGGTAATGTCATCTTCATATATATATATATATATATATATATATATATATATATATATATATATATATATATATATATATATATATATATATATATATCTTTTTTTTTTCTCTATCGTCTTCCACGGGTTATGTGTCCCAATACCGTCGAGGACGGTGTATGGGAGAGGTTGAGACGTAGACAGCCTTACCCCTACCTAAGGTAGAGAGGCTGCTTCCGGTTCTACCAAAGGTAGAAAAGGACCCCCGGCCTTTTGTAGGGAGTGAGGATCGAACCCTTGACCTCTCGGTTGAGAGGCAAGGGGTTTTCCAACTGATACAACCTTACTTGTATTCAATTTATTATTTCATTCTTTTTCTTTCTAAATTTTGATTGGGTGAGCTGGTCTATGTTTCATCTCAAACTCGGATGAGTTTTTCCTATTTCGTTTGGCTTAACCAAGCAGTTATATTGTTATATCACCATGTCATTACTTTATATTCGATTGTGTGTCTTATAAATCTGAAATTGATTATTCATGTCGGATTTTAAACAAGCTTGCACAATGATAACATACAGGCATGAAGCTAAATTCATCAGAATGATTGTTATAGAAATGTCACAAATGTCACTCGACTTGCGTTTCATTAATTCAGGCGTTGATGGAAAATATAATGGCATGGAGACCCGAATAAGAGGTGAACCTAGCAATCTTGTTGGCCTTGATATGGTACAACTTTGGGAAGAGGGAGGAAAAAAGGTAGAATAATTGTTGATTGGTTGTTTTGCATAATTTGTAGGGGTTATGTTTATGTTACCTCTTATGGCTCACGAAAAGCACAAATGTTACGTAACTTCTACCCCTTTGACTCCTGTTTATAGTACAACACATGTTTTTATCAGTTTATATTCCGTACTTTTTGTCAGTTTAATATTTTTGACTTGTTAAACTTTATATTTTTTATTTCGCACTTTCCGTTTCACAGTTTTATGATATATAACAACAAAATTATTTTAAAAAAAAAAAAAAAAAAAGAAAAAAAAAGAGGGGTATTACTTGTAGAAATGGTGTCTATATAACCTATCCAAATTTGTAATATAATGCTATTAATTTATAGGTTTGTTAATACGCAAATATCAATCTTTTAATCTTATTTTTGTTGGTAGGTTCTCAAAAATCTCAAATTCCTTTCCCTCTCTTTCTCAAACTTGACAACCTTTGACTTTAGGATGACTCCAAATCTCGAGACGTTATCTCTAAGGTATTGTGATAATTTAATAGAACTTTGCATGCCAGTTACTTGTCAAAAGCTCAAGCATCTCAATATCAGTTATTCAAAGTTATGTACCTTTGACCTTGGGTTGACTCCAAATCTCGAGACGTTATCTCTTTTTTGTTGTGCTGATTTTGAAGAACTTCACGTGTCTGTTGCATGTCCAAATCTCAAATTCCTCGACCTTAGTTTGTCAGGGTTGAGGAGCCTTGACTTTGAGCTGATTCCCAATCTTGAGAGGTTAGATGTTCGTGGATGTGATAATTCACTACAACAAAACATAGAACGGGCGACCACAGTTTTGGCGGGGACGCATCTGTCCCCGCCGAAAGTCACTAAACGACAAAATATGTGCTGACCTGGCATAAAGTCTCGCTGACCATTTATAAAATTTTCAACGCACCTTTTCGGCGGGGACATGTCCCCGCCGAAAGTATTTCACATATTTGTTGAAGTTTGACCAAACTTGGAGCGCTTAATTGTTCCCGCGCATTTTTCCCTCTCTACCTTTCTGCGGGGACATGTCCCCGCGGAAAAGCTTAATTATTTTGGCTCCAAAAGGTAAGTTTATTACCGCCAAAATTAGTGTCTTTTGGCGGGGACATGTCCCCGCCGAAAGTATTACCGCCAAATTTTCATTTTACCCCGCCAATTTTTTACTTATATATATCGTATAATAAAGTTATCACAAAACACGTAAATTCACACAAAAAACACACATAACAATGGATGGTTTAACGCCGGAACAGGAATGGTCAAAGGCTTTATCACACGAGCTCCTGTATAATGAAATTATACTTCATTGGGGCTGGGAAATTTTTGATGAATATGGTTCTTATGAGAACTGTGCACCGTGGCAGAGAGACAAGATTCTGGAATGGTTGAGGAGAAAGCCGTACTATAGAGAGTATTTGGAAGAGCTAGATGCTGCTGAAGCTCAACGTGCTGCTGAAGCTCAACGTGCTGCTGAAGCTCAACGTATCAAGGAAATGAGAGCAAGGAAGGGAAAAGATGGTGCGAGTTCCAGCAAAGCGGGAAGTAGCCGCAAAAAAAAATAAACGGGTTGTTTCGTTTGGTTGTCCAGTTGTTTAGTTTGAGTTGTTTCGTTTGGTTGTCGAGTTGTTTAGTTTGAGTTGTTTCGTTTGGTTGTCGAGTTTTTCGTTTGAGAACTCTTGCGTATTTTAAATAAAATGTTTGCCTTCGTGTTTGTTAATTGTGATATTGTTTCTTCAAATAAGGTCATAAACCCAAACACCCTTTTGGTGTAGGAAATAAGCAATTCCAAACACCCCTCTTTAGACAGCATAAACCAAACGGCCCTTGTGGGCTACTGTTAACAAAACAACATAAACTAAACGGCCCTGTTTGGACAACATAAACCAAACGGCCCCTTATGGTTGAATCTTGATGGATACTTAAGTTTTCACAGCAACAACAACATCATTGGAACATTTTAAAGCGTATGAATTAAAAATATAAAGCACGTTCGACATCAGTTTTCACAACAACAACAACATTTTATTAAACAACAACAATAACACAACAAACAACAACAACGACAATAACAGCAACAACAACAACAATAACAGCAACAACAACAACCTACATACGAAGATTTCCCATATCACCTAGCATGTCATTATAAAGGTCATGAAATAAGGCAGCTGAATCAGTTGTGTGTTTGTCTGGATGCATATACACTTCTAGCATTTTATTGAGTACCATTATCTGGTGATTCAGTTTGATGCAGTTTGAGCACTCTGTATTTCCAGGACTCGATGTTGAAGGTCCTTCAGTGTAACGAGTTGGAGTTATGGATGATCTTGCGGAATGAGTTGGAGGCGTTAAAGCTCCAAGAGAACCGGTCATTTTGGCTAGTCGTTCCTCCTTCCATAAAAAAAAATCGCATCCATACTCCTTTGTCCCACCCTGTTAAAGAGTAAAAACTATTATTTTTAACAACTAACCAAATTATTTATATAACACACAAAAAAGTATGTAATTGTTCACCTTTGAAAAAGGACACGCATAGTATTGTTTACCAAGGGAGTAAGGTTTATGCGATTCTCGCAGAATTACGTCTCCTCGTTTACAAGGACAAGCAAAAGCTTCAAATTCCGCCATCTTTACCATGATAACAGTGTGTGTTTGTGGTTGTGAGGTTAAGTGGTTTTGAGTACAAGAGGTTGCGAAGTTGTGTGGATAAGATGTTAGTATATAAGAGCAGGTCTTGGTGGGAAATTTTTGGCGCCAGCATTTTGGTGGGAAAGTTTTGGCGGGAAATTTTTGGTGGGAAAGTTTTGGTGGGAAAGTTTTGGTGGGAAAGTTAAACATCTCGTGCCTAACCATAACATCTCGGCTCGTTCGTTAAACATCTCGTGTGTAACCATAACATCTCGGCTCGTTCGTTAAACATCTCGTGTGTAACCATAACATCTCGGCTCGTTCGTTAAACATCTCGTGCCTAACCATAACATCTTGGCTCGTTCGTTAAACATCTCGTGCCTAACCATAACATCTCGGCTCGTTCGTTAAACATCTCGTGTGTAACCATAACATCTCGGCTCGTTCGTTAAACATCTCGTGCCTAACCATAACATCTTGGCTCGTTCCTTAAACATCTCGTGTGTAACCATAACATCTCGGCTCGTTCGTTAAACATCTCGTGCCTAACCATAACATCTTGGCTCGTTCGTTAAACATCTCGTGTGTAACCATAACATCTCGGCTCGTTCGTTAAACATCTCGTGCCTAACCATAACATCTTGGCTCGTTCGTTAAACATCTCGTGTGTAACTATAACATCTCGGCTCGTTCGTTAAACATCTCGTGTGTAACCATAACATCTCGGCTCGTTCGTTAAACATCTCGTGCCTAACCATAACATCTTGGCTCGTTCGTTAAACATCTCGTGCCTAACCATAACATCTTGGCTCGTTCGTTAAACATCTCGTGTGTAACCATAACATCTCGGCTCGTTCGTTAAACATCTCGTGTGTAACCATAACATCTCGGCTCGTTCGTTAAACATCTCGTGCCTAACCATAACATCTTGGCTCGTTCGTTAAACATCTCGTGCCTAACCATAACATCTCGGCTCGTTCGTTAAACATCTCGTGCCTAACCATACACGACCGTGATTTACGTCGTTCAACTCAAAACAGCGGAATTTCAACTCCTAATCCTAGCGGAGGAATGTATTATGGCCAGCTTGAAGAAATTCTCGAGTTTTTGTATATTCTGTTCAAGGTTGTGCTGTTCAAAGTCAAATGGTTCGACACTAATAACGAGGGTCGCATAAACCGTTGTACATATAGAAATAACATTACACAAATTATGACAGACCGTGCATCGTTTCAAAATGAACCATACATTCTTGCAACACAAGCAACACAAGTCTTTTACCTTGATTTCCCGGATAAACGTGGTAGTTGGAAGGCCGTCCAAGATTCTTATCATTGAAAGATTTGGAACCCGGATATCATCGTGGTAGAAGACAATCAAGATGTTGTACATGACAACAACTCATCACATGTCACACTCTCTGCTCAGTTGGAAAAGTTGAATTATAGCACCATAGATATAGATGTCCAGCCAGCGGAAGTTGAAGCACCACCAGCACCAATTATCACTGATGTCGACGACGACGATGATATTGATTATGATGACCACATTCCTCATGATTTAGCATCTGATCATGAAGACCACGTCGATGGTGAAGATGAAGCTGGCAGTAATAATGATGATTTTTATCTTAGTGATGTAGGAGATTGATCTCAAATTGTAATTTGTTAAACGACACTTATTTGAATGAAATTGTTATCGAGTTGTTAAATGTGTTTATTTATTTATTTAATTATTTATTATTATCTTTTTTGGTATATATTGTTATTTATTTGAATGTGTGTATATATATGCGTATATGTGTTTCTTCACTAATTTCTATGTTCTTGTACAGATGGTGGATGTCATAGCTACTAGTCATGGTGGTGATGGAGGTCATGAGCCACCCCACATTCCCAGGAGGATAGGCAGCAACTGTGAGCGTAAGAATTTCTCCATTATTTTAATTAAACTTGATCATTATTTGAAATTGCTAACTTGTTATTTTATGTCAACATCACTTTAATTTGATTACTTGCAGGCTCTAATTCTAGAGCTCCCAGGCCTACGAAGCCTGGGTCGAAAATAGGGAAGGGCGGGAAGGTGGTTCGCGGCCCCAACAAGAACACAGCCTTATACTCCACGAGAGATAACACAGGGCGCCCGGTCTCGATCAAATTCAGAAGGAACGCCAAAGGCATGTGGCAGCATGTAGGCGATCACGCTTCATGGTTCTCGAACTTTGTGGGGGACTTGATACGGGAAACCATTCCACTGTATCACAATTCGTGGGATAAAGTTCCAGCGGAAAAGAAGGTACACGTGGATAACAGGCTCAATGTAAGTTTTTTTTTTTTTTTTTTTTTTTTTTTTTTTTTTTTTTTTTTTTTATCTTTTATTTTTTTAATTATTGTGTTTATTTATTTTAAATGTGTTTATTTATTTAAATTTGTCTCTTTATTTAAGTTTCTATATTTATTTTAATTATATTATATTGCAGCATTACTTTGATCTCACCCCCCACCTTGCCGGTCGAAATGGAGTCGCGATTGCCGCTAGCATCGAAGCTTACCTGAAAAAGGTATACAATGACAACAAGTACAAGAACAAGAAGAAAAATTTTACACTGGCAGGTGGGGTCGAGAAACTGGGCGATATCAAGACAAAGCGTCCCGAGAACATGCCGGTAGACGAATGGGAGAGGCAGGTAAATTTGTGGATCGACACATACTTTAATTTGTTATTATTATTATTATTATTATTATTATTATTATTATTATTATTATTATTATTAATAATAATAATAATAATAATAATAATAATAATAATAATAATAATATTTCATTTATATAATAGTTTTTATTATTTATAATAAGCAGATTGATCACTGGAGCGACCCTAAGAAGTTGAAGATAGGGGAGATCAACAGCCAAAACAGGAGCAAAATGAAGACTGCCACCCGTCATGGATCACATTCCCTGGCTGTCATAGCTGATAACTTTGTAAGACACTTTTTAATCATTTTATTTATATATATAGTGTTGGGTGAGTATTGATTGATTTTATTTATAAACAGTTGAGCTCCCCCGACACCGACACCCAGGATACTCGAGATCATATTGACTTGTACAGACATACCCATACCAGAGGGGAGGTCTGGGAGTCTGAGGAGGCCGAATCTAGATACGTAAGTATAATTTATTTCCAAAAACTCACCAACATTAATGCAATATAATAAATCATGACTTATATATTACTTTTCTTGTTTTTTTGTAACTAAACAGAATGAGATGATTCGGCTGCGGTCAGAGAGCACCTCCTCTGGGATGCGTATGTCGGATACGGAGATCCTGAGCCAGGTGATCGGTGGCAAGCAGAGGGGGCATATTCCTGGCATAGGTCCAGTTTTACCTGGAGGTGGTCATAGGACGACTCTTAGCTCCTCACGAGCTCGTGAGGAAGCCTCCTCGTCCTCTCTGCGCGAGACCGTGGCGCAGCAGGGGAGCGCGCTGGCGCAGCAGGAGAACACGCTGCAGATGATTCTGAATTGGGCGAGGAGACAGCCGGGTTTTCCTGGGGAGCTAGCAGCGGGATTGCCGGGGACATCAGGATCCCAGAATGCATCGCCGGGTGAGTCTAGACCTGCAGGGGAGGGTAGTCAGGGAGCTGGGGGTAGTGGGGGTAATGGGGATGGTGGGGAGAATGGGGATTAGTTTATGGGTCGGATGAGACACTTTATATTTGTTTTGGTTTATTGGACATAGCTGTGTATATTTAGATGGATTATTATGTGTTAGGATTCCCAACTAACTTGTTCCTCGCTAGCTTATGTATAGTTTTGTAGAATATCATGTGGATCACGGTTTTTGAACCGTTTTTGGCGTATTTGGATCCATATGATTATGTTTAGCGAATTTGGATTGTTTAGCGAAGTTAATATTATTTTTAGTGAATTTTGTTTGAATTTGGTGTTGTTGTATTTAGCGAATTTGGTTTTAATTTGGTGTTGTTGGCGAGTTTGTTGTTTTGGCGAAGTTGGTGAAATGGGTAACAGCAGGATTGTGTAATATATGCTGCATTGGAGAGGTTTTTTCTGCACCCATTGCGGAAAAAACCTGGAATTACCCATTTTGCAGCAATTTGCTGCAAAATGGGTCAGGTACTTTCGGCGGGGACATGTCCCCGCCGAAAGTAAAAAAGATTTATATTAAAATAGTTTTCTGCGGGGACTCGTCCCCGCCAAAAGTAAAAAGAATTTATATTAAAATGGTTTTCTGCGGGGACATGTCCCCGCGAAAATCCTATAATCAAATTAATTAATGAGTTGATTAATTAACTTTTTATTTAATTATATACCTTTTGGCGGGGACATGTCCCCGCCGAAAAGTATTGCCACGTTGGACTAACTTTGACCACCCAGAAACCAGTGGGACCCATGTGTCCCCGCGGAAAGTGTGTAAAAGTCACCGCGGGATGTATCAGCGACGGTCTAGCCGCGGCGGCGTTTCGGCGGTGACATGTCCCCGCCGAAAGGGTACTGGCGGGGACATGTCCCCGCCGAAAGGCAAAAAAAGTCCCAGCCGAAAGTGTCGAATGTTGTAGTGGGATGTGATAATTTGGTAGAATTTAATGCTCCCGTTGGATGTCAAGTGGTTGTTTGAGGTTGACCGATATCGAGTTTTACGATAGATGTGAACCAAAGTTTAGTTGTTCTTCAACTACTTTAGATCTGGTTGAGTAGCTGAGTGGTGAATTAGCTGATGGCCAAAGGAAGTTGGTAGCTCTTGCACTTAAGTAGCTTGCTGGGGCAAGGTTAGTTTAGCTCTGTGTTATGTTCTCGTTTTCTGTAATAGATGGAGGCTCCATTGGATCCCACAAAAGAGCTTTCTAGGCTGGTATACGAGCACAAATACGAGGATGCTTTTACTGCTCCCCTGCAAAGAAGTGATGTCTGGATTGTTTCCTGGTTATGCTGATCAGGTATTTTTTGTCTGCAAAGATTATACGATTTTATAATATTCTGAGTTGTATAAGTGCTTGTTAAAGCCCTATTGTCGGCCACGTGTAGAGTCAGCTAGTTAACATTTGTAATACTGATTTAACTTTAAGGATACGATAACTTTTATGTTCGTAGTTTGCCATGAAGTTTCAAACTTAAACGGGTAAAGGAAAATCTAAGTTGAGATATAACCAGATAAAGTGTCATTTGATTAAATGTTTAAAGTCCTCCTAAATAAGGACAAAGCAGATTAACCTCCGTAAAAAAACGGAAGTAAGTAATATAAAGTAACTGGTAAGCAAGAAATAAATTAGGATTCACATGTTCTGAGAAAGAAACATAGCCTTGGAAAGGTAGACGGGAGGAGTAACATGCTGTTGAGTGCTGAAACTTGAAACACTCTGAACCATATTTTAGTGATAGATATTTGTTACCAATACGCTTCGTGCAGAACATTTACCAACGTTTCATAAATTTTGATTCTTGTCATCTAGGTTGACCTACAGGGGCTATTAACAATCAATCCTTTGCCCTTGAGTCAAGGAGTACTACTGTTGTTGCTTCAACAGCTGGCTTGTGACATTGGCAATGATACATC
The DNA here is from genome assembly GCA_021014915.2 of Artemisia tridentata subsp. tridentata. Classification (NCBI taxonomy): domain Eukaryota; kingdom Viridiplantae; phylum Streptophyta; class Magnoliopsida; order Asterales; family Asteraceae; genus Artemisia; species Artemisia tridentata. The sequence continues at coordinate 14,251,771 of CP139509.1, forward strand.
AAAGAAACTTGCATGGATGATGGACGTTGTAGTAGCCATAAAGCCATCAGACAGCATGATAGCAGTGCATGTACGCCCCATATTTGACCAAGTCAAGTCTATACTAAATCATCAAGTGAGTATTCCCACAACCTCAGTAGCTGAGCGTTCAAGCATAAAGATTGTCATGAAACTCATCAGCTCCACACTCGGGACCCTGTAAAGTAGTTGATGATCATATATATTTGCAGAGGGACTGTTTGTACAAAGCTTTAGAATTTTGTAATGGCGATAAGTCTTGCTCTTAATTAAATGGGTCTTGGGTTTTTGTTTTCTTGCTTTCTTGTTTTATAATGAATGTTTTAGGCCTGTTTATCCAAAATTTGTACATTTATTCTTATGTATTAAGTTTTTGTTTTTGATCTTGTAGAGCTTGATTTTATTTGACAGTGTTGTATACTTTTTATTTAATCCAAAGTTTTGATATGATATTCCTTTTTAACTTATTAACTTTTTAAATTTAATACTTTTTCAGCTTGTTCATTTAGCTATTGAGTGACGAATTTTAGTGGTTTTTATGGTGTTACTTTAAACTTTCAATATGTTGCATATGTTGTAATGTAGCCAAGTGGCCCAAATCAACATGACTTCATATTCACTTCTTTATAATATGGCCGTTGACAATTTTTCACTTTTCTGTCTTTAGTTTATCAACTTTTACTTTTCAGTGAAGCTTTTACAGTACACATGGTAATGGGAATTAGTGCACGCTTCATACCTTCATCTTTTGGAACATGGGTTAAATTGGTAGATTGTGACATTGTGTAATGATCATAATTTTATTTTTTTCCTCAAAAGTTTTCAAAAGTTTGATTGATGTACTCAGGGGGTGTTTATAGTGGCTTATATAAAGGGCTTAAGTTTTTTTACGAAAATAGCTAATGGCTTATGTTTTATCAAAACACACTTCTTCAAAAGTTCAAATAGTGTTTGGATTAGCTTATGCAGTTTCAAATTACAATATTGGTCAAATGACAAAAAAATGCATCGAACTTGACACTTTCTGTGATTGTGTGTAGCAAACTATTTTTTCTTCTTATTGTGTGTACGGAACTTTCAAATTTCGATCATTGTGTGTATTTTGTGAGCATTTTACCCTTATTTTTTTGAAATTTTGAAGAGTAAAATGGTCATTTTACATGGCAAAATAAATACACACAATGATCGAAATTTGAAAGTTCAGTACATACAATAAGAAAAAAAAAAGTTGGCTACACACAATCACAAAAAGTGTCAAGTTCGATGTTTTTTTTTTTTTTTTTTTTTTTTTGTCATTTGCCCTACAATATTAGCATATTGACTGAAAATGACAACACTAAAAACAATATGTTAGCCGGAAAAAAAGTTGCAACAAAAGAAACGGTGAGGGTGAGATTATAAATAATACGAATAAATTAGAAAAAAACAACGTAAAAAAGCTTATGAACTTGGTCTTATTTGAGCTAAAAGAAGCTAATAACTTATGTCACCTAGTAACATCAATCACTATTTTGAGCTCATGTGTTTTCAAGACACAGTAAGCCCATAAGCTCCTTCAAATAAGCTAATCAAAACACCCACTTAATTAAGCTCTTATGCCATGTTTTTACAATCGTGTAACTATATTTTTGTTATCTAGATGGTTGGATTTTTCGAACACGTTAAATGTGAGTTGGTGTACGTTTGTTAAACATTGGTAAAAGAATGTTTTACATGGCTCTTTTTGGTAAAATCCATCAAATCTTTTGGTCATTGGGTGCTCGCCGGTGATCGAGAGCGATCCCGGTTATTTTCGTTTTGTTGTTTTAGTTTAACTAGAATTTTTTTTTGATGAGTTGCCATTATTCAAACATATTTTTTTCTTCCTCAACAAAATTATTTTCACGTCGTACTGTCGAAGATCAATTGTCGCTGACAGCAAAATTATCTTTAAACTTTTATCATAGGGGTTGTTACTTGTTAGCAATGCAACAATGAGATATATACGTGATAGCTTGAGAATAAATGGCATAACTTCACGTTTATGTACCAATACCTTACTCTACGTTTAATAACCATAAAAAAGATTGGGCAAATGTTTCAAAAAAGTACCATACTTGACATCATTTTTTCAAGGTATTTTGCATACAATTTTGTGACATTTTTACTTATACGGGTATTTTTCTTTCAAATTTAGCATTTTTAGGGTATTTTGTGACATTTTTACCCCTTTCGGCTAATATAAATTTTTTATTTTCGAAGGGCAAAAATGTCAAAAAAAATGTCGCAAAATACCTCAAAAATGACAAATTAGAAAGAAAATTACCCTTTTAAGCAAAAAAATTTTGTTCGATACCCAGAAAAACAAATGATGTTAAGTATGATACATTTAAAAAATATTTGCCCAAAAAGATTAGACATCATGAGAGCTAGGTGCTAACAGTTGGCACCTATAAATGTTATATGCGCCGGCACATTAGTTTTTTACCTTATAACATTAATATAACACAAAACCCAAAAAATTTCTACCAAAAAACCCCACTCATTCACAACAAAATAAAAATAGAGAAAATACCTAAAACTGTCCACAACGATACACCTATAACACGGATGGGACGGTGCAGTATAACACGGATGGCGGCGCCATAGGGTGCAAATTGGCACCTATTACATGCATGCCGTATGTGCATTGCACCGTCCTCTAAAAAACATGACACTTATCACGAATCACAGTACCAACACTTCATAAGGTGACAACGTACGTACTGCCATTTATACAAACACGCAGCCTAGTAAACTACCTCCATCAGATACTTCATATTCTACGTTTGATGGATCGTGTTTTGGTTAACTTATTGTGAATCGGGAGGCCTTGGATGATGAAAGATCATCATCTCCATGGCAAAAGTTTAGAGAGATAAAGTATAGAAAAGATAAAGAGGAAACTTATGTTTTATTGATAATGAAAGAAAAGATGAAAACACCCACAAGCTCCAACCCTCCTAGTGAAGTCTAGGAGGGGTATATATAGGGCCAAAACACATGACTTTACAATAATGACACTTTTAGTCCATGTGTTTGTGGCAAATAAGATAACTAATGTAATCACAAATATGTTGTCACATTTTGGTGCGAGAAGCATACCCAACAATCTTCCCCCAATGTGGCAACATATGGGATTACTTACATCATATCATACAAGTAAAAATACAAATAAAGAAAGGTCTTCATAAGCTCTTCATGTGCTGAGGATGATTACAGTTGACGCTCTTTGTCTTTATCTTGTACCTCGGCTTGAGAACTTTTCTTTACTCGTAGTCACATGATGTAATATACATGAACTGGATTAACTCCCCCCCAATTCATGCTGCATGTCTTTAACGGCTTCTTCATATACTTCTTTTTGGAGAAGTTTCTGAATCAGCTTCCCCCCAAACTGACAACCGTCTTCAGCAGATTTGAAACTTTGATGTAGTTAACACGTCTTCTAACTTTTGAAGGTTGTAAGTACGCAGCGGAATTTGTAGATGACATCGTAAACCACACCACGCAAATCTGACTAGTACTAAGTAACGATTATGCTCAATGCGGAAGTCCCGTTCGGGGGTAACATGCAAGAAATTAGCAAGATCTTCTCACATAAGTAGGCTACTTCGCACATCACACCCTGCGAAAGTTGAAACGATTACACCAAAATCACAAAACTGAACCACAGATCATCTCTGCGGACGTCTTCCGGTAGTAATAAAATTGTAAGCTCGATCACGTGAGTCTGTTATGCGTCCCCGATGTGCACATTTCTTCCCCCTGAATGCAGATTCATCTGGAAAAAGAGTGTTTTCGCAAAAAAAATGCAAAGAAAGTCAAAGAAAGTCAAAGCACATCTACTCTCTCTTCCCCCACGATGTCTTCGCAGAATCGGAAGCATACACACTATGGTTACGATGGAAACGGAGGCAGCGTACACCCTGTATGTCCAATTAAGCGAAGATGTGTGAAGTACCATAAATAGCCCGCGAGAATCAACTGCTGATAAAATCTCTACTCTTCTATACTCTTCTCATCTAACTCTTTACCGACCCCATTATCATTCCGACGGCTTTTTGTATTGACCACTGATGGAGAAAACCCAGTATTACGAACTTGAGACTGAAGTAAAATAACCCAAGCTTGTGACTTAAACTTGCACTATTGTCTGACTAAGTACCTATACTGAGCACTACAACGTAACTCCTTAAAGCATAGGTCGATTCATATACCCATCCAACCATCCTTTACTGTATATGAACTCATCTTGGATATCCACATCTTTGTGTGACACTTGAGCACTACAACGTAACTCTTTTAAAGTGATAGCTATACTCTGTGAGCACAACAACGTAACTCCTTACATCAGGTATAACTAGATAACTCAAGTCTTAATCATTTTGAAGATTGTAAGCTCGAACAAGGATTTCGAAGAATCATGCATCCAACCAACCCCGATATCTTCAAGATACTAAGTACATGTACCCGTGATATACCACTTCAACCTCAAATAAATAATAAAGAAGTATCCCCGTAGTCACATCTTGCGGTTCAATACCCAACACTAGCCTTTTGACGGTTTAGGTGAACTATGATAATGGTTTTATCCCGATCTTGTCAAAATCGTATCCCCGTGAAATTAGTCATTTTGTCACTGAAACCCAACAATTAATCAGTAAACTACCATAAAATTTTGCTAAACTTTTGTATAGCATATATTAAATCCAGTAGTAGTTACGCAGCTCAATTTCATTGTTTAGGAATCCTATGACATAAACTTAGTCAGAATCAAACCCATTAAATTATTAAGCCAACTAAAACCCGGGCCCAACATGAGGAAAAACATAAGCCCGATCCAACACCAAAGGTTATACCTTGGTATAAAATCATACCCTAACATCACTTTAACAGTTAACCCTACACACATAATACTTTTCCATCCGCCCCCATCCTTGAACTTACACTCACCAAACTTTCATCCCAAAAAAAATTCAATCGATCCCACATCACTTCATTTCACTCTCAACAAATCAACACAAACACAAACGAAAGTAGTGCCAAACCTCGACCTATGTCTACTTTGTTGCTCAATCCGAATCAATAACTTGTATTAAGGCTTCATGATTCTTGGAAGGGTCAAAGGTAGGTTCTACGTATGTTCTTAGTTCTTGTTGTTGTTTTGAGTTTATTGAACGAATTAAAGAAGAGAGGATAACGTTTTTGTTATCACTCTTGTCTTGTATATTCGGATATTTAAATGAAGCAAAGAGCTTCAAAATAGATCGATGATGTGTTGATTCTTGTGGCACTTGTCTTTGGACTCGTCTATGATTACCAAACAAGAGTAACCTGAGATCTAATTGTTTGATTTTTTCTTTTCGGTTTGAATGGTATGGAAGTAGAAGAGGTGCTGAGGAGTGATTGTGAGAATGGGAATAGGATAGACTTATGTTGGATTTGTTAGTTGGGTGTTGTTTAAGTTGTATTATTTCATCAAGTTTTCATTCATCTTCATATAGATTTGTTTTGGCAGTTTGGTAGTGGTCTGTTTCTGCATCATCTTTCATTCTTTTGTTTATGATTATCGATAAATGATCGTCGACCATTGACCGTTGACCATTGACCGGTTGACCCGAGCAACTGCGATAAGTGGTCTTGTCCCAACTGCGATAAAGACGCATTTGCGATAAAAACGCAATAGCGATAAAATTATCGAATTTCTTGTACAAGAAATCGAACTCAGATAGAAGAGGGTTTATCGGGATTGCTTTACAAGCAATATCGATAAAAAAGGGTTTTGACTTTTTGACCATGAAATCCGGCGAGATTCCGGCCAAAATTTTCCGACCATCATTTCCGACCACCTTTTGCTTACCCAGATCTGACCACTTTACACATAAATCATCACGGATATTCATCACGGGAAACAACAAAAAATGAACAGATACGACCATTAATCTGACAACTTATTCTGACCATGTTTACCAGTTTTCCGACCACTTAACAACCACAAATTTTCACGGGACCAGTTTTCCGACCATGTTTATCCGACCGTAAAATACTCACGGTATGATAAAAAACAGTCGCAAAAAAACCATACCAATACACAAAAGAATGTTAAGATACTGTTATTAATACTTTTAGATAAGAAAAGTAGGACCAGTAAAAGTAGTAATAAAACAGCATCAAAAAACAGTCCAGATCCAAAAGTAAATACGATTTTGACAAGAAATAATCACGTAAATCAACCAAAACTAATACCATGGCTCTTGATACCAATTGATGTATCGTGTTTTGGTTAACTTATTGTGAATCGGGAGGCCTTGGATGATGAAAGATCATCATCTCCATGGCAAAAGTTTAGAGAGATAAAGTATAGAAAAGATAAAGAGGAAACTTATGTTTTATTGATAATGAAAGAAAAGATGAAAACACCCACAAGCTCCAACCCTCCTAGTGAAGTCTAGGAGGGGTATATATAGGGCCAAAACACATGACTTTACAATAATGACACTTTTAGTCCATGTGTTTGTGGCAAATAAGATAACTAATGTAATCACAAATATGTTGTCACATTTTGGTGCGAGAAGCATACCCAACAACGTTCTACCAACATCAAATATAAAAAGCATAAGCTGATACATAATATCAAAGCCCACTACAAAAACATGGCCTTTGATTTCTTCAGCTTCCACTCTCATCAGGTTATTTATGGTACAATTTCCTATTAGAAATTGGGTAATGGGTATGAATGTATATGATGATAATCTGACTATTAGGGTCACATTGTCTAATCTGTTTTACATCACCTATTCACCTGCTAACAAAGTGAATCAATGACGAACGATCGATTACTTAAACCATTTGTTTATCTAATCATCACAATCGGAAACAAGACAATGCAACCCGTTTTATTACTATCCGAAAGATAATCACTTTTGAAAAAGCAACACTATCTAAAAGAGTTTAAAAATTGAGATGAGGTATTATATGATAGGTTTGGTTAAATAGCCCAAAACCCGTTTGTCGGCTTAGGGTCTATTAGGGTTTTATTTTGCTATGTTCATATATCTTACGCCGGTGTTTTTTTTCACACGGGGTCTTCCATTCATCTTATTGTCACTACCTTCATTACACATTTTTTTGCATCCGGTTATTTTAAATTGAGTTGGAATTAATCAAAATATCAACTCGTGACTCATCGCCACTTTACAGGGTGACAGTAAAAATTCACATTTTAAAGAGGGGATGAGTCACGAGTTTATTGGATCAATTACAATTTATAAAATATAAAGTATGAAAATGCGACATTGGCAAGAACAAGAAGAAGAATAAAAGACCCCGAGCGAAAAAAACACAGGCCTAAGATTTAGGAATACAACAAGCATAAAAGGACACAAAGCACACAACCTATCATCTAATAGAAAGACCATTATATGCGGAAATTTCACATTTACTTATAAATGAGTCAGTTCATGTCATGTTAGATCGAATGCATAAAACGGGTAGATATACAAAGATTAAAAGGTAACTGATCAAATAGAGACGAAAGCCGCTTTTAAGTGTAATAACTTAAGAATAAAAACTTCTAAATCAGATTATTCACAAAACTAATAAATTTTAAATAAAACTTTTCTAAGCATATATTAATTTGACACACTGGTTGTAAAGTCAACACAAGGTGTAACAAATTACCAAACATGCGTGACAGAGTTTATTTTTCACATTTACAATAACCAATATCCATGATACATGTGAAAAGTTACCTGATCAGGGATAAACGTAACATGGAGGCTTCCAACGCTTAACTCCCTCTAACGTGCGTTAAGATTGCAAAAAAGGTCCCTTTAAGGCTTTAACGCCGAATTGCGTTAACCTTTGGAAGGGCTCTAATGGACACAAAGCACACAACCTATCATCTAATAGAAACACCATTATATGGGGAAATTTCACATTTACTTATAAATGAGTCAGTTCATGTCATGTTAGATTGAATGCATAAAACGGGTAGATATACAAAGATTAAAAGGTAACTGATCAAATAGAGACGAAAGCCGATTTAAGTGTAATAACTTAAGAATAAAAACTTCTAAATCAGATTATTCACAAAACTAATAAATTTTAAATAAAACTTTTCTAAGCATATATTTGACACACCGGTTGTTTGTAAGAAATTCAAACTTTTGGGAAGTCAACACAACGTGTAACAAATTACAAAAAATGCGTGACAGAGTTTATATTTCACATTTACAATAACCAATATCCATGATACATGTGAAAAGTTACATGAGCAGGGATAAATGTAACATGGAGGATAGTTGCCTTCCACACATATGACCTGTTACCAGGAGACTTGACCCGCACATACATCAAAAGTTACCCATTTGACCTAACAGACTAGACCCAGCTTGAGATAGTAAGAGTAAGGCAGATGACCGCAAGGTAGCCTTAATTTGTCCAAGAAACCTCTCTAAGTAATATTCATGTATGACAGAAAATGCATGTAAGTACATGTATACATGAACTGTAGAAAGACTAATACAAATGATGTTAAGTTGTAAACAAATAAGTCCCTAAATGGGTCGACACAAATGTCCCTAAATGTTTCCAACTTTTTCATCGCTTTATAACCCAAATTCGGCTCATGTTGGTTGTGGTTCTCGAATGTGTCTGACATTTTTTAAGTGCCGATTTAACGGTATATGAAGGCCGTCAGTTATGGTCTTCCATGTGCTCTCTAACGTCTCGTGTTTCTTGGGCTTTGATACTCTTAAAGACCTCACACCTGCTGAAGCATTAGTTATATACCGTTAAAGAGCGATATACTTAACTAATTTTTCAACAGGTGTGAGATCCTTAAGAGTGTCAAAGCCTAAGAACCACGAGACAATAGAGAGCACATGGAAGGACATAACTGACGGCCATCATACCGTTAAATCCAACTTTTTCATCACTTTATAGCACAAATTCGGCTCATGTTGGTTGTGGTTCTCGAATGTGTCCGACATTTTTAAGTGCCGATTTAACGGTATATGAAGGCCGTCAGTTATGGTCTTCCATAACGTCTCGTGTTTCATCACTTTATAGCACAAATTCGGCTCATGTTGGTTGTGGTTCTCGAATGTGTCCGACATTTTTAAGTGCCGATTTAACGGTATATGAAGGCCGTCAGTTATGGTCTTCCATGTGCTCTCTAACGTCTCGTGTTTCTTGGGCTTTGATACTCTTAAAGACCTCACACCTGCTGAAGCATTAGTTATATACCGTTAAAGAGCGATATACTTAACTAATGTTTCAACAGGTGTGAGATCCTTAAGAGTGTCAAAGCCTAAGAACCACGAGACAATAGAGAGCACATGGAAGGACATAACTGACGGCCGTCATATACCGTTAAACCCAACTTTTTCATCGCTTTATAACCCAAATTCGGCTCATGTTGGTTGTGGTTCTTGAATGTGTCCGACATTTTTAAGAGTGCAAAAACATGCATGCAAAAAAGGAAAAAATAAAACGAATTCAACAAGAATAAATACCATTATTAGAACACCGGAGACAAAGCATTACTGTTTATTAGTATATTCGGGATACGCTGCAACTGTACTTAGTAACCACTTAAAGAAAATCACTGATAGTCGCGCAGCTTTAAAACTTTATATCTTTAGTAAATTCTTGTTTAAGTATGAGCCTCATGAGCAAAGATTTATATATTGACAAATTTACACAAACTATAGATGGGATTTTACATCTCAAGAAGTAGCATCTTCATACGATAGAAACTTTTTTCATTACGACACAATGCACGTAAGCACAATCCCTGCACTCACTGAATGTAAGGTGAACCACGATAATTTGTCGTTTACATCTCGCTATTGCTGCATTTATAGTATTGGTGAAAAGTATCCAATATAAAAACTACATAAAAGTTTGGTTAAATGAAAGAACAAATAATGTATTATAGTTTTCACCAATATTATGAATGCAACTCAAGCATGATGTAAATGACGATGATCGTGGTTTAGCTTACTTTCTGCGAGCACAAGCATTGTGCTTACGTACATTATGTCGCAATGAGGAGTATAACTTTATGGAAGTGCCACTTCTTGGAGATCTGTAGCTTTTTAGGATATGTCACTTTATAAATCCTCACTCATGAGGCTCGTAAGAACTTGTATTTTTTTTTTTGGTGCGGATTGATTTTTCTAAATTGGAAGCTAAGTATAGACGCATATCAATATGTACTAAGTTTTTATGCTTGTCTTTTATAAAGTTTTTTGTCTTTTATAGTCACGAACTCTTGAAAGACTTCTATCTTTTATTAGAAGAGTGGTAATGATGTGGAGTGTTATAGCACTTAAGCAGCAACCATACCCATCTCAAAAGCGAGATGCTTCACAATCGACTTGAAAGTAACAAGATCGACCATTGTTAATTTCCCAAAGAAGTTGTTTGATTAAAAAAAAGGGGGAGACATAAAAAACTAAAGATGATGGTTTCTGATATCGCCAAGCCCCACCGGAACAATTGAAGGATGGAGACAAAACCACTGCCAATCCGCTATACACCACATGGAAGGCTGCCGATCGTCATGCAGTCATTCTCATCAATTCGTCTCTGTCTGAAGACGCGGTGTCGGTGACTGTTGGCCTCACCACCGCCCGGGAAATCTGGCAGGCTCTTGAAACCGAGTATTGCAACGCCTCAGTTGAGCGAGTTCACAATATTCGTGATAAGTTGCGCTCACTTGTCAAAGGGGCTGACTCTGTGGCAGTTTTTGGACGCAAGTTTAAGGCGTTATGTGATCAACTATCGGCTATTGGTCATGCCGTTTCAGACACCGATATGTTATATTGGTTCACCGCGGGACTCGGTATGGATTACATCAGCTTCACTTCAATTGTCAGGGCGGCTCGTCCAGCCCCCTCATTCCAAGTTTTGCTTGCTCAGGCCGAGAGCCATGAGGTTCTCCTTCGTGATCTTCAGGGGCAAAACACTTCTGCTGCAGCATTTGTGACTCAGTCTTCCCGTCCTCCTCCTCGTGGTGGTGGTGGTGGACGTGGATACAATCGTGGTTCCCGAAATTATAGAGGAGGCAGAAACAATCGTGGTGGTCGTGGTTATAATGGTCCTCGTAACAACAATAGGAACTCCTCTGCTGCTCCTCATGTTTGCCAATTATGTGGTCTCCATGGTCATATGGCTAGTTCCTGCCCTTCCCATGTGTCGTACCCCGCCAGTGAAGCCCATCTTGCAAAATCTTTCCAGGCTCAATGTGAAGTTAATCCAAACAGTGCAAGTTGGTATGTGGACTCTGGCGCTACCGACCACATGACCAACTCTTCTGGTAATCTTCATGACATTATTTTATGTAATGGGAAAGATAAGGTAACTTTTGGGAATGGCAATTCTCTGCCTATTTCTCACACAGGACATACAAATATTGGCAACAATATTCATCTTAAAAATGTTCTTGTGGTTCCTCAAATCACCAAAAATCTTCTTTCTGTCCATAAGCTAACTATGGACAACAATGTTGATGTGCTTTTTTCTCAACCAAATTTCTATGTTCAGGATCGGGGAACGAGGCAGGTCTTGGCTCAAGGACGACGTGAAAACGGGCTTTATGTGTTGAATCAAGATCATCAAGCTCTAAGTGCCGTCTCTACCAATAAAGCATCATATGAATTGTGGCATAGCCGTTTAGGTCATGTGTCCAATGATGTTATTAAACTATTAAATAAAACGGGATTAGTGCAAGTCACATCCATTTTGCCAAAACCTGTTGTTTGTTCCTCGTGTCAAATGTCTAAAGCACATAAATTGCCATTTGACCTTAATCCAAAACGAGCTCTCTTTCCTCTCGACATAGTACATTGTGATTTATGGGGACCATCACCTATCACCTCTCATGAAGGTTATCGGTATTATGTTGCTTTTGTTGATGACTTTTCCAGGTTCACGTGGCTATATCCGTTACACACCAAAGCAATGTTCTCGACCATTTTAACTATTTTTATTGCCTTTGTTCAAACTCAGTTCTCAAGAAAAATCAAGATTTTTCAAAGTGATGGTGGAACGGAATTTGTTAACAATCAAGTCAAAAAGATTTTTGAAAACAATGGAACGTTTCATAGACTCTCGTGTCCGTACACTCCTCAACAAAACGGGCGTGTGGAACGTAAACATCGTCACATTGTCGAAACCGGGCTTGCTATGATGTTCAATGCTAAAATACCTTCATCATATTGGGTTGAAGCCTTTAGCTCAGCGGTCTACACTATTAATCGTCTTCCATCCAAAATTCTTGAAGGCAAATCGCCATTTGAGCTTATGTTTGGCCATGTTCCCAACTACAACAATTTTCGCGTTTTTGGGTGTCGTGTTTTTCCATATCTTAGAAACTATTCAGAACATAAGCTGGCACCGCGTTCGTTACCGTGCATCTTCATTGGGTATGCAACCCAATATAAAGGTTTTCGATGTTTAGAACCCACCTCGCACCGTGTGTATATCACACGACATGCCACCTTTGATGAATCATTTTTTCCATACTCAGGAGACTCTTGTCCACAAAATAATGTTAATCTTGAAATAACAGCCTTTGTTGACAATTCTTCTACAGGCATGATCATAAATACAGAAAATGGGCCTCCAAAATTAAAGCATGTTGACAAAGCCCACGATTCTCCTCCATGTGGCCTCTGTACTGATGAAGAAAATGGGACTCCATCATTCAACAATTCTCAAGAGCAGCCTACTAATTCTAGTCTGAACAGTTCGCTTCCATCCAACAGTGCACCACAAACTGCTTCTTCAGACCATCAGACCGAGCCATCAGCTCCTGCGCCGCCAACTCCGCCTCCGCCACCGCCTCTACCAACAACGGGTCACCACATGACGACTCGTTCCAAAGGAGGTATTTTTAAACCTGTTCACAAACCAGATTTTGTTCACTCACAACGTCACGGTCTTTATGCTGCTCTCTTTGCGGCATCAGATCCGACGAGTTACAAAGTTGCTGCTAAAAAACAGGAATGGGTTATGGCCATGCGGAAAGAAATTGGTGCTTTACATCAAAACAAAACATGGACTCTTGTCCCTAGACCCCCACACACCAATATTGTTGGCTCAAAATGGATTTTTCGTACTAAGTATCTTTCAGATGGCACGATTGAAAGGCACAAGGCTCGTTTAGTTGCTCAAGGGTTCACTCAAGTTCCTGGTCTTGACTACTCACAAACGTTCAGTCCAGTAGTCAAAGCTGCTACTATCCGCATTGTTTTATCATTGGCTGTCATAAATGGATGGAAACTCCATCAACTCGATGTCAATAATGCCTTTTTACATGGTGCTCTTCAAGAACAAGTATACATGGAACAACCACCTGGGTTCATTGACCCGCAGTACCCAAACCATGTTTGTCGACTCAACAAAGCTTTATATGGCCTAAAACAGGCGCCTCGGGCTTGGTTTCAACGTCTCAGTACATTTCTCATTCAGAATGGATTTTCTTGCAGTCGTGCTGACCCATCTCTATTTGTTTTCAAACGAGATTCATGCATCATCTATTTATTGGCATATGTGGACGACTTAATTATCACTGGCAATCGGGAAAGTCTTATATCCTCCTTCATTCATAAACTCAATTCTGAGTTTGCTACGAAAGACTTGGGCGAATTAAGTTATTTTCTGGGTCTAGAAGTAACTCACTCACAAGGTCAACTATTTCTCAGCCAATCGAAATATGCTAGAGACATCCTAGAACGGGCTAATATGTTACACGCCAAATCGATGGCCACTCCCCTTGCAGCTAATGTTGTTTTTTCCTCCACTGGAGAGTCATTCGAAGACCCCACCTTATACCGATCTTTAGTTGGCGCTCTTCAATACCTAACTATCACTCGTCCCGATATCTCCTATGCCGTCAATCAAGTAAGCCAGTTTCTGCAGAATCCTACCACTGATCACTATCAGCATGTCAAACGAATACTCAGATATGTTAAAGGTACCATCGATTTTGGGATCACCTTTCGCCGCGCAACTCCGTCCAACATTCTTGGCTACTCAGATGCCGACTGGGCCCGTTGTATTGAAACCCGTCGATCAACTTATGGATACTCTATCTTTCTTGGGGGCAACCTTGTATCATGGAGTGCCAAGAAACAGCCGAGTGTAGCACGCTCCAGCTGTGAATCTGAGTATCGTGCTATGGCCAATACCGCTGCTGAAATTGTTTGGGTCACTCACCTACTCAGGGAGCTGCATGCGCTTCCACCTGATCGTCCCACTTTACTTTGTGACAATCAAAGTGCCATATTTTTAAGTCAAAATCCCATTGCTCATAAACGTGCTAAACATATAGACATCGATTACCACTTCATTCGGGAACTTGTCTTCTCAGGTAAGTTATACACAAAGTTTGTTCCTACCAAGCTCCAAGTGGCTGATATTTTTACTAAAAGTCTCCCAAGACCTCAGTTCGAGCTCTTCAGAGACATGCTTTGCCTTGGGTCACCACCATCTCGCTTGCGGGGGGATATTAGTCAGAATAAACATAGAAATACTTAATGGGTTAGGATTGTATTTTATATCTCTCTTTTGTACTCAAGTGTAAATTATTTATCTATTTATATCATATGCATCCTCACATAGAGGATCATCCATTCAATAAAAATCCTTTCTTTAATTCTCTTAATACGAAAAACATATTTGCACAGTATCTTTGTAAGGGATAAAAATTCGAGTTATGCATTAAGCTCGATAAATCAACAGCATGTGAAATACAGATTTTTACTCCTAGATTAATGTAAAGCTCAAATAATACAAAGACTTATTAATTGAGGCATGCCACGTTTGACTTAAGAACACGAGTTTAAGTAATCTAAGCAAGTAAAACTAATAAACTAAGACTAAAAAAATCCTAATCTTAAAAATACTGGAGTAACAAATATAATATTTACGTAAAAAGAGATAAAAGGTTTAGAATTAACCAAACAAGGATTAAGGATGATCGAATGTGATGTCGAGATCCTCCTCAAATCTCCAAAGCGCCATGCATCCAATCTGACAACAATAACGAAAATAAAATAACATAATTTTTATTGATCAAAACCTAATGAAAACATAGGTAATGGGTCTATATTTATAGGAGAAGTGGGATAATTCTAGAAGCCTATTATTTATAGAGTCCCAATTTGATTAGGAAACGATTCTTAATTAATCCTAGAAAGTTTGAAAATAAAATCCTAATACTATTTCAAAAATTACATACATGTCATTAAGTCATAAACCTTTTGATTGTATAAACCTATTTCCACTACATATAAACTTCTTAAAACTTTATAAACATCACATAAAACTCAAATACATTAAATTGTGAAGAAATTCAAGATTTTAGACATTTTGATGTCATGTAAGCATGAAATAGATTTCCACTATGGTAGATAAAAGTTTAGACATCTTCATCCTTTTATAAACATTTTTGTAAATTACCATAGTGGATCCTCTTACTTTTATATAAAACTTAAACTGTGCCCTCGGCGCACATATTAGAAAATCTCATATCTTTTTAGTTTGAATTTTAACGAAATTTTATATATAGTGTCTAATAATGGCAAGTAAATTTTTCTCAGTTGTTTATGTTGTTCATATAGAATTGATTTTGCTAGTCTTCCGCCTAAGCGCAAATGGTTTAGTGGTGAGGGTAAAGTCTTGTACGAACTAAGGTTTTCAAGATCGGGATCCCACTCATGATCGTTTTCGTCTTTGCAAGATCGTTATCGTAAGATCGGATCGGGATCTTAAGATGCTACTATAATGCCATTTTCTTAATAACCTTTTTTAATATTATACAAATCTACGAATTATATATATCATAAACACAAAATTATAGGAATATTTCATGAAAATGTTGTCATAAATTATGATTATGTATTTTTTTAAAGAAGATTAACATGTTATTTTTTAAAGTTTATAAAAGATAATTCATAACTTTATAGTTTTTTGTTCGACAAAAATAAGATCGGATCGGATTAGATCTTAAGATCCAACAGTCAAGATCGGGATCCTATGAGATCTTATGCTTGCAATGATCCTACGTAGGATCGGGATCATTTTTGCTATGTAGCATCGTAAAATCGTAAGATACTAAGATCAGGATCGGGATCTTAACAAACATGATACAAACTACAAATTATAAAGCTTTAGAATTTTGTAATGGCGACAAATTTTGCGCTTAATTAAATGATTTTGAGTTTTTGTTTTCTCGCTTTCTTATTTTATAATGAATGTTTTAGGTCTGTTTATCCAAAATTTGTACATTTATTCTTATGTATTAAGTTTTTGTTCTTGTAGAGGTTGATTTTATGTGATAGTAATGTATACTTTTATTTAATCCAAAGTTTTTATTCCTTTTTTCAAAAACTATTAAAAAATGTATCGAACTTTACGTGAAAATCGGTTTTGTGTAGTGAACTAAAATTTTTAAGAAAAAGAGCATCGAACTTCAAAAAATGCATGTATTTATGTAACATGTGACCTGCACAGCAGGTCACAAGCCTAGTCAGCAGGTTTCTTTTTTTTTCTTCCCACATTTACCCTACTAACCCGAATTTACATAAATGGTCCCTCTCGTTACATTAAATTGCCAAAAACGTCCAAAATCATAATTTTTATAGAAAAAGAAATATTTTATTTCGGAAATAAATTTTTTTAGGAAAATAACTTATTTTTTCCCGAAATTAATTTTTTTTTCGGAAAAAAAAATTTTTAAGAAAATTTTTTTTGAAAATAATTTTTGAAAAAAGAAAAAAATTATTTTCGGAAAATTTTTTTTTTCTGAAAAAAAATTTCATTTTTCGGAAAATTTTAAAATTAAAATATTTTTCGAAAAAATTTAATTTTTTTTTATAAAATTTTTTTTTCGGGAAAATTAAAAAAAATAAATATTTTTCGGAAAAAAATAATTTTCGAAAAAAAAAAATTGGAAAAAAAAATTTTTTTATAAAAAAAAAATTTTCGGAAAATTAAAAAAAAAAAAAAAAAAAAATTCTTATAAAAAATTTTTTTCGGAAAATTAAAAAAAAAAATTTGGAAATTTTTTTTTATAAAATTTTTCGGAAAATTTAGAAAAAAAAATTTTTCGGAAAAAAAAAATTTATAAAAAAAATTTCGAATAAAAAATATTTTTTGGAAATTTTATTTTTTTTTTTACAAAAAAATTTTATTCGGAAACAAAATAAAAAAAAAATTCCGAATTATTTTTTTCCGGAAAAAAATAATTTTCTGAATTTTTTTTTTGAAATTATATATAATTTTCTAAAAAAAAAAGATTTTTGACCTTGGACGCAATTTAGCGTAACGACAGGGACTATTTATGTAACTTACTGTTAGGACCTTGGCTGCAATTTGCAAAATAAGGAAGGGTAAAAAGGTCATTTCCTCTTAAAAAAACCTGCAACCTGCTGTGCAGGTCACATGTTACATAAATAGATGCATTTTTGGAAGTTCGATGCTTTTTTCCTTAAAAAATTTAGTTCGTTACACAAAACCGATTTTCACGTAAAGTTAGATACATTTTTTAATAGTTTCCCCTTTAGCTATTGAGTGGCAAAATTTGAATGAATGGTTTTTATGGTGTTAGTACAACATGGTTATCAATGTTGTAGCCAAATGGCCCAAATCAACATGACTTTATATTCACTTCTTTATAAGGGTACAAGATGGTTATCAAAGCACATTTTGACTCCGTGTATAAAATGGCTTTTGACAATCTTCACTTTTTCACAGTATTACTTACTTTTAACATTTCACCACTCCGCAAACCACTATTTAGGTGTGTAAACGGCCGAATCGAGTCGAACTTTTGCAGGGCTCGGCTTGACAATATTATGTTCGGCTCAAGCTCAACTCGATAGCTCGACAAGACTTCATAAAGAAAGTGCGAGCTCAGATTAAAATGCTCGATTTATATATAATTATGTGTTGTTTAAATTATAATTGACATATAACATGAGATTTAATTTTGGTCCGAACTTAGCTCGAAAAGTTCGATAAATAAATAATTACACTCAGTGTATTCACATTTAAGCCTTTAAAATATACGTAAAATATATAAAGATATCTATATCTCTTAAAAGCTCCACAATAACTCGATTTGAGCTTTACGTTTTTCCGTTTAAACTATGAAGGATTATTAGACAATAAATTATATAGGGTTTTGTGTTTGTTTTTATTAGTTGATTTAGTTTTTAAATATAATAAGTTATCTTGTTTACCAAGATTATATTAACCTAAATAAGTTTCATATTTTTCTGTGAAGTGCTAAGAGAAAAAAAATGTGGTCATATATGATAGTTGCATTCGTCCCACATCGGTGGATTAGAGAAAAACAATGTGTTTATATCCGCAATTCTAATCAAATTTTTCAACGCCAGTTAGTAACATTTTGCATAAACCAGTTTCCCTACCGAATGTAGGAAACCAAACGGTTCGGTATCTTCACCCTCAATACATACTATACGTAAACAATATGCAAAGTAGTAACGCAAGATTTTACTGTATTATTTTTATGGTTTATAATTAAGGAAATTAATATGGGAATTTGAACTCGTACGAAACAAAAAGGAAGTTTTACTTAGGGAAAATACCACCTCTGTTGGTTTTTACTTAAATATCCCGAAACGTTTGTAATTTCTTTTACCTATTTTGTAATTTAACTGAATTGTTGGTGATGTGCCCGGTTCGGTGCAAGTTTTAAATTTATAAGGGGGTGAATTACCGAATCTAATAACAACACATACGAGCAAGTATACTCGTCCGTTGTAGCAAGATTTTGATGGTAAGTCGGGATCATTCGCAGGGATTTGTGTAGTGAATCGAATTATAAGTTAAAAGCAACTATCTCAACAAGTAGTAATGATATGATGAAAATTCAAATGATTAAAAACTACACTTGCTTAGACTAGTGTACTACAATTGACTAATATGATTGTGATAACTTTGGAAAACATGTTGGTTGTGATAATTAGTTTTGACACTAATCTATTGTTTCTACAAATTAAACCTTCGTCAAGATTTTGGTTTATAAAAACAAGCATTAAGGTTAACCAATCAATTCAAGATCAATTCAAGGTTCATGAGTTGGTGTTCCCCAAACACAAAAACAATCTTTTGTCTAATCAAACAAGCTTAGGAAATGGTCAATACAAAAGGTGACCGATTATAGACAAAAGGTCACAATTGAAAGCAAACTATTAATCTCTCGACCTTTAAAGTGGTTTACAATCAATCCGTTTTGATAGACAAAAGCATTTTCATTACAATCACAATTAAGTTCCCTTGTTTAATCAAGAATAGTGGAAAACAACAATCATTCATAGACAAATGATTATAACTAGTGGAATAACAATAGTTCTTTCAACCCTTAAGATTACTAGCACTAGTTAAACTTGATTACCCAAATGTCACTATGAAACTTTATCACAATTGGTTCTTAGAATTGACTTGAAATTGAATTAAAACATGTTATCACAATCATATGCCAATCAATGAATAATACACATCATCTAAGCAAGTGTACAAAGGCACTAGCCACTCATAGCAAACATAAATATAAACTCAATACTTTGAACATTAGAAACCATGATAGAAAGTCTTACAATGATTTGGAAATAAGATTACAAGTGAAAGACAATGATTCCACAAGCAATGAAAATGGTATAATCGACTTTCTCCCTTCTCCTGGACTTATGGACGAATTTCTGAGTTTATTTCTCTGAATGGTTCTCTCCTAGCACTTGTTTTTGCATCCCCTTATCTCTCTAGATTGATTGGTATATAAATACTCAACAAATGGTTCCATAAATTGCTCTAACCAAAGGTCTAAGTGCATAAATGCTTCTCTTGCTCTCCAAGTAGTATTGAATGGTTAGAATACTGAAAAGAAGGACCTAGAACCGGAGTTATAAAGTCACAATCCTTAATAAAGAAGTCTTGGGTCAAACAGCGACTTCCAACCGATCGGATAGAATGGTCTACCGATCGGTTGGTCTTCTCGGTAAATCCAAACTCACTCCATCCGAATCGGTTGCGGGCGGCGACCGATCGGATGGCTATGGCTGATGAACCTATTTCTTGAACTTTTGCATACGACTTGTTTCTCGGTTGTAGCTCTTGATTCTTTGATCTTTCTCTTCATCCTTAAGCTTATGAACTCGACTACTCGGACTTTTAACTCATTGAAGTACCTTACGGAGCAGAACTTGACACAAGTTTCACATGAAATCTCAAATACTTCCTTTTTCCTCATTTTTGCATCTTTTCCATCCATTTTCCTGTCTTTGGCTACAAATGCTTTGCAAACACACTTTAGTACGATTTAGTAACAAAAGCATATAAATATAACCACAAAACATATATAAAACTACCAATAACGCTATCAAAAACATGTTAGATTTAGGCGTTATCAAATCCCCCACACTTGAACTTTGCTTGCCCTCAAGCAAATCTAGAAATAAAAACAATTATCCACATGGTATACACAAATGATTAGGAAAATGTGATGCAAATCTATCAAGCACTAGTACAAGCTAGATTCATCGTTTTAAGCTTTTATAGTTGAATCATCGAGATGTTTGACAATACCCATATGATTTTCTTGCATGATACACATTACTAAACACCTCACGAAAGGAAAATGAAATATAATTCACTCAAACACTCATTTGTATGATTGGTGGAGTATATAAGAGGAATGACACTCATTTGCTCAGTCATGATCTAAATATTACCATAGGCTTGTACGAGAAACAAAACTACACCGAAATGGTGTGAGCGCAAAGTATACATATCAAAGAGGGCTTTTATTCGGGTTTAAGGCTTAAAGGGTAATAAAAGACTAACGCGCCACCATCTCATGCAAAACATAATAGCTCCCTAACAACGAATTCTTGCATTACCAACTAACGGATGGTCACTAGATTGCACCTTGGTTCGCTAACGACGTTACTTGCATAACGGATGGTCGCCAAAATACGCCCTAGATCGCTAACAACGTTAGTCAATTCCTCAAGAAATCGGATGGTCACTACATGTCCATACACTTAATAATTTCACAAAGTCAAAAAGGGTAGGATAAGGCATGGGATATGTTTATGAAATTGGTTGAACATAAAACAAAATTAGTCAAAGTCTACGAACCAAATGTTACTAGCTATTACTAACCAATATCATGCCATTTTGTGAAAAACTCCATACTTCCTTTATTCATACTTGATTCACTTAGCCCATTGGCTTATTCTTGTCACCGTATTTTTACTCGTCATCTTATAGTTGCAATGACTTTTCTTGGATAACAACTTTCGGAGTTTACGCTTTCTTTGAACTTTCATGATTTCCACATAACATCCATCTTGCCAAATAGCTAGCAACCAACCAAGACTTGACTATGGATAAGGCTAGGCTAAAAAGGTGTAAAATCTTTTTGAATTTTTCTGGATTGTATCAAAAGAAAAGATAGGCTCGGCGGGTGTAACTAGGGGTATCTAGCATTAAAGATAAATGCTAACAAATGGGTCCATATGAGTGGTTAACTAGCCAATGTAGCTAGCTAATATAGCATTATATGAAAATGGAAGGCCATTTGGGATAAAACCTAAGATTGGCTCTTATCACGCATATACACTTATATCACAAACGAAATGTGATCTCACAACGGTCTCGCAATGATTTACAAGTACAAGTTCTAGAATAAATAAAATCACCGGCACACTCATAGCAAAAGATCTAAGCATAAAAAATGTATGCTGTATATAGAACAGGCTCAAATCCTTACACTTTAGTGGAAAGGGCTATAATCTGTGCTAGCTAATGTTATCGATCCCAGAATGGATTGCAATATTAATCGGGACACATCTCGAATTTTCAAAATTACAGATTTCACCAGTGGATAAATCCAGTTATTCTAGAATATGATCTTTAAAATGACAAAAGACTAGATTACAAGGGCAAACAAAATTTTAAAATTCAGCTCAAAACTACAATCTATTCTTATTTTCCTATTCACCCCCCACACTTAAGTTAAGCATTGTCCTCAATGTGATAAACGACAAAGAATGAAATAGGAAAATAAGAGAATAAACCGTATTTTCTTCTCAAGAGGAGTCTTGATCCTAGCGTCCAAGCTTCAAAATTATTATCTGCAGTAATCTAAAAAAAAAAGAGACACACATACGAAATATGTCTTCGCTTTATTCAAAAGACAGTGATACACCCCCACACTTAAGTTCAACTAAGCAATTTAGAAAAAACTTTGGGGTTTAATCACTAGAAAATAAAAATGAAAAATAAACATAGCAAACACACGGGTTGCCTCCCGAGAAGCGCTTGTTTTATTAACGAGTCATCAGCCGAACTCGAACTTCTCTCTCTTCATGTTGGTGCTGACTTCTTCTTTGGAAATTTTGGAACGTACAACACATTTCCAATCACTATTCCTTCTCCAGTTTCATCTATGTATTCCAGCTTAACTTCTTCCCACGGTCTTGGTAGAACATCATAGATATAACCAGAATCTTCGGCCCACGGAGTGTTTTTCTTGAAATCGGCCGGGAAGGGTGACATAAAGGTTATAGCTTCATATTCTGATTCAGGCGTAATCTCTTGAATAGAAACTTCATTCATCTGCTCCTTGTCATAGTATAACTTAATTCGGTGCCCATTAACAATGAAACTTCCACCATGTTTGTCATGCAATTCAACATATCCGGATGGAAATCCATGTTTCACTATATACGGTCCGAACCATTTCGGTTTCAGCTTGGGAGCTTTGAACTTATACTTCATGTTAAAAAGCAGAACTTTGTCTCCAGCCTTAAATTCTTTTCTGATTCTTAGCTTTCTGTCATGATAAGCTTTTGTTCTTGCTTTGTAAAGTTTGGAGTTCTCATAAGCTTGTAATCTAAGCTCATCGAGTTCATGCAATTGCAAAAATCTCTTTTCTCCAGCTACTTTGAGGTCTGGGTTACAGTTTCTCAGTGCCCAGTAAGCGCGATGTTCGATTTCGAACGGCAAATGGCAAGTTTTTCCATACAACAATCTGTATGGTGTTGTACCAATTGGTGTTTTGTAAGCTGTGCGAAATGCCCACAGAGCATCATCTAGTTTTCTCGACCAAACGGCGGGATTGTCTTTAACCGTTTTTTCGAGTATCATTTTTAAGGCTCTGTTGGTATTTTCGACTTGACCACTGGTCTGTGGGTGATAAGCTATAGCGAAACGATGATGAACTCCATATCGCTTCATAATTTTCTCCATTTGTTTATTACAGAAATGGGTTCCACGATCACTTATCAAAGATTTAGGAATTCCATAACGAGCGAAAAGCTTTTTGAGAAAATTAACAACTACTCGTGCATCATTTGTGGGTAGAGCTTCCGCTTCAGCCCATTTGGAAACATAATCAATAGCAACGAGAATGTATTCGTATTTGTGTGATTTAGGAAACGGTCCCATGAAATCAATTCCCCAAATATCGAATAATTCACATACTTGAATGCTCTTCTGAGGCATTTCATCTCTTCGAGAAAGACTACCGGATTTTTGGCAAGCATCACAATTCTTAACAAGAGTATGGGCTTCTTTAAAAATAGTCGGCCAATAGAATCCAGCATCAAAAACTTTTTTAGCGGTGGTGGAAGGACCATAATGTCCCCCAGTTGGGCCATGATGACATTCATCGAGAATTCTTCTTGTTTCAGAACCATAAACACATCTTCTAATCATCCCATCGGGACACATTTTGAAAAGATAAGGTTCTTCCCAATAATAATGTTTAAGATCCGAAAAGAATTTACTTCGTTGGGCATGAGTTAATCCTTTCTTTAGAATTCCTCCAACGAGATAATTTGCATAATTGGCAAACCATGGAATTTCGTTCTCATCATCTGTTTCAACAGTCATGAGTGTTTCATCCGAAAAATAGTCGTCAATCTCATCTTCTTTTAACTCTTCCAGATTTGGATTTTCTAAACGAGATAGATGATCAGCGGCTAGATTTTCCACTCCTTTCTTATCCTTGATTTCGATATCGAATTCTTGGAATAGTAAAATCCATCGGATGAGACGCGGTTTGGCATCTTGCTTCTTAAACAGATATTTTAACGCTGAATGATCGATGAACACGATTGTTTTCGAAAGTACAAGGTATGATCCGAATTTATCGAAAGCGAAAACAACGGCTAACAATTCTTTCTCTGTAACTGTGTAATTCTGTTGAGCATTGTTGAGTGTTTTGCTGGCAAAATATATAGGACGAAAATGTTTCTCTTCTCGTTGTCCTAATACAGCTCCAACAGCAAAATCGCTTGCATCGCACATAAGCTCGAATGGTAGTGACCAATCAGGGGAAACCATAATGGGTGCACTAGTCAGTTGTGTTTTCAATGCTTCGAATGCTTTCATGCAGTCTGCATTAAAATCGAAAACAGCATCTTTTTCAAGAAGTTTCATCATTGGACGAGATATTTTGGAAAAATCCTTAATGAAACGACGGTAAAAACCTGCATGTCCTAGGAAACTTCTAACGGCTTTAACGTTAGTTGGGGGTGGTAATTTGGTAATGACATCGATCTTTGCTTTGTCAACCTCCATTCCTGCGCTGGAAATTTTGTGTCCTAACACAATTCCTTCAGTTACCATGAAATGACACTTCTCCCAATTGAGAACAAGATGTGCAGCTTTACATCTTTCAAGCATTTTATCGAGGTTAGAAAGGCAAGCTTCGAATGAGCTTCCGAAAACTGAAAAGTCATCCATGAAAACTTCCATAGATGTTTCAAGCATATCTTGGAATATGGCAATCATGCATCTTTGAAAAGTCGCGGGAGCATTACATAATCTAAAAGGCATACGCCTGTAAGTGTAAGTTCCAAAGGGACATGTGAATGTGGTCTTTTCTTGATCAGCTGGATCAATAGGAATTTGAAAATATCCTGAAAAACCATCGAGAAAACAAAAGTATTTGTTTCCTGCTAATCTCTCAAGCATTTGATCCATGAAAGGCAAAGGAAAATGATCTTTTCTGGTGGCTTTATTTAATTTTCTGTAATCAATACATACTCGCCATCCGGTGACAGTTCTAGTTGGAACTAGTTCGTTTCGTTCGTTGGTCACAACAGTCATTCTTCCTTTTTTCGGAACACAGTGAACAGGACTCACCCAAGGACTATCCTCGATGGGGTAAATGATACCTGCATCAAGAAGTTTGATGATTTCTTTTTTAACAACTTCTTTCATGTTGGGATTGAGTCGACGTTGTCTTTCTACAACTGGTTTGGCATCTTCTTCGAAATTGATTTTGTGTTTGCAAAAATCAGGACTGATTCCTGGGATGTCAGAAGTTTTCCACGCAAAAGCTTCTTTATGCTTCTTAAGAACTGAAATCAGACATTCTTTCTCATAATCTTTGAGCAACGAAGATATGACTACTGGAAGTAGTGAATTGTCTTCCAAGTAAGCATACTCAAGATTTACGGGAAGTGGTTTCAACTCAAGATCAGTCGATGGTTCTTGAAGTGATGTTTTGATCCTCATTTGATCATTAAAACTGATTTCCTCAAAATCTTCTTCTATTATCTCTCCTTCTTCAACTTCTTCTTCTGCTTCATCAATCTTAATTTTCATAAAATCAGCGAATTCTTTATCAAAAGTTGTTTCACTAATCTTTTCTGAAATAGTCATGAATGGATCAGAATCTTCAAGTAATGCATCCAATTCTTCCTCAGTGACTTCATCGATTACATCAATGTTAAAGCAAGTGTCATCACTGGAATGTGGATATTTCATTGCTTTATCGATTAAAAAGGTGATTCTATCCTCTCCAACTCCAAGATTGAGTTCTTTTCCTTTTACTTTGATGATCGCATCAGCGGTGTTTAGGAAAGGTCTTCTGATGAAGCGAAAAGTGTACCGCTTTTAAGGGGTCATTTAAGCCCTAAATCGTATTTATTTGATCAAATATTGCCCTAAATCGTTCCTTTTGTCATTTTAGGTACTTTTGAGGAGAAATCTGGAAAATGAGGCATTTTGGACGTTTTTGGAGCATAAAAGTGAAGAAAACGGCAAAGTCTCAAAAATCGGCTGAAAGTTACCTTTGACGGCGTCAGATTTTACTCTGGACGGCGTCATGGCTTGGCAAGAAAAGGTGGATGTGAAATTTACTCATGATAAGCCAGTGAAAATTGCATGTGAATTCTGACGGCGTCACGCTTTAACCTGATCAAGGGCGTCACGGCTTAATTCAAAGAGGGACGGCGTCACGTTCAAGGTCTGACGGCGTCAAGCCTTGATAAGCCAGAACGGATTTTGGAGAGCTAAAGAGGGATGGCGTCAAGAAGGCCATCCGGGAACCCTAGAAGCGGCGAGGTGACGGCGTCACACTCCATAAGGTGACGCCGTCAGATGTAAAAATCTATATATAGTTTTGCAATTCTTTGTCATTAGTGTGGAGCTTAGTGTGGAATTTTTGGGAGAAAACCCTAAGACGATTTTAGCATCTTTTTCAAGGCTTTTTGCCTTAAGATCTTCCATGTTACATTGAAAGATAAGTTATCAATTAATCATTCAATATGTCTATGTGTTGTTTGATTCTATCTTGTTCTTGTCTTTTGTTTAACATGTTAGGCTAGATTTATCTTGTGTTTGCTTAGATCTAATGAAACCTAGCTATTGATTATTGGTTTATTAGTGTGTTATTAGTTGTATTGGATGATTGTTTATCTATTTTAGGCTTAAGAAAACTGGCTAACTTCCTATTCGGTAACTTGCTTGAACGTCTTAAGAAACATGAACCAAATGCGTACTAAAGGTTTTTATGATTGTATTTAATCCACAAGCGAATTCTAGTGATCCCATGTTAGGAGCTTCCTAGCCGGCTCGACATAGGAGTGAAGTAGGAGCTTGTAGAGTTGGGGAAGTACGTACGCCACCCCACGATTGGTATTAAGGAATACACCCGTCATCCACGCGACTAATACACACTAATCAACCGGTAAAAGATAGTTAGGGAGTAAGGAAATCTAAGTAAACACATTTCTCTACACATAAGTTTTCACCAAACTTTTTATTTTCAGTTATTTATTTTATTTGCATTTGTAGTTATTTGGGTTAGTTGACTAGCAACTAATTCCGCCCACTCTTTCAAACCCGAGATTTTACTTGCTTTCATAAAAATATAAAAACATAAAAAAGAATCTTCCTCAACCCTTAGACCTATTAGAGTAGTCTTTCATACCTAACGAACATTATTCCCTGTGGAGAACGATCAATCCCCCGTACTTACCACTACACTATACTACATCGGTCAGGTACACTGCCTGGTGGGGTTGTAAGCCTCTTGAGATCCCTCGAGAGGTAAAACCTGTTGTAAGGTTGCAAAACCACGCATCAAGTTTTTGGCGCCGCTGCCGGGGAATAGTTATTGTTTAGGTTGAATTTTTATTTTATAGGTCTACTCACTAGATTCCTTTCTAGTGAGATTTTTGTTTTATTTTTCTAGGTTTTCTTTAGTCTATCTATTTTCTTCGTTTCTTTGTTCGTAACCATTACCATTCGACATCATGGAAGATGGTAATATCCTTAATCCCAACAACCCACCACCACAACAACCACCACCTCCTAGAGCCCGTACTTTAGGAGAGTACTCCCGTCCTAGCCACCATGGCTATCGAAACACCATTGAGCTCACTCAAGGAGCCAATGTCACACCCTTGCGATCCGACACCATCCGGTTGGTGCAAAGCGGATGCGCATTCCATGGACTTCGTTCTGAAGATCCTAATCAACACCTCAAGGACTTTCTTAAAATCGTTGATTCTATAGACCTTGATGTTGCCACTCGAGAGACGACCCGATTGCGTCTCTTCCATTTCTCTCTGCGGGACCAAGCTAGTCAATGGCTAGAACGTCAACCCGCAGGATCCATCACCTCTTGGGATGATCTCACCACTCGTTTCCTTGCTCAGTTTTTCCCACCGGGAAGAACTACCAAGCTAAGGAATGATATCTTGATGTTCCAACAACGTCAAGGCGAAACTCTCTACGAGGCATGGACTCGATTCAAGGACTTACTCCAAAAAGTCCCTCACCATGGCATAGAACTTTGGCTCCAAGTCCAAATCTTCTATGACCATATCAATCTCTACACGAGGCAAACCATTGACCAATCGGCCGGTGGTAAGCTACGTGATCTAAGTGCGGAACAATCATGGGCTCTCCTAGAGGATCTTGCTCTTTATGACAACGAAAGTTGGAGTGATCCCCGTGATTTGAATAAAACGGTCAAGGCAATATCTTTGCCTTCGAACAATTCAAGCACTTCCGACCGTAGGATCATAGAACTTGAAGACCAAGTCAAGTTTCTCATGAAATCCTACGAGGCTCCTAAACCTTCAAGCCAAGTGAACAAAATCACTTCTTCATGTGAATTATGTAGTGGTCCCCACGACACTCATGATTGCATGGAACTCCCCAAACAGGCTTTCAAAGAATTCGCATCCTCGCGAATCGATAAGGCGGGAGATAGGTGGCTCACTACTAATTCCGAAGATAGGTATGAGGCATGGAAGAATAAGCCAAATTTTAGTTGGAACCAAACTCGTAGCGTATCATTCAATGACTCTACCCCGCTCACCTGGTCTGAACATTATCCTCAGCAACACACGCATAAACAACAAAATCGCGAGGAATCACTGCAAAAATTTATTCTCTCTCAAGAAACACAGCTCTCCAAACTTGAGAATCAATTCAGACAACAGCAAGTTGATATGAACAACAAGGTTGATAACCTGTTAAAGGTTATCAATGATCGCCTTGCTGGCAGGTCAACTTGTGAGTTGGCACGAGTTAATGAGATCAAATCTGTTACGGTGACTCACCAAACACCCCCTCCTGTAAAAATCAAGCACCCTAGTAAACTTTTCAAATACATATCACAAAACGAAAAAAAAACAGGAGATACTCATACCCCTTCGAAACCTCTCCACTTCGTGAACACCATTACAACAATACCTGTTCCTAAACCAAATTCGGACCAACAAATAGCCAAGAATGTGGACAATGAAATGGAGGGTGAAGTTCCCGAAAAGAAACCCGAGGCGCCCGACGACTATCTAAACTCACCAAAGAACTCGAGTACAAGAGAGGTGAGTGATGAGGAGGGCTCGGAAGAGAAATCCGAAATGCCTCATGGGCTCCCAGGACTGCTAGACCGCCCCCTGGTAGAGGAACTTGAGAGGGGCACAACAAGGTTGCCTATGGGGTTCGGAGAGAGAATAGAGGATGGCGCTCCTAGGGTCTTTAAGATATCTTGCATCACTAGGAAAAAGTTTATAAAAGATGCCTACATAAACCCCAACTCTTCTATGAGCGCAATATCCCTCTCTCTATATAACGAAGCCTTCACCGAACAAGTCAAATATGAAGGGTCTAATATCATCGGGGTAATAAGGAGGGTACCAATTGTGATAGAAAAGTTCCTCTTTTATATCGAGTTAACTGTAATTAATAACATGAACTCTATCATCAGTCCATCCTTAACTGGCCTTGTTCTAGGCAAACCATTCATAAAAGCAACGGGAGTGATACTCGATGAGGATGATAGGAGTGCATTATTTACCGATGGTGTCAGGAAAGTGATTTTTCGGGATGGCTGTGAAGAAGTGTATGAGTATCAACCATCAGCATGTGGCAACACATGGGGACTATGCGGTAGGAGGCCTGGCCGAATTAAGCAATATGATCCGAATAATCTCAAGATACCTTGCATGATTGGTCACAAGCATTTTTATAATGTTTACATTGACACATGTTTGCCCAAAAATGTGATGTCCCTGTTTCATTATAACAATATTTGCAGATGGGGGATGATTCATAAAGGGAAGGACGACATTGGCATAGATGATGATGTACAGGTGTTTGTAGGAAACATGACATTCACTATGAGCTTCGCAATCGTCGATAATATCGAAAAGTACATCGATCCCGGTTATCACAAGTTGTTTTTGGGGCACCTTTTTGCAAGGCCACAAGCTTGGTTGTGGACGAGCTCAATGGGATCATGACTTTCACCGATGGGATTAGGGAAATCTCATACCAAACGCCTTACAAGATGAGAGAATTCAAGGAGATTGATTATGATGGGCTCGATAGGTTAAGTTCCCAGCTCGTGTTGTGTGATGATGATGTGAGAAGGGGGTGTAAGGACACTTTTGACCTGTCAAGTGGATTCTTTAAGCATGATAAGGAGCTTAGTTCTAAATACCGAAACAATCCCTTTGATCTCGAGGACCCGAAATACCTTCACTATGAAAGTAATTCTGATAGAGAATCAAAGGAAAATGGCCTAGGAACCGTGACCAATGATGGAATCACGTAATGTGCGTGACTTTGAGTCTAGCTACAAGACTCGTTAATAAAGAAAAGCGCTTCTTGGGAGGCAACCCAATCTTTATTTGCTTTGTGTGTTTATTTGTTTGTTTGTTTGTTTTTATTTGTTTCCGTATGTGTGTTTAATTTTTATTCTTATTGATTCATGTTCAAAAGTAATTTGTGAAAATGCTTTATTTTGTTTTTAACTTCGTCTTAACTACATATAAAGGTATTTTGCAAAAGATAAGTGTAAGGGAAATCTAAATTGGTTTATTAGAACACATATGAACATGAATCGTAATAATATTAAATTAACA
The DNA here is from genome assembly GCA_021014915.2 of Artemisia tridentata subsp. tridentata. Taxonomy (NCBI): domain Eukaryota; kingdom Viridiplantae; phylum Streptophyta; class Magnoliopsida; order Asterales; family Asteraceae; genus Artemisia; species Artemisia tridentata. The sequence goes on from CP139509.1 coordinate 14,282,532, forward strand.
TACATATTCGTATTTGTTTGAGTCAAATGCTTGTATCGAGTCATAATGATGTTTTGCAGGATTTCCAGGAAGTAAGGTAAAGGTTTTTCCAGAAATTTTCCGGAAACTTAAAATGAGAATTTTTGTCAGGTCATTTCTGACGGCGTCAGGGTTTATAACCTGACGGCGTCAGATTTAATTTTCAGAAATTTTTGAAAGTTTTTTTTTCATAAAAAGTTTTTATTAAAATCTCTAACTTATAATCTCCAGGAATCTGCAAAATTATCATTCCACAAGCATTATATCTTTATATATAGATTTATCCCGCCGATGCTATGCAGGTTTTCGTGTTTGTTTTCTCAGGTTTAACAGGTTATTTTGGACAAGGAAATGTTTTTGGATCAAGCTTATGGCGATGCATTAGTCATGGAGCTTCTACATTACCTTGGAAGAAGATTTAACCATGTAACTTCATTATCCACCGAGCGAATCAGGGGAGTATTTGATTTCATTCTTTTACTTTTTACTTTTACATCTTGTTATTTGAACATTGGGGACAATGTTCATCTTAAGTGTAAGGGGAGGGTAAAAGTACGATTTTAGAGAATACAATTACGCTTGATTTTTGTTTGTTTGATAGTTGATGTGTAATAAAACTGAGATAAATACTTGTTAAGGTAATTTTAGTGCCAAATTTAAATTTTTTTACAACATTTAGGAGTGAAACTTAGATCTTAATGAGCGTCTCACGGATAGGAGTTATATGACTAGCACAAAAACCGTACCACTAAAAAATTTTCCACCCCAAATATGTGAGGTTCGCCCCTAGAATTGGTAGGAAAAGCATTTATGCTATGATGTGTGTACCGATAGCACTTAGATTCTAGAACTTGCGTTAGGACCATTCCGAGGCCACAAGTGAGACTACATTCGTGTAGTTAGATTTACTACATGATAAGAGGCATTAGGATTAACCCATTGTTTTACACCTGTGTTTTTGTTATAATTACGTTGGCTACATTGGTCAAGTAATTCTCCCACACCCTTTGCGTTGTACTCATTTTTAGTACACGATACCCCTAGTACACCCCTCAGAGCCTATCTTTTCGTTTCGACCTTTAAGCATTTTACTTAAAGGAAGAATTTGTTTACACCCCACTCAAATGTACACCCAAATCGCCTTAGCCTACCTTGTATGCACTCATTTTTAGTGCATTATTGTTACAACATTTGTTTAAACCCAAGTTAATTATCTAATTGATTACATGGTTGCTAAGTCGAGTCATATCCTTGTACATATTGTTTTGGGACGATTGGGACTCATGGGTAAAGTACTAGTGTAATGGAGTAATGGGGAAGAACAACATTATTACCCCCATATGTGCTAAATATTTTAAAAGTACTCCAAGTTTTTCAATTATCTTAATTCGAGTCATTAGAATAGTTAATTGTAAAGTTATGTAAAAGTTCAAGTGTAAGGGGAATGCAATGCCCCTATGATGTATTATTTTGGATGGTAGGGCAAGAGTGTATGAAAAAAAAAAAAAAAAAATCGAAAAAATCAAGAAAAATACAAAAAAATGAGAAAAAGAAAAATAGAAAAAAACATACGGACTACCATCCCGTTTCATTTTATGTTTATTTTTATGTTTTTGTTATTTTGTTATTTTGTTTCTAGCTTAAGATTGAGTCGAGTCTTGGCTTAGCAACATTGTATAGTACATGTAATTAGTCAAGATCTTTAACTCGCCACCAGTAAAATATCCTTTATCCAACAAAACCGTGTTTTCCTTTTCCCTACACCTAACGTTATAACCCATGTAAAAGCCCTCTTTGATAGTTTATCTTAGGTGCTTACGCCTAGTGGAGGAGGTTTTCGATCCTTTCCCAAGCCTATGGTAATCTATTTGCTATGACAGGTAGTGAGAGATATTATCCGTTTTCATTTATGAGATTTATTTTGATGACACTTGAGAGATGTGAGTATCTAAACACTACTTGTGAGGTGCTAGTTTATAATCTCCGTGCTTATTATGATTGAAGTAGAACGATTATTTGTTGTAATTACTTTTATGTTTGCATTAAATGACCCCTAACCTGTATTTTGATTAGAATAAAAGCGCATTTGCTTGAGGACAAGCAAATCTCAAGTGTAAGGGTATTTGATGAAGCGAAAAGTGTACCGCTTTTAAGGGGTCATTTAAGCCCTAAATCGTATTTATTTGATCAAATATTGCCCTAAATCGTTCCTTTTGTCATTTTAGGTACTTTTGAGGAGAAATCTGGAAAAGGAGGCATTTTGGACGTTTTTGGAGCATAAAAGTGAAGAAAACGGCAAAGTCTCAAAAATCGGCTGAAAGTTACCTTTGACGGCGTCAGATTTTACTCTGGACGGCGTCATGGCTTGGCAAGAAAAGGTGGATGTGAAATTTACTCATGATAAGCCAGTGAAAATTGCATGTGAATTCTGACGGCGTCACGCTTTAACCTGATCAAGGGCGTCACGGCTTAATTCAAAGAGGGACGGCGTCACGTTCAAGGTCTGACGGCGTCAAGCCTTGATAAGCCAGAACGGATTTTGGAGAGCTAAAGAGGGACGGCGTCAAGAAGGCCATCCGGGAACCCTAGAAGCGGCGAGGTGATGGCGTCACACTCCATAAGGTGACGCCGTCAGATGTAAAAATCTATATATAGTTTTGCAATTCTTTGTCATTAGTGTGGAGCTTAGTGTGGAATTTTTGGGAGAAAACCCTAAGACGATTTTAGCATCTTTTTCAAGGCTTTTTGCCTTGAGATCTTCCATGTTACATTGAAAGATAAGTTATCAATTAATCATTCAATATGTCTATGTGTTGTTTGATTCTATCTTGTTCTTGTCTTTTGTTTAACATGTTAGGCTAGATTTATCTTGTGTTTGCTTAGATCTAATGAAACCTAGATTTATCTTGTGTCTGTTTAGATCTAATGAAACCTAGCTATTGATTATTGGTTATTAGTGTGTTATTAGTTGTATTGGATGATTGTTTATCTATGTTAGGCTTAAGAAAACTGGCTAACTTCCTATTCGGTAACTTGCTTGAACGTCTTAAGAAACATGAACCAAATGCGTACTAAAGGTTTTTATGGTTGTATTTAATGCACAAGCGAATTCTAGTGATCCCATGTTAGGAGCTTCCTAGCCGGCTCGACATAGGAGTGAAGTAGGAGCTTGTAGAGTTGGGGAAGTACGTACGCCACCCCACGATTGGTATTAAGGAATACACCCGTCATCCACGCGACTAATACACACTAATCAACCGGTAAAAGATAGTTAGGGAGTAAGGAAATCTAAGTAAACACATTTCTCTACACATAAGTTTTCACCAAACTTTTTATTTTCAGTTATTTATTTTATTTGCATTTGTAGTTATTTGGGTTAGTTGACTAGCAACTAATTCCGCCCACTCTTTCAAACCCGAGATTTTACTTGCTTTCATAAAAATATAAAAACATAAAAAAGAATCTTCCTCAACCCTTAGACCTATTAGAGTAGTCTTTCATACCTAACGAACACTATTCCCTGTGGAGAACGATCAATCCCCCGTACTTACCACTACACTATACTACATCGGTCAGGTACACTGCCTGGTGGGGTTGTAAGCCTCTTGAGATCCCTCGAGAGGTAAAACCTGTTGTAAGGTTGCAAAACCACGCATCATCTTCCTAAAATAAGCGGTACTCTACTATCTTCCTCCATTTCTAAAATTACAAAATCCACAGGAAAAATAAATTTACCTACTTGGACAAGCATATTCTCAGCAATACCAACAGGATATTGGTAAGTATGATTAGCTAATCGGATACTCATCCTTGTGGGTTTCAAGGTATTGATTGAAAGTTTCGTATACAGCGAATAGGGCATCAAATTAATACTCGCACCTAAGTCGGCTAAAGCATCGCATGTGATGTTGTTTCCTAATATGCATGGAATCAGAAAACTTCCGGGATCTCCGAGTTTTTGTGGAATTTTGTTTTGAACAATAGCTGAACATTCTTCATTGAGAAAGGTAGCGGATATTTGCTCCAACTTGTTCTTGTTGTTAAGAAGTTCTTTCAAAAATTTCCCATAATTGGGCATTCCGGCTAAAACATCAATGAGGGGTACATTGAGTCTAACTTCTTTGATTATTTCAACAAACTTCTTATAACGCTCCTCCATTCTTTCTTTCTTAAGGCTCTGTGGATATGGAATTTTTGGAGTGTAAGCCTTAACTGGTGGTTTGGGTTTGGGTTTGGGTGGTGTTTTTGGTGTATTATCCTTCTTGGATTCTTCATCTTCATCCTCACTATCAAAATTGATAGTTGTGGTGTTGTTTGGGTTGGGTGGTGGATCATAAGACAGGCCACTTCTTGTGAATACAACATTGATATGCTCATTTCTAGTTTGTGGTGGACGATAAGTCTTATCATTCGATGATGATGATGGTTTTGGGTTGGTTTGGGTGTTACTAGGCAACGAACCTGATGGTCGGGAAGAAATTTGATCAGAGAGTCTCCCAAATTTGTTTTCAAGATCTTGGATAGACGCTTGATGATTTTTCTGACCTTGCTCAACTTTGGTCTTGAGATTGAAAAATTGATTCTTGACGAACTCGTTGGTTGATTTTTGAGCAGTGACAAATTCTCTCATCATTTTCTCAAAATCTGTTTCTTCAGGTTTCTTGTCTGAATTTTGTGAGGTTTGGTTCTCTACTTTTGGTTGGGTCTCATGGTTGTTATCCCTTTGTCGGCGATCTTGCCAACTAGCAGAGTTTCGTCCGTAATAATTTCTACGATATCCTCCTCCTCGGTATCCTCCTTGGATGTAATTAGCTTCTCCTTCTTTTGGTTGATCCATTGGTTGATCATCGCATTCTGATGATGGGTGGTTACCTCCACAGTTGTTACAACCATCTCGCATTTCTTTCATCTCTCCTCTAAGATCTTTGTATTGCGAATCGATTTTGGAAACCAAGGTTTCCATTTTCTCCATGAGTTTAGATGAATCAGAACTTTCGGCAAAAGCAACGGTTTTTCTTAAGGGTTTTGTCTTGGCATCTTTTGACCAGTCGAGTTTGAGAAGAACTTGGTCTTCAAGCAATTGGTATGCCTGGTTAGGAGTCTTATAAAGAAAAATTCCTCCAGCATCAAGAATTCCTTGAGATGTTTCATCAAGTCCATGGTAAAAGATTTGGATAATGGTTCCTCGTCCTAAACCATGTCCATGACAACTTCGAAGTAAATCCTTCATACGAAGCCAGGCTTCGACGAGTGATTCGTTAGGATTTTGTGTGAAAGCACGAATTTCTCCCATGAGTCGATCAAACATTGCAGGTGGAAAAAATCGGCTTACAAAAGCTTGCCTCATCTCCTCCCAAGTAGTGATGATTCCTGGTGTTAATTCGTTATACCACACTTTTGCATCTCCAGCAAGTGATGACGGAAAAAGTTTGAGTTTAATGGCATCTACATTTGTATCTCCGTATCGAAACATGCCACAAATTTCAATGAATTCGGCAACGTGTTTGTGAGGATCGGCCCTCGAACGGCCATCGAATTGACGGTCTTTGATCATAGAAAGATGGTGACCTTTCACGGTGAAATTGTCACCTAAGTTGACAGCAACAATAGCAGCTCCAGGAGTGGGTGCTACAGCTCGGTTTGCTTCCCACATGGGTCTATCGTCAGCCATGGGAAAAGGTTGATTAGTGAATGGGTTATAAACGACTTTGGCTTCAAAAAGGTTATCAAAAGTTGGGTTTGGTACTCTTGGTACACGATTGGCTAGTGGAACAAAGGGTGTTCTTCTTCTTCTTCTAGATCTTGTTCGAATCAAACTTTCGGGATTGAAAAGTGGTGGAATTGGTTCTACTCCAGTTGATCGAGTGTTCATACAATTCCCCAACGAATCGAGGCAATGTCTAAACAAACGAGCAAAGAATGAAAACAATTTGAAAAGATCAGAATCGTCTAACCGATCGGATAGAACAGTCTACCGATCGGATAGATCTCTCGGTAAATTTGATTTGAAGGATCCGATCGGATGGAAGTGTCCGCCGATCGGATGGTTCTCTCGGTAAATTAAAATTTTGGAAAACCGATCGGATGAATGAACAACCGATCGGATGGGCAGCTCGGTAATTTTTTTTTTTTTTTTTTTACGAAAACTAACTCTATGAGAATTGGACTAAAACTTACAGAAACACGATCAAAATCCCCGGCAACGGCGCCAAAAACTTGATGTGCCCGGTTCGGTGCAAGTTTTAAATTTATAAGGGGGTGAATTACCGAATCTAATAACGACACATACGAGCAAGTATACTCGTCCGTTGTAGCAAGATTTTGATGGTAAGTCGGGATCGTTCGCAGGGATTTGTGTAGTGAATCGAATTGTAAGTTAAAATCAACTATTTCAACAAGTAGTAATGATATGATGAAAATTCAAATGATTAAAAACTACACTTGCTTAGACTAGTGTACTACAATTGACTAATATGATTGTGATAACTTTGGAAAACATGTTGGTTGTGATAATTAGTTTTGACACTAATCTATTGTTTCTACAAATTAAACCTTCGTCAAGATTTTGGTTTAAAAAAACAAGCATTAAGGTTAACCAATCAATTCAAGATCAATTCAAGGTTCATGAGTTGGTGTTTCCCAAACACAAAAACAATCTTTTGTCTAATCAAACAAGCTTAGGAAATGGTCAATACAAAAGGTGACCGATTATAGACAAAAGGTCACAATTGAAAGCAAACTATTAATCTCTCGACCTTTAAAGTGGTTTACAATCAATCCGTTTTGATAGACAAAAGCATTTTCATTACAATCACAATTAAGTTCCTTTGTTTAATCAAGAATAGTGGAAAACAACAATCATTCATAGACAAATGATTATAACTAGTGGAATAACAATAGTTCTTTCAACCCTTAAGATTACTAGCACTAGTTAAACTTGATTACCCAAATGTCACTATGAAACTTTATCACAATTGATTCTTAGAATTGACTTGAAATTGAATTAAAACATGTTATCACAATCATATGCCAATCAATGAATAATACACATCATCTAAGCAAGTGCACAAAGGCACTAGCCACTCATAGCAAACATAAATATAAACTCAATACTTTGAACATTAGAAACCATGATAGAAAGTCTTACAATGATTTGGAAATAAGATTACAAGTGAAAGACAATGATTCCACAAGCAATGAAAATGGTATAATCGACTTTCTCCCTTCTCCTGGACTTATGGACGAATTTCTGAGTTTATTTCTCTGAATGGTTCTCTCCTAGCACTTGTTTTTGCATCCCCTTATCTCTCTAGATTGATTGGTATATAAATACTCAACAAATGGTTCCATAAATTGCTCTAACCAAAGGTCTAAGTGCATAAATGCTTCTCTTGCTCTCCAAGTAGTATTGAATGGTTAGAATACTGAAAAGAAGGACCTAGAACCGGAGTTATAAAGTCACAATCCTTAATAAAGAAGTCTTGGGTCAAACAGCGACTTCCAACCGATCGGATAGAATGGTCTACTGATCGGTTGGTCTTCTCGGTAAATCCAAACTCACTCCATCCGAATCGGTTGCGGGCGGCGACCGATCGGATGGCTATGGCTGATGAACCTATTTCTTGAACTTTTGCATACGACTTGTTTCTCGGTTGTAGCTCTTGATTCTTTGATCTTTCTCTTCATCCTTAAGCTTATGAACTCGACTATTCGAACTTTTAACTCATTGAAGTACCTTACGGAGCAGAACTTGACACAAGATTCACATGAAATCTCAAATACTTCCTTTTTCCTCATTTTTGCATCTTTTCCATCCATTTTCCTGTCTTTGGCTACAAATGCTTTGCAAACACACTTTAGTACGATTTAGTAACAAAAGCATATAAATATAACCACAAAACATATATAAAACTACCAATAACGCTATCAAAAACATGTTAGATTTAGGCGTTATCAGTTGGTTACGGAAAACATGAATTTTTGCGACACAACTGCGACACGTTTCACGACATCACTTTATTACACAACAAGAAAGTGCATTTTTGATAAAAACTTGTTGCATCATAAATCATTTTGGTATTACGCTAAAAAATCAATCTATTATAGTTATTCGAATATCAAAATCCGACTTAAAATTTAAAACCAAAACCTGACTTAAAACATATTTAATTCTACCTCTGAAATGTAGTACAGACCGGCATTTCGCAATTGCATTATGAGACCTCCGCTTCTAAGCTTATCAAAATAGTCCTCACCAAGAAGAATTGCTTCGGTCATATCGGCTAGAACGTCCTGACTCCCGAAATCATGGACAACCGGGCTATAAAGGAATCTCGTCCCTTCTCGGCAAATGAAATCGATTGTTTGTGGATCATGAATGTCGTTGTTAAGAACTTGATCTCGAACATGATCCTCTTCTTCATTTGTATCACATCGCTTAATTCTTCATCACAATAAAGATTCAAATCTGCCATCTTTCTTCAAAGCCGATAACAAAATTGCAAAAAGAAAAATCAGTTGACTTGAAGATTTGTACAATTATTTCAAGAACGTAAGTGAAAAGATTGTTAATTACATGGTTTAAGAAAACTTAGAAACAAATACAGCCATAGACTAACTTGAAAATTTAAACAATTGAAAGAACCGTTTTTCATCAAACATTTTGCATAAACAAGTTTTGAAAATGATGATTTTCGTTAGAATTTTATTTATTAAAGATGACTTATGCTAATAATTTATGGGTTTATGACAAACAAATCACGTAGACGAATATTGCAGTTATTTACTAAGCTTTTGGACTACGAGTTTAAATATATTTGGAAACATTTTGGTCCATGCTGAATGCAATAAAGCTAAGATTTGGGAAAGAATATTTGGTAATCTAACCGTGAGGTGTTTGCTCATGCCAAAATAATAAGACATGTTCATGAAATTTAAACCAATTTCTTATTATGCGATCACAATTTCCAATAATGATTAGAAGAAATGAAAGCTTAGGTAATCTAACCGGAGGTGTTTGCTCATGCCAAATAATAAGACATGTCATGAAATTTAAACCAATTCCTTAACATGCAATCAGAATTTCCAATAATGATAAGAAGAAATAAAAACTTAGTAAATAACTAGAAAATTCTTCTACGTGATTTGTTTGTTTTGTCATAAGAACTCATGTCATACATTATTAGCATAAGTCATCTTTAATAAATAAAATTCTAACGAAAACCATCACTTTCAAGACTGGTTATGCATAATGTTCGATGAAAAATAGTTCTTTCTTCTTTCAATTTACAAAATTAAAAAAACTGTTTTTCATTGCATAACTAGTCTTGAAGATGATGATTTTCGTTTGATTTTTATTTATTAAAGATGACTTACGCTAATAACTTATGACATGAATTCTTATGACACAACAAACAAATCACGTAAACGAATATTGCAGTTATTTACTTAGCTTTTATTTCTTCTTATCCATATTGGAATTTCATATTGCATATAAAGAAATTGGTTTAAATTTCATGAACCTGTCTTGTTATTTTGGCATGAGCAAATACGTCAGGGTTGATTACCAAATATTCTTTCCCAAATCTTAGCGTTATTGCGTTCAACATAGATCAAAATGTTTCCAAATATATTTAAACTCGTTGTCCAAAAACTTGGTAAATAACTGCAATGTTCGTCTACATGATTTGTTTGTTTTGTCATAAGAATTCCTTTCATAAATTATAAGCATGAGTCATCTTTAATAAATAAAAGTCTAACGAAAATCATCATTTTCAAGACTTGTTTATGCAAAATGCTTGATAAAAAAAGGTTCTTTCAATTGTTTAAATTTTCAAGTTAGTCTATGGCTGTATTTGTTTCTAAGTTTTCTTAAACCATGTAATTAACAATCTTTTCACTTACGTTCTTGAAATAATTGTAAAATTCTTCAAGTCAACTAATTTTTCTTTTTGCAATTTTGTTATCGGCTTTGAAGTAAGGTGGCGGATTTGAATCTTTATTGTGATGAAGAATTAAGCGGTATGATACAAGATGAAGAAGAGGATCATGTTCGAGATCAAGTTCTTAACAACGACATTCATGATCCAGAAACAATCGATTTCATTTGCCGAGAAGGGACGGGATTCCTTTATAGCCCGGTTGTCCACGATTTCGGGAGTCAGGACGGTCTAACCGATATGATCGAAGCAATTCTTCTTGGTGAGAACTATTTTGAGAAACTTAGAAGCGGAGGTCGCATAATGCAATTGCAAAATGCCGGTCTGCACTACATTTAATAGGAAGAATTAATTATGTTTTAAGTCGGGTTTTGGTTTTAACTTTTAATTAGGATTTTCATTTTCGAATAACTATAACAGCTTGATTTTTTAGCGTATTACCAAAATGATTTATGATGCAACAAATTTTTATCAAAAATGCACTTTCTTGTTGTGTAATAAAGTGATGTCGTGAAACGTGTCGCAGTTGTGTCGCAAAAATTCATGTTTTTGTAACCAAGAGTTCAGTTAAATTACAAAATAGGTAAAAAAAACATTAGAAACGTTTCAAGATATTTAAGTAAAAACCAACAGAGGTGGTATTTTCCGTAAGTAAAACTACCTTTTCGTTTCGTATGAGTTCAAATTCCCATATTAATTTCCTTAATTATAAGCCATAAAAATAATACAGTAAAATCTTGCGTTTCTACTTTGTTTCTTGTTTACGTATAGTATGTATTGAGGGTGAAGGTAGCGAACCGTTTGGTTTCCTACATTCGGTAGGGAAACTGGTTTATGCAAAATGTTTGATGAAAATCTTTATGCAAAAGTGGTTTATGCAAAATGTTTGATGAAAATGGCTCTTTCAATTGTTTAAATCTTCAAGCGAGTCTTTGGTTGTATTTGTTTTTAAGTTTACTTGAACCATGTAATTAACAATCTTTTTACTTACGTTCTTGAAATAATTGTACAAATCTTCAAGTCAACTGATTTTTCTTTTTGCAATTTTGTTATCGGCTTTGAAGAAAGATGGCGGATTTGAATCTTTATTGTGATGAAGAATTAAGCGGTATGATACAAGATGAAGAAGAGGATCATGTTCGAGATCAAGTTCTTAACAACGACATTCATGATCCAGTAACAATCTATTTCATTTGCCGAGAAGGGACGAGATTCCTTTATAGCCCGGTTGTCCACGATTTCGGGAGTCAGGACGGTCTAGCCGATATGACCGAAGCAATTCTTCTTGGTGAGGACTATTTTGATAAGCTTAGAAGCGGAGGTCTCATAATGCAATTGCGAAATGCCGGTCTGCACTACATTTCAGAGGTAGAATTAAATATGTTTTAAGTCAGGTTTTGGCTTTAACTTTTAAGTCGGATTTTGATATTTGAATAACTATAATAGCTTGATTTTTTAGCGTATTACCAAAATGATTTATGATTCTACAAGTTTTTTATCAAAAATGGACTTTCTTGTTGTGTAATAAAGTGATGTCGTGAAACGTGTCGCAGTTGTGTCGCAAAAATTCATGTTTTCCGTAACCAACAGTTCAGTTAAATTACAAAATAGGTAAAAAAAAATATTAGAAACGTTTCAGGATATTTGAGAAAAAACCAACATAGGTGGTATTTTCCCTAAGTAAAACTACCTTTTTGTTTAGTACGAGTTCAAATTCCCATATTAATTTCCTTAATTATAAACCATAAAAATAATACAGTAAAATCTTGCGTTACTACTTTGCTTATTGTTTACGTATAGTATGTATCGTGTCATTCCTGTTTCCTCCATTGGATGTCTACATTCATGTGGACATTCTTATAAATACTTAGTCATTTCCTTGAAATGACTCAAGCCACTCATAGTGAATTCTAACATTCACACACACTTAGCCACATCGTGAGCGTTACCCCAACTCTTGAATCTAGTCATACCTTGGGGTCCTTACCGAATGTAGGAAACCAAACGATTCGCTACCTTCACCCTCAATACGGAAGGATCCATGCACGATTGCAGCATTAACTCTCTACGAATGAGGTAGTGACACATATTTGTACGTTACAACGGTCCTCAGAAGTCCCCCCAATCCTATCGTTGCTTGCCAAGCCTTGAGCTTGTCCTGGAAGTCTGGCTTCCAAGTATGTGATGACGAGTTGTGGCCGGGATGGGCCTGTTGAGGGTGTGACCTGGAAATACGATTTTCAGGCTCAATTCATTGGTCCTTAGCCTCGTTGGGCTTGTGTAAGGCCTATTTTAGAGTGTGTGGGTCTTATCCATTTAGGTTGAAGCTCCCATACGCTATCACTTATGATAGAAATCGCGAAAAAATGGGCGGGTTGAGCTGTTGTTATGGAAGTTTGTTATATTGGTAATTAAGCTAGTGTTAAAATTTGTTGTTGTCAATTCAATAGCCTTAAAGTATATTGTTATAAAGTCAAGTTAGAGAAAAAGTTAAACTCAGAAGGTTATCACCAAAAAAAAAAAAAAAACTCGAAATGTTTGTTAAACAGGCTTCAAAGCATTTAAATCTCAAATTTTGGGTCGGCTTTGGAGTTTTTATTCAAATTCGAGTCTGTTTTTGACCTGGGATTGAACATTTTCGCACCTAAACCACCCGAATAAAAGAGCCTAACCAAAATCGTTTGCAGACTTTTGACACTTGTTTTTATTATCATAAACAGGCTTTAGGCAGTTTGGTTTGCAGCCCTCCACTGTTATGCATGCAGTCAACTACCTAGATCGTTGCTTGTCGACAGTTGACATTAATGGTGTCCATGAGGAGAGGGAATACTTGTTTGTTAGTTGCCTAATGGTTGCAAGCAAACTTGTAGAGGTTAGCCCACCTAGAGCTTACCAGTGGTGCAAGGAGTTTGGTTTAGAAATACGGGCGTTGATACGCATGGAGGCTAGACTAGCGATACTGTTAGAGTGGAGACTCAATTGTTCATCTCCTTTGTTGTTTTTGCATCACTACCTTGAAAAGCTAGGGCTGCCAATGAAGCCTAATTTGATCGAAAAGTCAACAGAGATTATTTTGTACGCGATCAAAGGTTAGAACAAGAATAAAAGAGAGTCAATATATTTTCCAAATTAGCAACTTCTCTAACCAACTTTTATTTGTGTACGTAGATATACAGTTTCTAGCGTTCAAGCCATGGGAAATTTCGTTGGCAATAGTGATTTCAGTTTGTTTGGATGAAGTGCAATGTGAAGCCATACCAGTGAGGTTTTCCAATACGCTGATAAGGTACTAAGCTATATATATAAATCCAATTCAATTGGGATTACTGCTACTTCAAGTTTTAAAATAAAATTTTTGTTTTTGCTGCTTGAAAGTTTCTTAATTAACGGTTTCTTGTTTCTTTATGTAGAGGAGATGTATCCAAATGATCGAAGCTCTGCAAAGGTTTACTCAGAACTATACACTTTATTATGTAAGCAAGTAATCCTAATACAGAGTACTATTGACATCTAAAAATGTGGAAAATTCCAGGAAAATACAATTAAAATATGCACCAAATTACTAAAACTAAACGCTTTCAAATTCACTTTTTTTTTTTTTTTTTTTTTTCTTTCAAAATTGTTTGATTATATGATTTACGTAAGCAATAATAAATGTACATTTTTTATTTTGTGAAGGGATGATTGCACATGTTGTAGAAGGTAGCAGCTGTCGTTGAATGAAACAATGGTGACACGGTATAACACAATTTCAACAAGTTTTATACGCGACTTTGTTTTCTAAGATTTGGTATGATTAATTTTTAGCGACTTTTGTATGTTCTTTTGAAGTATATGCTAAAATAGGCCCCCCCTTTTTTTTTTGTTCTCAAGTTGTTTTTATATTTCATAAATGAAACGCAAAGAAAAACGCCATATATGTTGTACACCTAGAATACGGTCCCAATCCGGAAGCCACACGCATGGATTACATTGTGGAGTTTACAGTGACTATGCCCATTCTAAGTTTTGTGGGTCAAAGTGATATATTGTCACACGGGGATCAGATTGTTCAGGTTTATTGTGTCCAGACACAGGCTATTCAGCAGTATGCTTTGGACATGTCCCAGTGCTTACCACCTCCATTTGATACTGTTGCTTATGAGAGACAAGATTCAACTCTTTCACGTGAGCCACCAAGTACTGAAGGTTTGAACGGTTTCGAACCCCCTAGAAGTAAAGCAGAGATATCTTTGGCTGTCTCCGTACCTAGCTCTGATCCCGGCTCTTTTTCGAGACAACCCTCAAGTTCTTCTTTGGCTGAAGGGTCCATGTTGAAGGAATCTCCTGCGCCGGTAACGGAATCACCTCCAGTTGTGGCAAGTCCTACGTTGTCACGAAAACATTCCGATCTGCAAAGTCCAATCAGCGTCCCTGAATCTAGTGAGCCAAAAATTGTTCCAGTTGATAGGCAGGTGGAAACTGCTGACTTAGTAACAGATTCAAACAAAGTTTTGAAAGAAGATGGTACTATGTTTAAGCATCCAACTCATTTGGTAACTCCTGCCGAATTGATGGCCACATCATCGACTGAAATAAATCCTGTTACTGAACAGAAGAGTGAAGTAGATTCAATTGTACAAGATGTGATAATGAACCCCGATCAGCAGAATGTTGAGTTGGAAGTTAAAGAGGTTGGTGAAATCGGAAAGAGTCAAAATGTTGGTGGATACATTTCAGAGCAAAAGGAGAAATCCTTTTCTTCGCAAGCATCAGGTTTTGGATTTGAAATGGGTAAAGATCGTCATATTGACGGGTCCAATTTGGGTGGGCAGGATGAAGTTCAAGATGCGAACGTTGATCTTCCTTCCGAGTCTGTAATACCTGCAACAATTGACTCACCGGCGTCTGTGTCATCAACTAAAGGGAAAAAACACAAGGGAACAAATGATCAGGAATCAACCCCATCGTCTCCTCCTTCTCAAAGTGTATACAATTCAACTGATTCTCATAATGAAGCAGGAGTTGGCTCAAGTGTTCCCTCTGGTGATGCGATACTTTCACAACTTCATTCTATGCAAGAAATTATTGCTCAGGTGATTATTTATATAATATTAAATAGTTTTTCTTTCCAACTATAACTTCAGCATTTCCTTTTTTGATGCAATGCTATATGATACCTTTCTTGCCGTTCGCGTTTCTCTTCATTTTTTTCTAACAATTGTCAGTTTTGCATTTTTGTTCTAGGTTCTAAGCAATCAAAAGGAAATCCAAAAGCAGATACCAACAATGGTTGCAGCTACAGTTACTAAAGAAGGCCGAAAAATCGAGGCAGCCATAGGAAAAAGCATGGAGAAATCTTACAAAGCTAATTCTGATGCTGTTTGGGCTCGGACTCAAGAAGAATTTGCAAAGCAGGAAAAGTCAAACCGAGATCGCAATCAACAAGTGTCCACTCTGGTTACAAATGGATACAAGGACTTGCATGCAACATTTGAGAAAATGTTGAAGAAGGAAACATCTGCACTCGTTGCATCTGTGGTGCGCTCAATTACTCCGATTATTGAGAAAACAGTGTCTACTGCAATCACAGAGGCATTCCAGGTGACATAATCTGAACATTACAGTTCGTTCTAAGCATTTTATTTAATTCAGGTCTGACTCTAGTTTGTGTGCAGAGAGGTGTGGCTGATAAGTCTGTAAATCAATTGGAGAAATCGGTAAATTCTAAGCTCGAGGGTAGTATTGCTAGGCAAATTCAAACACAGTTTCAAACATCTGGCAAACAAGCTTTACAGGTGATCAATTCAGAATTGAAGTCATCTTTCTGATTTATACAAGGAAATAGAAAATGGCTGATTGATATTTTGGTCTGAACCTTCATTTCGTCTTACAGGAAGCACTTAAATCGAGTATGGAGGCTTCTGTTGTTCCTGCCTTTGAAATGTCTTGTAAAGCCATGTTTGATCAAGTAAATGCTACGTTTCAAAAGGGAATGATCGAACACACAAGTGCAGCTCACCAGCAAGTCGAGTCTGCACATTCTCCCTTAGCAATTGCTTTGAGGGTAAGAATTTTTTTTTTTTTTTTTTTTTTTTCCTCCTGGAAAGCTAAATTTATTTTTCAGTGACACTGAGGCACTATTTTTGTTTCTAGGATGCCATTAATTCAGCATCGTCTATGACTCAAAGCTTGAGCGGTGAATTAGCTGATGGCCAAAGGAAGTTGGTAGCTCTTGCACTTGCTGGGGCAAATTCTGAGTCGGTGAACCCGTTGGTAACCCAAATTAGCAATGGACCTATAGGCAGATTTCACGATAAGGTTAGTTTAGCTCTGTGTTATGTTGTACTCAATCATTGTGATGTATTCAATAACATTCTTATGTATATGTACTCATTTTCTGTAATAGATGGAGGCTCCATTGGATCCAACAAAAGAACTTTCTAGGTTGGTATACGAGCACAAATATGAGGAGGCTTTTACTGCTGCCCTGCAAAGAAGTGATGTCTGGATTGTTTCCTGGCTATGCTCTCAGGTATGTTGTCTGCAAAGGTTATTTGTTTTCATAATACTTCTGAGTTGCATTAGTGCTTGTTAAAACCCTATCTACCACATGTAGAGTCAGATAGGGACACTTGCATGCCTAGTAAGCTGTGAGGACTGAGGACAGTATGTAATATCAGGAAACATGCGGGTTTGGTTGTGGCTAACGTTTATAATACATAATAATTCTGAAGTGGATAACTTATACGTTTGTAGTGTATGAGTCTCAGTTTAGGTAGTGCTCTTTAGCGGAGTCAAATCTGTCACTACAAACATCTTACAAGTGTGTCCCCCTTCGAGTCTATTACTCCAATGTACGAAGTGATGAAGGCTGTTTAATATTATATGTTTTCTATGACCTACTACTCTCTAAAAGATGTGGAATTTGAGTTGAAACATAACCCAATAAGTTGTCATTTGCTTAAATGCTTAAACTTTTTAACAAAACAGGAGTTTGAAGTAATGGTAAGCAAGAAATAAATTACGATTGACATGTTCGGAGAAAGAAACATAGTATTTGTAGTGTTGACTACCAATATGAAAAGGTAGACGGGAGGAATAACATGCTGTTGAAACTTGAAACACGCTGAATCATTTTAGTGATAGATATTTGTTACCAATACGCTTCGTGCAGAACATTAACAAACACTATTCATTTTGATTGTTGTCAACTAGGTTGACCTGCAGGGGTTATTAACAAGCAATCCTTTGCCCTTGAGTCAAGGAGTACTACTATCGTTGCTTCAACAGCTGGCTTGTGACATTGGCAATGACGCATCAAAGAAACTTGCATGGATGATGGACGTTGTAGTAGCCATAAAGCCATCAGACAGCATGATAGCAATGCATGTACGACCCATATTTGAACAAGTCAAGTCTATACTAAACCATCAAGTAAGCATTCCCACAACCTCAGTAGCCGAGCGTTCAAGCATAAAAATCGTCATGAAACTCATCAGCTCTACACTCGGGACCCTGTAAAGTAGTTGATGATCGGTCCACCGGATGGATGGTGGTTCATATATATTTGCAGAGGGACTGTTTGTACAAAGCTTTAGAATTTTGTAATGGCGATAAGTCTTGCGCCTAATTAAACGAGTCTTGGGTTTTTGTTTTCTTGCTTTCTTGTTTTATAATGAATGTTTTAGGTCTGTTTATCCAAAATTTGTACATTTATTCTTATGTATTAAGTTTTTGTTTTTGATCTTGTAGAGCTTGATTTTATGTGATAGCGTTGTATACTTTTTTATTTAATCCAAAGTTTTGACATGTTATTCCTTTTTTTCATAGTTTTTTTCAGCTTGTTCATTTAGCTATTGAGTGACAAAAAATAAAGTCGTCATGACCATTAACAATATCGGAGCAAGTCTTTAAAGCAAGTTTAAAAGATACATGTTAGTAAAAGGTATATTTTAGTGGAGAAATAATTAGTAGCATTGATAAAACAATTATAAAGTAAAAGTGACAGGACAATAATCATAATAACAATATCTGAGCATATCTTTAAAGCAATTTCTAAGATGGTGCTAGATAAATTGATGAGTTTATTCTGTGTCTTTTGGGAGGCGTAGATTAAAGAGAACTTTGACTGAATAAGCAATTTCCAAGAAGATGTATTGGGTTGCTTTTTTTTTTTTTGGTTGAATCTTATCTTTCTTTTTCATTGACGAAAAGACCATATGAGTCGCTTTTGTTTCTCAACAAACATAAACATTGCAGCACCTTAAACTACTTTCTTTCTTCACATAAACTCTTTCAACCATATCAGTTTCATCATAATTTACAACACCTAACCAATCAGTTTGTAGAAATGTCCTTCAGCAAATTATTACGTTTCTCCTTTGATCCTTCATCCATAACTTCGTTAGAAATTACGCTGATGCTAATGCTAATGGGCTTTATCTATTACTACTTTTATTCTAACTCATCGTCATCTGCAACAAAAAAACAAAAATCATCATCTGAACCAAAAATAATGGTGTCCATTCAAAAGAGGTTTAAGTATGATGTTTTTATAAGCTTCAGGGGTGAAGACACCCGTAAAAACTTTGTCGATCATCTTTATCATGCTCTTAAGGACAAAGGCATTTACACTTACAAAGATGATAAGAAAATCCAGAAAGGGAAAAGGATCAGCGATGATCTCTTCCAATCCATTGAAGACTCCAAATTTTACATCATTGTTTTTTCCAAAAACTATGCTTCTTCTTCATGGTGTTTGGAAGAGCTTGTCAAGATTATGGAGTGTCACAAGATGCCTGGCCACACTGCTTACCCTGTATTCTATGATGTGGAACCCACTGAAGTGAGAAACCAGAGCGGGTCGGTTAGAAAAGCCTTTTTCAAGAATAAAAAGAAAGAGGCTGCTGGGAAATGGAGAGAGGCTTTGAAAGAAGCAGCTGATCTGGCTGGATGGGAGCTCAAGAACACTTTTGATGGGTAATTATTTCATCATATCTCTACGTGCGATATTCCTTACTTAAGTTTCTTCTAAATTACTACCGAGTATACGTTTAAAATGGGTCATCTATGAAAACTGACTATAGTATTGTGTTACATAGTATTACTTCGTATATCATTGTATGTAATAGATTATAGATCTAAAACATTGTTTATGTTGGATTTAGACTATGCTAAATAGAACCTTCTTTTACCATACATGCAGGCACGAAGCTGAATTCATCAAAAAAGTTGTTGGAGAGATTTCACTAGAGTTACGCTCCATCAATTCCGGATTTGATGAAAACTTAGTCGGCATGGAGACTCGAGTAAAGGATGTTGTTTCAGATTTAGAAATTGGTATTGATGATGTTCGCATGATAGGGATCAAGGGCATGGGAGGGGCTGGGAAGACAACTACAGCGAGAGCTGTTTTTGATCATCTATCTGCTGATTTTGAAGCTAAAAGCTTTGTTGAGAATGTGAGGGAAGTTTCAAACGCCTCTATGTTTGGTCTGAAGAATTTACAAGAACAAGTCCTTTCAGATGTGCTGAATGAACCTGTCATTGTAAATGGTGTTAATGATGGAAAAAACATGATGAAAAGGCGGATGTGTGGTAAAAGGGTTCTTCTTGTTCTAGATGATGTGGATCACATAGAACAACTTGAGGCGTTGGCCAGTGAGCCTAATTGGTTTAAGCTGGGAAGTAGAATTATCGTTACAACGAGAGATGAGCAAGTGTTGGTGGCTCACAGAGTGAACTTGATTCGAGATATCGATCTCTTATCAGATAAGGAAGCAATTTGTCTCTTAAGTAGATATGCATTTAGAAGGGTGATTCCATCTCAAGGATATGAAGAGCTATCACGAAAAGTTTTACGTTATGCTGCTGGTCTTCCGTTAACAGTCAAAGTCATGGGTTCATTTCTATGTGGTAAAGATAAGGATGGATGGGTAGATGCCATAGAAAGACTAAAAACAATTCCCTTAAAGGAGACTCTAAAAAAGCTAGAATTAAGCTATATCAGTCTGGAGGATGATTATAAGGAAATATTTCTAGACATTGCATGCATATTGAAAGGAAAGCGCAAAAAAGATGCAATCAGAGTGCTTGAAAGCTGTGGTTTTCATGCTAGAAATGGTTTAAAAGTTCTTGAGCAGAGATCTCTCATAACTGTAGATATATTCGGGTGTTTGCGCATGCATGATCATATAGAAGAAATGGGAAAGAACATTGTTCGTCGTTCGCACCCCGGTGAGCCTAACGAACATAGCCGACTGTGGATTAATGAGGAAATTGAAGATATATTGGTTAATGACATGGTAAAGATCAGTTTACTTGTAAGGTGGATAAAACTAACACATTTTCATTTGTTCTGACTTCTTCTGACACGAGGTTTCTGGACACTGTTTTTGGATTGCAGGGTACTGAAGCAACAAGATGTCTAAAACTTACAACGTCGAGAAGAAATTTGAGAATTGTTATGAAAGGTCTTGTAAAAATGAAGAAACTTAGATATCTTGAAGTTATGGAAAAGGCTGTAGTTGAGAAATCGAGATGGAGAGACGCTCTGAAAGAAGCAGCCGATCTAGCTGGCTGGGAGTTGAAGAACACTCTTGATGGGTAAAGTCATCTTCATATCTCTGTAATGTATTCAATTTATTATTTCATTCTTTTTCTTTCTAAATTTTGATTGGGTGAGCTGGTCTACGTTTCATCTCAAACTCGGATGAGTTTTTCCTATTTCGTTTGGCTTAACCAAGCAGTTATATTGTTATATATCACCATGTCATTACTTTATATTCGATTGTGTGTCTTATAAATCTGAAGTTGATTATTCATGTCGGATTTTAAACAAGCTTGTACAATGATAACATACAGGCATGAAGCTAAATTCATCAGAATGAATGTTAAAGAAATGTGACAAATGTCACTCGACTTGCGTTTCATTAATTCAGGCGTTGATATGGTACAACTTTGGGAAGAGGGAGGAAAAAAGGTAGAATAATTGTTGATTGGTTGTTTTGCATAATTTGTAGGGGTTATGTTTATGTTACCTCTCATTGCTCACGAAAAGTACAAATGTTACGTAACTTCTACCCCTTTGACTCCTGTTTATAGTACAACACAGTTTTTTATCAGTTTATATTCCGTACTTTTTGTCAGTTTAATATTTTTGACTTGTTAAACTTTATATTTTTTTATTCCGCACTTTACGTTTCACAGTTTTATGATATAAACAAAATTATAACAATAAAAAATAAAATAAAAAATGAGGGGTATTACTTGTAGAAATGGGGCCTATATAACCTATCCAAATTTGTAATAATGCTATTAATTTATAGGTTTGTTAATACGCTAATATCAATCTTTTTATCTTATTTTTGTTGGTAGGTTCTCAAAAATCTCAAATTCCTTTCCCTCTCTTTCTCAGACTTGACGACCTTTGACTTTAGGATGACTCCAAATCTCGAGACGTTATCTCTAAAGTATTCTGATAATTTAGTAGAACTTTGCATGCCAGTTACTTGTCAAAAGCTCAAGCATCTCTTTATCAGTAAATCAAAGTTAAAAACCTTTGACCTTGAGTTGACTCCGAATCTCGAGACGTTGTATCTTTTGTATTGTGCTCATTTTGTAAAACTTCACGTGTCTGCTGCATGTCCAAATCTCAAAATCCTCAACCTTTCTAATTCAAGGTTGAGGAGCCTTGACCTTGAGCTGATTCCAAATCTTGAGAAGTTATCTCTTAATAGTTGTGTTGATTTTCAAGAACTTCACATGTCTGTTGCATGTCCAAATCTGAAATTCCTCAACCTTAGTGGCTCAAGGTTAAGGAGCCTTGACCTTGAGCTGATTCCAAATCTTGAGAGGTTAGATCTTGCAGGATGTGATGAGTTGGTCAAAATTAATGCTCCCGCTGGATGTCTAAAAAAAGTTGTTCACTTAAACTATAGGAATTACCCGTTCTTGTATTTACCCAAAACATTTCAAGCAAACAATCTTGTTGGACTTGACATGAAGTGGAAGAGAAGAATGGTACAACTTTGGAAAGAGGGAGAAAAGAAGGTAGAATAATTGTTGATGGGTTGTTTTGCATAATCCGTAATAATGCAAGTAATTTATTGATTTGTTAATACGCTAATAAAAAACTTTTTTTCTTATTTTTGTTAGCAGGTTCTTAAAAACCTCAAATACCTTTCTCTCGATAAATCAAAGTTGACGACCTTTGACTTTGGGATGACTCCGAATCTCGAGACATTATTTCTCAAGTATTCTTATAATTTAGTAGAATTTTGCATGCCAGCTAGTTATCAAAAGCTCAAGTATCTCTGATAAAGTTGTAATTAGAGAGAGTTGAAAGGAAAAGTGAATGTATTATTATTTCATAATGAAGTGTATTACATTGAAATGAAGTGGTACAGAGTATTTATATACAAGGAGTTTGACTAAATGCTAAACTAACTTTGACCATAACTAACTTTAAACAAGCTAAGCTAAGCTAGGAACTAAATGCTTCCACAAGTCTTCATAATACAAGATCTGTTCCTTTGCTGTTTGGACTTGAGCTGAGATGTTCTTAAGACTGTGTTTACCTTTGGTAAACCATTACCCTCCCCACAAGTTGGCAATGTGTATGGATCACATATGCCAAACTTGGATAAGCAGTTATAGTGAGGGGCTTTGGACAGACCTTTTGTAAGGATGTCTGCAAGTTGGTTCTTTGTTGAAATGAAAGTAGGTAGAACTTGGCCTTGTTTGATCTTGTCCCTTACAAAATGGCAATCAATCTCAATGTGTTTGGTCCTTGCATGTTGAACTGGATTAGATGCAAGGGCAATGGCTGAGGCATTGTCACAATAAATTGTAGTAGGGGAAGGGATGTGAATGCCTAAGTCCTTGAAGAGACACTTGATCCAGGTGAGTTCACATGTGGCATCTGCTAAGGCCCTGTATTCAGCTTCTGTTGAACTCCTTGAGACTACTGGTTGTTTCTTTGAGTGCCAAGAGATAAGACAAGATCCTAGGAATATGCAGTAACCAGAAACTGATCTCCTTGAGAAGCTACAACTAGCCCAGTCACTATCACAGAATACCTTCAGGTTGAGACTTGTGCTTGTGGGAAAAATTAATCCTTGACCTGGGCTTGATTTGAGGTATCTGAGTACTTTGACAAGTGCTTTCAAATGAGGTGTTCTAGGTGCTTGGGAAAATTGGCTCAGGGTTTGGGCTGCATATGAGATATCTGGCCTGGTTATGGTAAGATACAACAATTTTCCCACTAGTGCCCTGTATTGTGAAGAGTCTTCAAGTAGATCACCATCTTCATGATTGAGTTTAATGAGGGGGTCAAAGGGAATGGATGAGGGTTTGACATCAAGCATTCCAGCACTTTGTAAAAGTTCTAGGGTGTATTTCCTTTGAGTCATGATCAATCCAGTAGAATTCCTTAAGACTTCAATACCCAGATAGTAATGTAATGACCCTAGATATTTAATACTGAACTGATGGTGTAGTTGTTGTTTAATATGAAGGATGTGAGATTGACAATTACCTGTGAGGATAATGTCATCTACATAGACTAGCAGGCACAAAAAAATATTACCTTGTTTGAGGGTGAAAAGTGAAACATCTGCATAACTCTGCACAAAACCAATCTGTTGAAGGAAGGTTGTCAGTTTAATGAACCATTGCCTATTGGCTTGTTTCAACCCATACAATGACCTTTGAAGTTTACAAACACGTGTCTTGGAATGTGGAGTAGAGTACCCTTGTGGAATCTTCATATAGACCTCTTCTGCTAGATCTCCATGTAGGAATGCATTATTCACATCTAGTTGTGCAATGTGCCATTGATGGTGAATAGCAACTGCTAATAAGGCTCTAACAGTGACCATTTTGGCCACAGGTGCAAAAGTTTCATGATAGTCAACCCCTTCCTTTTGATTAAATCCTTTTGCTACTAGCCTAGCCTTGTATTTCTCTACTGTGCCATCAGCCCTGCATTTTATTCTAAAGACCCATTTGCAACCTATGGGAATCTTGCCAGGGGGGAGTTCTGTGATGGTCCATGTGCCATTTGCTTCTAGGGCTGCTAGTTCTAAGTTCATTGCAACTATCCACTTTGGGTCTTTTGCTGCTTGGGTATAAGATTGTGGTTCAATGATTTGATTGATTGTATTGATTTGATGTCTAATTAAAGGTGTGTGTATGTTGTTATAATTAATGAAGTTGGTGTAGTGATGTTTGTGTGACTTTTGTAAATTTGGTAGCGTGATATGGTAATCTTGGAGTTTAGTGGGTAGCTTTATGGTTCTGGTGGAAGTTCTGATGGATATTCTGTGTTGAGCTTGATGTTCTGGTGGATGTGCTGTGTTTTGGTGAATGTTCTGTGTTTGTTCTGTGTTTTGGTGAATGTTTTGTGTTGGGGTTGGAGTTGGTGGTTCTGTGTTGGGTTGTGGAGTTGGTAGCTCTGTGTTTGGTTGTGGTGATGTAGAAGATTCTGTGGTAGTGTCAGATGTTGGTGAAGGTGGATTGATGTCAATGGAAGGTGTGGGTGTACTACTTGGAGGTGAGGTATTAAAGTGAGGTGGGTTGAATTGAGGGTCATAGGTTTGTTGTGGGGCTGTTTTGGGTGGTTTAAGGTGAAATGGGAAAATGTTTTCATGAAAGGTGACATGTCTGCTTGTGAATAGTTTGTGGGTTTGTAGGTCATAGAGTACGTAGCCTTTTTGTGAAGGTGGGTAACCAATGAAGACTGAGGGGATGGCTCTGGCTTCAAATTTATCAGATGGGTGTTGGTGGGCAAAGGTTTGGCAACCAATAACTCTCAAGTGGTCTAAGGGAGGAGGTTCACCATACAGGCATTCAAATGGGCTCTTGTTGTGAATGGGTTTTGAGGGGAGTCTGTTAATGAGGTAAGTAGCACTGAGGATGCAGTGAACCCAAAAATGGATGGGGAAGTTGGCTTGAAATCTGAGGGCTCTAGCTACTTCTAATAGTTGTTTATGTTTCCTTTCCACTCTTGCATTTTGTTGAGGTGTGTATGGGCATGTTGTTTGGTGTATGATGCCATGTTGTTTAAAAAATGTGGATAATGATGAATTGAGGAATTCTAAACCATTGTCACTCCTGACTGTTTTGATGGTTTTGTTGAAATGATTAAGGACATAAGCATGAAATGTTTTTATTTGAGAAGTAGCATGATCTTTACTAGGAAGTAAATATGTCCATGTTGCTCTTGAAAAATCATCCACTATTGTAAGAAAATATTTACATTTGTTTATTGTGGGGGATTTGTAGGGACCCCAAATATCTACATGAATGAGATCAAATGGAAGTAAGGCATGTGATGTACTTGGGGAAAATGGAGAAGCATGTTTCTTAGCTAATGGGCAAATGTTACAGTTTGAAATTTCACTATTACAGGAAACAGAAATTGATTTGATTTGTTGGAGAACAGGGAGAGAAGGGTGTCCCAATCTTGAATGCCATAGAATGGTGTTGTCCTTGCTGTTGGTGGTGAGAATGGTAGGTCTTGGTGGTGTATGTGCATCTGGATAGATGATGTACAGTCCTTCACAGAGGTTGCCATGAGCAATCCTCTTGTTGAGAACCTGAAAATAGCATGAGAGGGAGGTGAATATGGTGATGACAGGCATTTGTTTGGTGAGTTGGCTAACTGATAAGAGGTTGTAGGCAAATGTGGGAATGTAAAAAACATTGTTAAAGGTGATTTCTGCATTGATTCTGACTTTACCACAGATTTTAACTTCTACAAGTTGGCCATTTGGTAGTGTGACATGAATGGGTGGGCTACATAAGTAGGTTTCATGCATGATAGATAAGGTGATACATATATGGTCAGTGGCTCCACTATCAACTACCCAAGCAGCTCTAAACTTAATCATAACGGATGCAATGAACTTATGTTTTCTAATAGTGAAGGAGTTGATAATACCAGATGGGGGGTTTTGTTGGCATTGCTGCATCATGAGCATCACTTGGTTTAACTGGTTTTGAAGCTGATCCATCCTCATAAAGACTGCATCAGTTCCATTGTTTGTGTCTGCTTAAGCTTGACTGGTGGATGGGCTTGCATCTTGACCATGGATGGAGTTTATAGCTTTTGCACCTCTGTTGTCAGTCACACTCCTGGTAATTGGTGGCTTGTATTTCCCATGTAGTGGGTGTCCAACTGGGTAACCTCTTAACTTGTAGCATTCATCACTAGTATGTCCCTCCTTATAGCAGTTTGTACAATACACTCCAGCCTTAAAGGTGCTTCTCCTACCAGTTTGTGGTCTGTTGTTTTTCTGTGAGTTGTTGTTTCTGTTTGCACTAGAGTACTTGTTTGTTTGTGAGGAGCTTGAGTGTGTGGAAAAAGTTGCTGAGGGGGAGTTTGAGTGTGTAGAAAAAGCTGTTGGTCCTGAGGGTTTTGGTAAAGTGCCTTCTCTTTGTCTTTCCTCTTGCCTAATCATGCTGTAAGCTTTTGCTACAGCTGGTAAGGGTTGTAGTAGCAAAATTTGGCCTCTTAAGTTTGAGTAGCACTCATCTAATCCCATGAGAAACTGAATCAGCCTTTTCATATGTTCCCTATCACCATTATTTCTCCCATTCTCACAGCTACAAGTGCAATTACACAGATATGGGGCTTCTAAAGCATCATGTTCATCCCAAAGTCCCTTCAACTTATGATAATACACCTCTATACTGCAATTTTGTTGTTTCAAGCTGACAATGTCATTCACTAACTGATAAATCCTATGTCCATCCAATTGTGCATAGTGTTCATGTAATTCATTCCACAAATCAGAAGCAGTAGTTATGAAATTCAAATTGTTACTTATCTGATCGGAAATTGTGTTCAAGATCCATGAAATGATCATGTCATTAGTTCTTTCCCACATAACCCTTTCAACTGAATCACTATTTGGTTCCATAAACTCACCAGTAACTACCTTCAACTTGTTCTTTGCATTTAATGCAATCATCATACTTCTTTTCCAAGAACTGTAATTGTCAGACCCTGTCAACTTCTTTGAGATCAATATCAAGCCTGGATGATCATTTGGATGAAGATAAAGGGGATGATTAGGTGAGTTGATGTCATTGGTGTCAGTGATGGGGTTTTGTGCCTCTGTGTTGTTTTGAGGGAAATTTGTGGTGTTTTGATTAGTGTTTGATGGTGCCATTGTTTGTTGTTGATTTCTTGAAATTGATTATGGTGGTTTGTGGTGGTTCACGGCGGAATTATGGTGGATTGATTGATTTCTGATTGATTTGTGATGATATTGTTGATTCTTATGGCGGAATTATGGTGGTTTGATTGATTTCTGATTAATTGTGGTGGTTATGATAGGATTTGTGATGGATTTGTGTGGTTGAAAAACGGTTATTGGCACCGGAGTTTGTTTGAGTGGTTGTTTGAGTGGTGGAAGTTAGTTACAGGCCACCAAAGTTGGTGGTGGCTCTGATACCATGATAAAGTTGTAATTAGAGAGAGTTGAAAGGAAAAGTGAATGTATTATCACTACAACAAAAGTGGCTTTTTAGGACCCTTTGTGTGGGACGCTATGATAATGGAGTCCTAAAAAACTGTTTAATAGGACATATGAGCATTTAGGGTCCTTTTTAAATATTTGCTACTTAGGCAATGTCCTAAAAAGTTATATAATAGGATGGTCGATGATTTGGGGTCCTATTATCATATACCTTAATAGGACGCTTAAAATATGGATCCTAATAAATTACTTTATAAGACATTTAGTTGTTGGTGTACCATTATGTGATAGTGTAATATGACACTTGATCACTAGATGTCCTATTATCATATACCTTAATAGGACGCTTAAAATATGGATCCTAATAAATTACTTTATAAGACATTTAGTTGTTGGTGTCCCATTATGTGATAGTGTAATACGACACTTGATCACTAGATGTCCTATTATGACATAACCTTAATAGGACGCTTAAAATATGGATCCTAATAAATTACTTTATAAGACATTTAGTTGTTGGTGTCCCATTATGTGATAGTGTAATACGACACTTGATCACTAGATGTCCTATTATGACATAACCTTAATAGGACGCTTAAAATATGCATCCTAATAAATTACTTTATAAGACATTTAGTTGTTGGTGTCCCATTATGTGATAGTGTAATACGACACTTGATCACTAGATGTCCTATTATGACATAACCTAATAAGACATAATAGGACACTTGAGTTTTGAGTCATAAGACATCAGTTAGTTAAAACGCTTATTCACAAAAAGTTTTATTATAGCAAAATTTAATAGGACCTTTGACACGTGGGTATTATAACGTTAACCTTTATAGGACGCTTATGTACAATGGTTTTATTATTGTAAACCATAATAGGACATTTCATTTTTGAGTCATATAACATCATTTTTTTAAAACGATTATTTGCAAAAGTTTTATTATAACAAAACTTAATAGGACCCTTAAAGGATGCATATTCATTATGGCTTTATTACAATACACCATAATAGGACACTTGATACATAAGTCATAAAACATTAATTATTTAGAACGCTTATTCGCAAATGTATTATTAAAACATAAGTTAATATGACAGTTGATACTTGGGTACCATAGATTGATACTTGGGTACCATAGATTGATACACCTGTGTCTTTTAACATTAACCTTTATAGTACGCTTATTTGTTGTGGTTTTATTATCATACGCCATAATAGAACACTCCTTATTATGTGATAGTGTAATACGACATTGCATCTGGTGCAAGAACGTATGATGTGCAATACATATGACTTACTTAGGTGTGTACTATAAACTCATACACTTAAAAAATTGATTTCATACATTTTACACGTTTTCGCCGGTATTTACACGTTTTCGTGTAAGAACGTATGATGTGCAATACATATGACTTACTTAGGTGTGTACTATAAACTCATACACGAAAACGTGTAAATAGCACCAAAAAAAGCCACTTTTCTTACGGGGGGTACTAAAAATACGGATGAAAACATGTAAAAACGGACGAAAACGTGTAAATACCGGGCGAAAACGTGTAAATACGGACGAAAATGTGTAAAAAAACGGACGAAAACGTGTAAATACGGACGAAAACGTGTAAATACGGACGAAAACGTGTAAATACTGAGAAAAACGTGTAAAAAACGGACGAAAACGTGTAAATACGGATGAAAACGTGTAAATACAGATGAAAACGTGTAAAAACGGATGAAAACATGTAAATACGGACGAAAACGTGTAAATACGGATGAAAACGTGTAAATACGGACGAAAACGTGTAAATACTGACGAAAACGTGTAAATCCGGACGAAAACCTGTAAATATGGACGAAAACGTGTAAATACGGACGAAAACGTGTTAAAACGGACGAAAACGTGTAAAAACGGACGAAAACGTGTAAATACTGAGAAAACGTGTAAAAATGGACGAAAACGTGTAAATACGGACGATAATGTGTAAATACGGATGAAAACGTGTAAATACGGACGAAAACGTGTAAATACGGATGAAAACGTGTAAAAACCGACGAAAACGTGTAAATACATACGAAAACGTGTAAAAACGGATGAAAACGTGTAAATACGGACGATAACGTGTAAAAACGGACGAAAACGTGTAAATACGGATGAAAACGTGTAAAAACCGACGAAAACGTGTAAATACATACGAAAACGTGTAAAAACGGATGAAAACGTGTAAATACGGACGATAACGTGTAAATACGGATGAAAACTTGTAAAAACGGACGAAAACGTGTAAATACGGACGAAAACGTGTAAATACGGACGAAAACGTGTAAATACATACGAAAACGTGTAAAAACGGATGAAAACGTGTAAATACGGACGATAACGTGTAAATACGGACGAAAACGTGTAAATACTGAGAAAAACGTGTAAAAATGGACGAAAACGTGTAAATACGGATGAAAACGTGTAAATACGGACGAAAACGTGTAAATACGGATGAAAACGTGTAAAAACCGACGAAAACGTGTAAATACATACGAAAACGTGTAAAAACGGATGAAAACGTGTAAATACGGACGATAACGTGTAAATACGGATGAAAACGTGTAAAAACGGACGAAAACGTGTAAATACGGATGAAAACGTGTAAAAACCGACGAAAACGTGTAAATACTGACAAAAACGTGTAAATACGGACGAAAACGTGTAAAAACGGACGAAAACGTGTAAATACGGACGAAAACATGTAAAAACAGACGAAAACGTGTAAATACGGACGAAAACGTGTAAAAACGGACGAAAACGTGTAAATACGGACGAAAACGTGTAAATACTGACAAAAACGTGTAAAAACGGACGAAAACGTGTAAATACTGACAAAAAATGGTAAAAACGGACGAAAACGTGTAAAAACGGACGAAAACGTGTAAGTACGGACGAAAATGTGTAAAAACGGACGAAAATGTGTAAATACGAACGAAAACGTGTAAATACGGACGAAAACGTGTAAATACTGACAAAAACGTGTAAAAACGGACGAAAACGTGTAAATACGTATGAAAACGTGTAAAAACGGACGAAAACGTGTAAATACGGACGAAAACGTGTAAATACTGACGAAAACGTGTAAATCCGGACGAAAACCTGTAAATATGGACGAAAACGTGTAAATACGGACGAAAACGTGTTTAAAACGGACGAAAACGTGTAAAAACGGACGAAAACGTGTAAAAACGGACGAAATAATTTGGTTAAGACCATATGTCAATCCGGTTAATCAATCCGGTGGGTCTGGGGTAGTAAAAGAAGTAACTCCACGTCGTCCTGATCCGGTTAATCAACCTGGTGGATCTGGGGTTACTCCACCTCGTCCTGATCCGGTTAATCAACCTGGTAATGACGAGGAAAAGAATGAGGATGAACAGACGAAGGACTTTGACATGGATAAGGATGATGAGACAAAAAAGATGTTTATTGATGAGGAAGAGATCAATAAAGCTGCTGTAGAGCTGGAATTGGAAAAGGAGAGGGAGGAAGAAGAAAGGCTGGCTGAGGAAAAGGAAGACGACCGTCATATTCAAACACCACCAACCACTCCTCCACATTCTCCACCAATTGTCCATGAATCACCTCTAGTGTCTCAACAAGCAAGAAAACAAAGAAGATAACTAGGCTCAAAAGGGATGATCTAATCTCCTAAGCGTCTGAAAGGGTGAAAAAGTCTGCAAAGCTGGAACGTACCAAGAAAGCTAGTGTAACAACCGACAAGTTTCCAAAATTTGGTTCACGATTATTTTGTATTTTTTTTAGAATTTTTTTTTAAATAAATTTTTTTAGAAAAATTAATTTTAAAGTTTTTATATTTTTTTTTTGAAAATATTTTTTCAAAAACTTTTTTTTTTTATATATTTTTTTTTTCAAAATTTTTTTTTTCGAAATTATTTTCCCTGGAAAAAAAAAAAAAGCTACAGTAGCGTGAAAATATTTTTTTTGAAAATTAACCTTTCTTTTTTTTTTTTTTTTTTTTTTTTTTTTTTTTTAATATATTTTTTTTCAAAACATTATTTTTTCGAAATTATTTTTCATTATTTTTTTTAAATTCAAAAGAAAAAAAATGTACTATTTTTTAAAAAAAAATACACATTAATCTAAACACATTAATCTAAAAAAAGTACAACAATACTGATATTAAGATAATAACTATTTTTAACAAAAGTTATTAGTAACATGTATTCGGAAAAAAAATTAGTAAACAATAATAAAGTTTAGAAGAAACCAGTATAATCTAGAAAACTCGAAACGTATCACATTTGTCAAATATATTGAATTTTTGAAAGTTATGCATATTTATACTCGTTTTTGTTGGAAAAATGATTTTGTGAACGATGGCGCAAGTTTCGTAAATGTTCGAGTCTGTTTGCTATGTCGAATTAGCCCCCGAGTGATTTCGTGAAAAGATTAGCCAAGATTGGCAGAAATACACCCTCCGCCTCTATTTTACATTTCCCACCCCCATATTTTGTATTTTCATTTTAACCCCTACTCATTTATTTAATATTTAAACTAAAATAATTTTATTTTGTTTCATTTTATAAAAACACACACTCACACCAAAGTCTTTCTCTCTCTATACCTTTGGCTGGATCTTCGTAAATTCCGACGATCACCAGCAGATTCCGGCACCGCCTGCCGGAATATTTTCCGGTGAATAATTTTGTTCGCCGATTCGATAGATCGGCACACTCCCATCATTTCTGGATTGTTTTAGCTCTTGGCTCCCTCCACATCACCGACACGCGCCACCACCGAGACACCACCACACTGAAAAGAAGAAAACATAGGTGTTTAATGGTTTTTTTATTTCCTTTAGTTTTTTTTTTTTTTTTTTTTTCTTTTTTTTTGAGCCTTCTAAAGAGATGTTTGTTGTATTATATTTGCTAAATTAATGTTATACATGATAATGCTGTTAGGATCCTTAGTTCACATGCCGAAATATATAAGAATGAGGCCAAAAAATAAAAATAAATGTTGGAATCATTGTGGCACAACTTTTCTCGTTAAATGTTCTTGTAAGTCGTAACCGATACTTCGTTAAATGTTTTGTATTCTTTAGTAGCGAAACTAATTACGAAATTTGCTTTGCAGGTCGTGTAGTAGCGGAGGTTGACAACAGGTTAACTATTCCTAAGCTGAATCGTACACTGCCCCAAACAAAACATGTCGTAAATTACCGTCTTTCTTTTATCTTTCTTAAACTATATCTGTTATCCTCCGTACTGAATTTATACACCTTGCAGTCATGGTGAAGCTTCAGCAGGAGAGCCCCGAGAAGAGAAGACCAATGTGGTAACATGACGCTACTTTTAAAGCAGCAACAGAGGGTGACCAATATCAAGTTTAAGCATATCATATATACATTCTACTTTTAAGGTAAGTATGAAGTTTACACGACCGTAATGCCGTAATGTCGCTATGTTTTTTCGTTATCTGCTTATTTTTAAGCAGATACAGGACTATTAGGATAAAAACAAAGTGCTTACTTTTTGGAAAAATTCGTGCGTCCCTTTGAAGAACATTAAGGTATGAAAATGTATCAATTATAAGAACTTACATTGATTTTCTTGAGTAAATGTCACAATAGGCAT
Source organism: Artemisia tridentata subsp. tridentata (assembly GCA_021014915.2). Classification (NCBI taxonomy): domain Eukaryota; kingdom Viridiplantae; phylum Streptophyta; class Magnoliopsida; order Asterales; family Asteraceae; genus Artemisia; species Artemisia tridentata. The sequence goes on from CP139509.1 coordinate 14,315,603, forward strand.
CTGTTAGAGACCTAAAAGGCAATTCAGTAATGTTTAACGGGTTAAAACATGGGTACTATCCAGTGTTGGACTCTTGGGCATGCTTTTTACCAGATTTAAAGGAGAAAATGTGCTTTTATTACTTTAATGATTTTGAAAAATATGGAATCAAGAATTTATTGTCACACACAATTGACTATATATCATTTGAATATCTAGGAATATCCGTACTAATGATTAATCAACATAATGATGTGTTTATAATCAAAGTCACGTGTTGCAGCGTGTAGGTAGGTGGTTAATATTTGACAAGGGGCAGCAGAATATTAGCGTTGACACAGATGACAGGAATAAGAGGATACGGAAATTTAAAGAATCAGCTTGGAAATGCGTTTATTACCTTTCAGCAGAAATCCTAGCCCTGGCTGTTACTTACAATGAACCGTGGTTTACTAACACAAACAATTTTTGGTTAGGACCCGGTGACCAGAGATGGCCTGACCAGAAAATGAAGTAAGCTCTCCTCTTATTTTACATTATCCATATTTAATGTTAAATAAATAACTAATTTTCCTTAATGGTTTTCCAGGTTGAAGTTGAAATGTCTGTATATGTATACAGTATACGTGTGCATTCTATACGTACTACATCTTTGCTCTGATTTTCTGAGAAACTAGGTGATCTGATTTTGGTGTGTCTATGGGCCATCATGTTGCAACTGCCATTCTCATTGCATTTTGCATATGTCTTTTATTGTGGTTTTTTGTGTTTTTTTGTTTTATTTTATTTATTTATTATTATTATTATTTTTTAGAAACTAAGGATCAACGTGTTATTTTTTAACTTTTGTATTACCAGCATACCAAAACATAACATCATTCAAATTTAAATAAAAGAAACTATATATACCTGATTATGGTCGTCTGGAATAAGAAATCTGAGTCGCTGTGAGTTGCAGGGGTTAGGGCAGCAGGGTATAGAACTTGGGCTCAAGTTGATTACTAGACTTTAAATTTAGGCAGCATACTTTTTCAATTTTTATTATTATTGGGTTTTTGAAATTTGCCATATAGATTGGGCTTAAATACCGACAACAATAATGGCCCTTTGCCATAATTTTAACTGCATTTGTCTGTCATAGGATCAATGTGTTTGTGCAGCGGTTTTATTTCATACGCGCTGACAAAATTTTTTTGTGGTGTTTTTGCAGGCGCCGTCGGTGTATTGAAGGAGAAAGAGGTTAGCAGAGATGAAGCAAGTTGTGAAAATTGCCAAGTTTGGGTCAGTCATACCGATTTCTGGATCAGATTTTGTGCGTGAGGTATCACTGTCATCTAGGGCCATCTATATATGAATGGATTCGTATGGGTTCTGTACATACCTATTGCACAACAGAAAAAGGACGCAAGTGATGCACTAAGTTGGTTGTTTTTTTTTTATGATTCTCCATAATATGAAAAGTGATCGACTCTGTAAATGATTTCATTGATCTAACATCTTTTTATATGGGTTGCGATCAGGTGGGAGTGTGACATAATCTGTCGTCATCATGACAATGTGCCTGATAATCGTGGTTTTATCTTTCAAGGATGAAGTGGTTACTGGTGTTGAATCAAAGGATTTCTGCATGACAGCCTGCGGTATTCTGTGGTGCTTATTAGTGAACTTTATGTGAAATGTTTATAAGTTTTTGGTGTTGATTGAATGACGTAGCATTTTTTGTGTATAGGTTTATGAATATTGTGTTAGTTTAGCGCTCGGAAATTTTCTACAACGTCGCTGCCCCGCCGCAACGCGGCGGGTCGCTGCCGTCCTCGTTTTAATAACATGGAACTTAATGCTTATACATGGATGTATATTTGTAGGTGGTCCGTGACGATTGAGAAAGGATGCATGATGACCCTGGACTAAGCTTCTTGTTGCTTTAATTCTAGTTTAATGTTACAAGACTTTATGTTGGATAATGTCTATACCTTATTTATGTTTAGTGCTTTTGTTATGACAATTGCTTATTTGAAATACAATTTCGTTTTATTCATTTAATAATTAGTTGATCTTTTATTCATATCGTAATAATAGAGTGTGCATGCTGAAAATAGCGTCCTATCATATGATTTGTCAGGATTTTGAAATTGTCCTATTAAACTTATTAATCGTCCTAACAATAAACTTTTAAGGACGCTTAACATTGTAAAAGTGTCCTAATATGTTGTTATTAGGACGTTATTTAGGTTGTTAATAGACATTTTATACGACCAAAAAATTGGTTTCATAATCTTTTTTGAGATATTAGAACCCTTTTCTTGGTGTTAAAGTAACTATAATGGTATATGATAACCGTCCTAAGAATTAACATTAAAGGACGCTTGTATGTGTATCAAAAGATTAAAAGTAGGTTACCACATGTTAGAACATTGGAAAAGTGTCCTAATATGTTTTTATTAGGACGTTATTTGTGTTGTTTATAGACGTAAAATGCGACCATAAAATTGGTATCATAATCTTATTTGAGTTATTAGGACCCTTTTCTTGGTTGCTAAAATAGCTATGATGTTACATCGTAAGCGTCCTAACAATACTTTTAGGACGTTTTTATGTGTTTCAAAAGATTAAAAGTAGGTAATCACATGTTAAAACAATGTAAAAGTGTCCTAATATGGTTTTATTAGGACGCTATTTGTGTTGTTCATAGACATATATTACGACCATAAAATTGGTTTCATAAGGGTTAGGACGCTTTGGACCTATTACAACCGCTCGAGATGAAACGCTTTCATCCTTGGTCCTATTAAATGAAAGGTCCTAAAAAGTACCATTTTATGACGCTTATGGGGGTCCTAAAAAGCCATTTTTCTTGTAGTGTATTATTTCATAATGAAGTGTATTACATTGAAATGAAGTGGTACAGAGTATTTATATACAAGGAGTTTGACTAAATGCTAAACTAACTTTGACCATAACTAACTTTAAACAAGCTAAGCTAAGCTAGGAACTAAATGCTTCCACAAGTCTTCATAATACAAGATCTGTTCCTTTGTTGTTTGGACTTGAGCTGAGATGTTCTTAAGACTGTGTTTACCTTTGGTAAACCATTAATCTCTATATCAGTGAGTCAGAGTTAAGAAGTTTTGACCTTGGGTTGACTCCGAATCTCGTGACGTTATCTCTAAGTTATTGTGATAATTTAGTAGAACTTTGCATGCCAGTTACTTGTCAAAAGCTCAAGCATCTCTACGTCTGTCACTCAAAGTTAAGAACCTTTGACCTTGGGTTGACTCCAAATCTAGTGTTGGGAATTGTAATTTGATGATTACAAAACATGAAGGACTAATATTGACAAGGAGCTAAACTTCAATGCTGGAAGAATATTCAGGAGATCAGTTTAATTGTTTAAGAATATTTCATAATATTTGATCTTATCTCTTGTAAACCCTAGCGTCCTCTAGTATATAAAGAGGATAGGGACGTGTAGTTTGGGTATCCAGAAAATGTAGATCGTTGGTGTGTGTTGGTTAGCAAACGTGTGCTTGTACACGTTTGCTTAGTAATAGTTGTTTGTTTTGTTATTATTGAATAAAGAAACGCGTTTCACTATATACAACCTTGTTTATCATTATTGTTCTTATTAATCCGCTGCTACTTATCAACAATAGTGATTGTAAAACATATCCTAGTTGGGCTTAAAACGGGACTTAACAATTGGTATCAGAGCTTGGGAGAGACTCTGAATTCGTAGAACACTAAAACCTAATTCTCACTCAAATCACCCTTCACAATGTCTGAACTCGATAAGCCTGAAACTTTCTCAATCCATAACAGTGAGGATGAGCAATCAAACCATGAAGATGAAGGAAAAACCGAAACCAGTAACTCCCAAACACAACAACAACCCATCCCTTCCACAACCACAATCTCAAACATAAAACTTCCACTACTGAAGAGAGAAGAGTATGATATATGGGCCATGGAGATGGAACATTATCTGGAATACATTGATAGTGATGTATGGAAGGTTATTCAAAAGGGAAATTCTAAGAAGAGAATTTCACAAGGGAATGATGGGCAGCTCAGAATAATGCCACCAGTATCTGCTGAGGAGATTAGGGCTGTGGAGAAGGAAAAGAAGGCCAGAACCTTGCTTCTTATGGCTATTCCTAAGGAGCATCTACAAAGGTTTCATGGCATTCTTGATGCTAAGGAGATGTGGGAAGCTATCAAGAAACGATTTGGAGGTAATGCTAACTCCAAAAAGATTCAAAAGGCTGTTCTTAAACAGCAATTTGAAACATTTAGTGTTTCAAAGACTGAAGGTTTGGAGAAGGGCTATGACAGATTTCAACATCTGTTAACACAACTGGAAGTTCATGGTGCAGCAGTCTCGAATGAGGATGCAAATCACAAATTCCTTAGATCTTTACCATCAGAATGGGGCAATGTATCTGTGGCAATGAGGATTAAGGAGGAAGTAGATTCTATGACACCTGATGACCTATACAATAATCTCAGGATGTTTGAAAGGGACATCAGTAATAACACTCAGGGTTCAACCAGTTCATCAAATGTTGCTTTTGTGTCTCAAAACAAAAGCAGTACTTACAAGGTTAGATCTGGTGTTAGGTCTGGTAACTATGAAACTCCTTCAAGTGAAAGGTCTGCTTCAAGTTTCACTGATGAGGTGATACATTCTTTCTTTGCCAATCAAACGGAAGATGAAAGCTTTATTAGTGAAGACCTTGAACAAATTAATGATGCTGAAGTTGAGGAGATGGATATAAAATGGCACATTGCCATGGTTGCTCTAAGGGTCAAACGATTTCAGAAGCAATATGGTAGGACTATCAACTTCAACAACAAATCACCAGTGGGATACACAAAGAGGACTGTTGAATGCTACAACTGTCACAAGCATGGGCATTTTTCAAGAGATTGTCCAGAGAAGAAGTCTGCTGATGAGAAAAGAGTTAAAGATGGGAAGATGGAAAAGAATCAGATGAGCCTGCTGACAATGGAAGCTGGAGGAGTCAATTGGGGTGAGCATCCAAGAGTAAATGAGGAGTCTGATCATGCTCTCATGGCCATTGGTAATGAGGTATCATTATGCTCTAAATTATGTACTGACTCATATAATCATGTTAAGGCTTTGTGTGATGAGCAGCAAGAACAAATAGGTGATCTAGAAGTAAATTTATTAGCACATAAAAATGCTGTAAAAACTTTAGAGGCACAAAAGGTCACCCTTCAAAATCAACATGCTGCTTTAAATGAAAAACTATACTTTCAAGCTAATAAGATATATGAACAAGATGAGAAGCTTAAAAGGTATAGACAATTAGGGCTTAAAATTCAGAAGGAGAGGGATGAGCTGAGAAAAAGGGTAGATCAATGGAACAATTCAAATAAAAACCTGTTTAAGTGTTGGGATTCTCAAATTAAGTCAAATAAAAAATGTGGCTTAGGATATGAGGAAAATGAGAATAGGGATATATTTAAGAATAGAGAAGAGGACTATGCTGATAAACCTTTGTACAATAGGTTTGTTAAGACTGGTGACTTTAAGGGAGTACCACCACCTTTGAGTGATGACTATACTCCTCTTGAAAAAGAAGAGTTAGATGATTCACTCTTTGTGTATGGTAAGAAAGGTCCTCAAGTGCCTGAACCAACTACCTCAGAGGACAAATCTAGTAGATATTCTTCTTGTCAATCCAATGACTCTGAAGGATCTATTGATGGTTCCTCTGATCACTCTAAGACTGAGTCAAACAATGAGGAAAAAGAGAATCCTGAACCTAAGGTTGTTAAGAAGTGTGAACCTGTTGTTACTAAACCTTTAGTGACTGAACAAAAGGCTGAGACAGTTAAACCTAGTTGTGTCAATCACATAAAAACTCCTAGGGAATCTGTTAAATTGAATGAGTCACCTAGAAGCAATAGAGTTCACAGAGAAAGTAGGAGTAATTACAATTATGCTCCTAAAAGATGCTTTGTGTGTGGAAGTTTGAGTCATTTAATAAGAGATTGTGACTTCCATGAAAAGAGAATGAAAAGAGAGGCTGAGCAAAAGAGAATGTATGTTAATAAGGTTCATAGTTCAAATACACCAGTTTGGAACAATGCTAATAGAGTTAACCATGCCAACCAGTTTGTCCCCAGACCTGTTCAACTAAATAACACTACCAGACCTAACTCTTTTGTTAATTCTGGTAGACCAAATTTTGGGTCTGGCTACAGAAACTTTAATGTGAATAGGCAAAATGTTAACTTTATGAGGCCTAAAGTGAATACTGGTTATGTTAACTCTGTGAGACCTAATGTGAACACTGGTTTTGTAAGACCCAAGCAACCTTTTCAAAAACCTCAGGTGAATGCAAATTTTAAAAGAAATAATTTTTACAAAGCTCATTCACCTGTAAGGAGACAAACAGCAAAACCTTTAAAGGGAAATGGGGATTCTGCTGTTAAGACCTCAGCATGTATGTCTTGGGATTCAAACAAAAATAAATCCATATATAAATCCCAAAACAACAGTGGATCAGGTTCAATTAAGAAATTCAAGCATATTGATCCACAAGGCGGACCCAAGCCTACTCAGGCCTGGGTTCCTAAGAGAAACTAATTTCTCTTCTTTTTGTGCAGGATCATCCACTTTGCTATATGGAAGATAGAGGAATACTTGACAGTGGATGCTCTGGGCACATGACTGGTAACAAGAACTATCTTAATGATTTTCACGAATTCGAGGGAGGTTCTGTTACTTTTGGAGGAAGCAAGGGACAGATAACTGGTAAAGGAAGAATTATTGTGGGCAACATAGAATTTGACAATGTATCTTTTGTGAAAGAACTTGGGCAGTTCAACCTTTTCTCAATATCACAGATTTGTGATACTCAGCATAAGGTGCTTTTTACTGAAACTGATTGTCTTGTGTTGACTCCGGACTTTAAAATGCCTGAAGAACATCAAATTCTTCTTAAAGTTCCCAGACAACACAAAATGTACAGTTTTGATATGAAAGCATCTTATCCTGCAAAAGGTGCTACTTGTTTAATTGCAAAAGCTACATTGGATGAATCTAAGTTGTGGCACAGAAGGTTAGGCCATGTGAATTTCAAAAACATGAATAAACTTGTGAAAAATAACCTTGTGAGAGGTTTGCCTTCAAAATTGTTTAAAAATGATCATACCTGTGTGGCTTGCAACAAGGGAAAACAACATAGGGCATCCTGTAAGGTTAAATTAGAAAGATTAATCACTGAACCTTTGCATACCTTACATATGGATCTTTTTGGCCCTACATCTGTCCATAGCATTAATCATGCATGCTATTGCCTTGTCATTACAGATGATTGTACTAGATATTGTTGGGTGTTCTTTATGTCTAGGAAGGATGAAGCTACCCCTTTGATTCAAAATTTCATTAGACAGATTGAAAATCTTATTGATAAACGAGTCAAAATCATTAGGAGTGATTATGGCACTGAATTTAAAAACAAGAGCATGCTAGATTTTTGTGGTAATAAAGGAATTAAGCAACAATTCAGTAATGCAAGAACTCCTCAGCAAAATGGAGTTGCTGAGAGAATGAACAGGACACTTATTGAGGCAGCTAGGACTATGCTTGCAGATTCACTTTTACCTACTACATTTTGGGCTGAAGCAGTCAGCAATGCCTGCTACATCTTTAATAGGGTTAGAGTGACCAAGCCTCAAAATAGAACTCCTTATGAGCTTATGTTTGGCCACAAACCAGTTGTTAGCCATATAAGACCTTTTGGGTGTCATGTTACCATTCTTGATACTCTAAGTGTTCTTGGAAAATTTGAAGGAAAATCTGATGAAGGGTTTTTACTTGGGTATGCATTAAACAGTAAAGCCTTTAGGGTTTACAATTTAGTATCCAAGAAAGTAGAGGAAAATCTGCATGTAAACTTTCTTGAGGAAAAACCCAATGTCAAGGGAATTGGTCATAGGTGGATGTTTGATATTGATTATTTGACTGATTCTATGAATTATGTTCCTGTCTCCAAGGAGAATCAAATTAACCCTATTGCAGGTACCCAAGAAGCTGGTTATGGTCTTTGCAGCAACATTGACTATATGTACATCAATTCATATTAAGTTTCATATCTATTCTCATCACTATTCACAAGTGTGTTAACACCTGTGAGAGGTGAATCATTGAAATTTAATGGATTTGATGTCTCTTTACCTATAGCCATTACTACTGGAGTAGCCAAATGTTTTGGTGTGTAAGACCATGGTACACTGATAACCATATGATTTTAAGCAAATCATCAGCTTATCAACGGATTTGTTAAGTCTTTACCAAAAGCCGTTTGCTTCTGGACTAGTCAATTCTTTGATGGAAAAGCACCTCATCATGGTGAATTGATTACCATTTATGGTTTTCCACAGCCTTTACCACAAGCCATAACCTTGTGGGCTAGCCAACTCTTCACTTATCTTAGATTGGTTCGGATTTATCCTAACTATCTACTAGGTATTCAGCCTCAGTAGTTGAATTAGCCACAATCGTCTGCTTCATGATTCGATTGTGCAGTGTGGGGCAGAATAAATGGTTGTCAATGGTACAGTGAGGCGTGAATTTCATTGCTCATGTAGGACTGATCAAATTGTCGTCTATTGTACTGATATAGTGGTTCGGTACTATAATTAATTGGTCGGTGTGTTCATCACGTGGGAATGATTATTATTGATGGGTGTTCACATGGCGGCTCAGTATTGCAGCAGATTGTTTATTATTCGATTTTGACTTTTAGGTCTGGTTATGGTACTTACCAGACTTAATAGGTCTGCTCACATGGTTAAGTCTGCTTGGGTACTCGATTAGGTCTGCTTTCGGAGATTAAATCTGGTTTTGAAAATTAGGTCTGGTAACCAGATCTAATTAATTATGGTCTTCGAATATTATCTCTGCTCATGGTTTTCGGTTAAATTCTGGTTGCTCAAGATGGATCGCGAACAGAACATTATTTTTATGGCTCGTTGGGGATTATTTGAAGAAGAAGAGTGAATATAATTTATTTGATGTTGTAGTTGAGTTTCACAGTGCGCGTTCTTATCATATCTCAAAGTGGGTGTTACACTTTGGAGATAACTTGTTTGTTTTGTACGGCGGTGACAAAGACTTGATGAATCTAGCAAAAGTGTGTGAACTATTATACCTCTCCTGTGCTTAATGCTCACATTTGCTAGAATTTATCAAGAGGTCCTAGTAGCCTGCTTCTTGAGATAAGTTTGGAGTCACGTGGATAGTGCAAGATATAAGACGCAAGTTTGGGAAATTCAACTTCTTCATCATGTTCGTTATATTTGGTTTTTCTTCATCAAGTGATCAGTTCATGGAGTCTACAGAGTTCGTGATTCAAGAGATGGTAAACATGCTTAGTTTCAGGGGAAGCTTGTTTAACCATCTACATGCACCACTTAAGGGGAAGCGTTTAATTCAAGTTGCATTGAAGACCCCTATTGGATGATTCCAAAAAGGGGAAGAAGATTGTGTTGCAGCTTGTTTATCGATTGTGGTGATATGTTCAAGTCAAGGGAAGCATTGAAGATTGTTTTGTAATATCAAATAGGGGAAGATTGTTGGGAATTGTAATTTGATGATTACAAAACATGAAGGACTAATATTGACAAGGAGCTAAACTTCAATGCTGGAAGAATATTCAGGAGATCAGTTTAATTGTTTAAGAATATTTCATAATATTTGATCTTATCTCTTGTAAACCCTAGCGTCCTCTAGTATATAAAGAGGATAGGGACGTGTAGTTTGGGTATCCAGAAAATGTAGATCGTTGGTGTGTGTTGGTTAGCAAACGTGTGCTTGTACACGTTTGCTTAGTAATAGTTGTTTGTTTTGTTATTATTGAATAAAGAAACGCGTTTCACTATATACAACCTTGTTTATCATTATTGTTCTTATTAATCCGCTGCTACTTATCAACAATAGTGATTGTAAAACATATCCTAGTTGGGCTTAAAACGGGACTTAACATCTAGAAACGTTATCTCTTTTTTGTTGTGCTGATTTTGAAGAACTTCACGTATCTGTTGCATGTCCAAATCTCAAATTCCTCAACCTTCGTGAATCAAGGTTGAGGAGCCTTGACTTTGAGCTGATTCCCAATCTTGAGAGATTAGATGTTCGTGGATGTGATAATTTGGTAGAATTTAATGCTCCCGTTGGATGTCAAGTGGTTGTTTGAGGTTGACCGATATCGAGTTTTACGATAGATGTGAACCAAAGTTTAGTTGTTCTTCAACTACTTTAGATCTGGTTGAGTAGCTGAGTGGTGAATTAGCTGATGGCCAAAGGAAGTTGGTAGCTCTTGCACTTGCTGGGGCAAATTCCAAATCGGCGAACCCATTGATTACCCAAATAAGCAATGGGCCTATAGGCAGTTTTCACGAAAAAGGTTAGTTTAGCTCTGTGTTATGTTCTCGTTTTCTGTAATAGATGGAGGCTCCATTGGATCCCACAAAAGAGCTTTCTAGGCTGGTATACGAGCACAAATACGAGGAGGCTTTTACTGTTCCCCTGCAAAGAAGTGATGTCTGGATTGTTTCCTGGTTATGCTCTCAGGTATTTTTTGTCTGCAAAGATTATACGATTTTATAATATTCTGAGTTGCATAAGTGCTTGTTAAAGCCCTATTGTCGGCCACGTGTAGAGTCAGCTAGTTAACATTTGTAATACTGATTTAACTTTAAGGATACGATAACTTTTATGTTCGTAGTTTGCCATGAAGTTTCAAACTTAAACGGGTAAAGGAAAATCTAAGTTTGAGATATAACCTGATAAAGTGTCATTTGATTAAATGTTTAAAGTCCTCCTAAATAAGGACAAAGCAGATTAACCTCTAAAAAAACGTAAGTAAGTAATATAAAGAGTAAATTACACGGATGGTCCTTGTGGTTGGCGTTGACTTTCAAGGATGGTCCCTTGACTTTTTTTTTTGCACTCACAGTCCCTAACTCGGAAACTACTAACACATATGGTCCCTTGACCAAACGTCCGTTTGGTCAAGGCGTTAAGTCTCTTAGTCTTGAGGGTATTTTCGTCCTTTCCAATTGTTATGCATAGAGCCGCTAAAAATCAGACATTTAATACCCGATCATTTCATTTTTCCCTCTTTATTTTCTCTCACTACCTACTCTAACAAAACACAAACCATAACTTAGTAACCTAATTCTGATCCAAGTTCATCATCAATGCGACAATGGTTGGAGCAAAAATGTGGAATGTACGGCAAGGAAAACATGATTTTGATGTTCACGAAGTATATGGTATGTATCGATTATCATTTAAGTGTTTTTATTTCATTGTTTGACTGAAAAATATTAATTTGGTTTTCATTAATTTTTTTGCAGCAAATGAACCTGATTTGTTTTCAGTGAAGGTTCATTATGGTGGGAAGTTCACTGATAGGCCAGATAGAACCTATGAAGGTGGTTACTCTAACTTTGTGGATGTAGTAGATGTGGATGAGTTCTCTGTTCACGAAATGGATGCTATGGTGGAAGAGTTAGGTAATGATGGTCACTCTGTTATGTTTTACCACTTTCTTATACCTGGTGAGAGTTTGGACAATGGGCTACAACCTTTAGCCAGTGATAAAGATGTCCTTAACATGTGTAAATATGTTAGGTTAGGTCATAAGTTGATGCATGTATATGTTGAACATGAAAGGACCAACCGTGATATCTATTACGCATTGTTAGTGTCACCAAATAAGAAAAAGAGGTGTCTTATAGAGGAAATAGAAGATGATGTACCAAGACAATCACCAACTGGAGTGATTAAGAGACTTAGGATTGAACTTGACAATAAAAAAGGTTTAGTACATGAACAAGGGCAATCAAGTGGTGTTGTAGCTGTTGGAATACCATCCCAAAGTCAGGTTAGTGTTGTTGGTAATGAAATACCCTCACAAACAGGTGACACTAGTCAAGTTAGGATACAAGATCAGGGTCAAGGTAGTGGTATTGATAAACAAATACCATCTGAAATTGGTGAGTCTAGTCAGGTTAGGCAGCCAGAGCAGGGTCAAGATAGTGGTGTTGCTAATGACTTACCTTCTCAAACCTCTGAGGTTCCTAGTCAGTTTGTCAATGATTTCTACTCATCTTATGACCCTTACTTGGGTGATGATGAGTTCAACCCTTTTGATGGCCTAGATGAAATCCTTCCACTTGAGAATGAGGATAGGGTAGAAAGTGAACCAGAGAATGAGGATCCACCTGAGAATGAGGATAGGGTAGAAAATGAACCAGAGAATGAGGATCCACCTGAGAATGAGGATATGGTAGAAAGTGGACCAGAGAATGAGGATCCACCTGAGAATGAGGATAGGGAAGAAAATGTTGATGCTGAGCATGAAGATAGGGTAGAAAGTGGCCCAGAGATTACATTAGAGAGTGGCCCAGAGGTTTATAGTTCTGGGACTGAGAATGATCAGAGAGAGGATGGGACAGAGGATGATAGTGATGATAGTGACTACATTGTAGATTCAGACAATGATGTAACTGATGTTGATGTGGACATGGAGAATTTCAGACTAAATGTGGATTTGGAAGCAGAATTTCATGGCTGTGATAGTGATAATGGTGTAGAAAATGTTGATGCTGATATTGATGATGTGTTTGATAATGAAGAATTTCTAAGTGGGTCTGAGAATGAAGATGAGTTTGATATACTCAGGAGAAGGAAACTGAAACAATTAAGGAAACAAGCCAAAAGTAATAGTGAAGGCAGGATATACAAAACATACTTCTATGTGGGGCAAGAATTTGGTAGTGCAGCAGAGGTTAAGAAGTTGATAAGAAGGCACTCAATTGAAACAAGAAGAGAAATTAAAATCGTTAAGAATGATAAAGGAAGAGTCAGAGCATCTTGTTGTGGTCAATTGCCTTCATTTGAAAGTTCTGGGCCTAGTGTTGGGCCAAATGTAGCAGCTGGGCCCAGTCAACCATCTGGGTCAACTAAATGGACTAAGGAAACCATAAAGCTTGTTAAAGGAGGTAAACCTAGTAACAGGAAAGTAGGTGGACATAAATGCCCATGGGTATTGCTTGTTTCAAAGGTCAAGGGCACAGAAACATGGCAGACAAGAACATATGATGCTACACACCATTGTCTACAATCAAGACAAATCTTGTATGCCACATCAAGGTTCTTTGCTGAAGATATAGTGGATCAGATTGAAAAAAACCCAAAGATACCAATCAGAGCTCTTCAAGATCAATTACAAAAGACACATGAGGTTTCTGTTTCTCAAATGAAAGCATATAGGGCTAAAAAAGAAGCAAGCAAGCAAGTGAGAGGTGATTACACAAAGCAATACGCGATGCTGAGAGATTATTGCATAGAGTTGATGTCTACAAATCCAAACACAACTGTGAAGATCCAATGTGCTAGGGAGGAGGAATGTTCAGAGACTAGGAAGTTTGAAAGGATTTATGTTTGCTTGGGGGCTTGTAAGGAAGGGTTCAAAGCTGGTATGAGAGACATTTTGGGGTTAGATGGAGCCTTTATGAAAGGACCTTTTCCTGGTCAACTCTTAACTGCTGTAGGCATTGACCCAAACAATGGTATCTATCCATTGGCTTATGGGATAGTTGAAACAGAGAACCTTCAGTCATGGAAGTGGTTTTTGACTTGCCTTGGAGATGATCTTGATCTTTACAGAAACTCCAACTTCACTTTTATCAGTGATCGTCAAAAGGTAAATTTAATTGTTTACAGAAACTTCAACTAAACTTTTATCATTATTTAACTGTATATTAATGTATCCATTTAATTGTTTACAGGGTCTTATACCTGCAATATCCAAATTGTATCCATGTGCTGAGCATAGATATTGTCTTAGACATATCCATGAAAACATGAAACATAGCTGGAATGGAAGGGCATACAAAGACCTTCTTTGGAAAGCTGCTACTGCTTCAACTGTGCCATACTTTCAGATAGCAATGGAGGAGTTAAAGGCTTACAGCAAGCCATGCTATGATTGGTTAGTGAAGATTCCTCCACAACATTGGGCAAGATCCCATTTTTCAGGTACAAAATTGTTTACAATATATAAACTACCAAGTGTATACAACTTCACTTGTTTAGATAGTAACTAATTACAAGTATATTAACAGGAAGGGCAAAGTTAGATGTGTTGTTGAACAACATGTGTGAGATTTTCAATGGTAAACTAGTTGATGCAAGGGACAGGCCTATCATAGGGACACTGGAGTACATAAGGGAGTATTTGATGAGAAGGATTGTGACAGTGAATAAAGTGATTGCTAAATCTAGTGGTCCTCTCACACCAACAGCAGAGAGGTTGTTTGATGTTATAAAGAAACAGGCTTCCCAGTACACAGTTCAATGGAATGGAGGGGAACACTACCAAGTCAGTGGTCCTTGGGCAGATCAGTGTGTTGTGAATGTTGATGAGAGAAGTTGTTCATGCAGGAGGTGGGAAATAACAGGTCTACCATGCAAGCATGCAGTGGCTGTAAACTTTGACATGGTGTTGAATAGGCAAGAAGCTGGCATACCAGAGACATGGGTCCATCCTTGCTACAGGCTAGAGACTTGGAAGCAGGTCTATTCATTCAAGATTATGCCAATAAAGGGACCAAAAATGTGGCCTAAGTGTGATGTTCCATCAACAATCATTCCACCAGTTCACAAGGATCAACCTGGCAGGCCAAGGAAAAGGAGAAGGAGGTCAACCTTTGAGATGAATGACAGCATGGAGAAGAACTGCAAGCTTTCAAAAAGGTTAAAGACAGTTACATGTGACACATGTGGTTGCAAAGGTCACAATTCTAGAAGCTGCACAGGACCAAGAGTTGAAAAGACCAAGAAGAAAAAGTCAAATGCTGCAGCTGCTGCAAGTGGAAGAAGTGTGGATAATGCTGCTGGTGCAAATCATGCTGCTGGTGCAAATAATGCTGCTGCTGCAAGTGGAAGAAGTGTGGATAAGGGAAAGGGTATTGCAGTTGATGAAACAAGTTCCAAAAAGAAAACACCCAGGAAGAAAGTGATTAACATTGGCTAGTTTGGGTTTATGTGACTTTGATGTCAATGGTTGCTTGTATGCACCATAAACAATATTTCATTTTGGTAATATTTGTATTTATGTAAGTGGTTGCTTATATGCACCATGATCATCACTTCTATGTATGTGTTCTGGATACCATAACAGGATCATCACTTTTTTAACCCAATAGTTATTAGCTGCTAATGACAGCAAATTTTCCCTAAATCCTTATTGTGTTTGACTGTGTACTTGTATTGGTTTGACTTTAGTAAAGTCAACTGTCATAAACATTCAGTTACTTAAATTGTGTATGGGTTTGAGTTTATATAGGATGCACTATTTATAGGTTTGACTAAAATAGAATCAATGGGTACATTTTGGGTCAATTTGTTTCAAAAAAGGGTCTGCAATGGTCTGAATTGTGTCCATATTTTTGGGTCAAATTGTAAAAGTCAAACTTTGGTGCATTTGCTTAAATCAGTACACCAACCATGCCATCAATGGCATTTACTCCAATTGATGGTCTGCATTTGGCTTTAAATACACATAACTACACTAATACACAAATTACTACCAATAAAAACCTCAAATCTTTCCAAAATACCAAAAAATGAGTTCAAATCCAGTAATCTATGAACTTTCTTCAGATGAATCAACCTCATCTGATTCTGATTCAGGTTCTCCACCATGGTATACCTATTTTCCTCCCACTTATTCAAACACTGTCACAAAGAAGAGTGAAGCAGCTACGTCTTCCAAAAAAGTTTCAACCACTGTCTCAAACAAGAATGAAGCTGCTAGGTCTTCCAAACAAGTTTCAACCACTGTCAAACCTCCTGTTGCCACTCAAGCACTGTCAATCAGTGGCAAAAGGATGATTGTTTTAGCCCTTCTAACTGAAGAGAATTATGAAAAGATCACAAGAAAAAGGAAAGGGAAAAGGACATTTACTTGAAGCATTCCCACCACTGTCTTTTGTTATATGCAATGTTATATGCATCAGTGAATGCATCAATGTCTTTTGTTATATCACTCTATGTATGAATGAATGTATGTATGTAATGTTTTATGCATCAGTGAATGCATCTACGTAATGAAAGTCTACTTGTTTCTGTTAACATAAACATACTTGTTTTCATTAATCATCCATGACAAAATACAACTTGCTTGCTTGTTACTTGTCCAAACTTAACATACAAACCTAACACTTACATCAAACATAATACTTCTTCATGATAGCAAAAGACCAGACAACATACTTCTTCATTTTTCCTACTTTAAAGCAAGAATAACAACAAACATGATCCAAGACCAAACAAGATACTTCTTCATTTTTTGACACCCATTTTTTGCTTCCTTTACAGCTCGTTCAAGATTGTTCCTTGACCTTAACAAACCCGGTATGATTTCAAGAGAACGATTACACATGGGGGGGTCATACCAATCAATCCATGCACATTGTGATCCCTGTTTAACAACATCACACCAACAATTATTTGCTTTACGTTAGTTTGATTAACTTATTTCAATCTTAAAGAAACTTACTTGAATCGGGCAAGAATAAAACCGACGGCCTGGGTTAGCGTTCGTCCATGATGTTTTAACAAGGGCGACTCTTCCACAATGGCACATTACCAAATCCATTATTCTTGTAATACTTTGGTTTTTGAATTAGGGTTGATTTGGGGATTAATGTTAACAAAATGATCGGATTGGATTTATATAGATGAAATAAATGGGCGGGAGTAAATACTGAGTCAGTAGCATTGGGAAGGTAGAGATGCTACAGTGAATGACGAAAATACCCTCAAGACTAAGAGACTTAACGCCTTGACCAAACGGACGTTTGGTCAAGGGACCATATGTGTTAGTAGTTTCCGAGTTAGGGACTGTGAGTGCAAAAAAAAAAGTCAAGGGACCATCCTTGAAAGTCAACGCCAACCACAAGGACCATCCGTGTAATTTACTCTAATATAAAGTAACTGGTAAGCAAGAAATAAATTAGGATTGACATTTTCTGAGAAAGAAACATAGTCTTGGTAGTGTTGACTACCAACATGGAAAGGTAGACGGGAGGAGTAACATGCTGTTGAGTGTTGAAACTTGAAACACGTTGAACCATATTTTAGTGATAGATATTTGTTACCAATACGCTTCGTGCAGAACATTTACCAACGTTTCCTAAATTTTGATTGTTGTCATCTAGGTTGACCTACAGGGGCTATTAACAATCAATCCTTTGCCCTTGAGTCAAGGAGTACTACTGTCGTTGCTTCAACAGCTGGCTTGTGACATTGGCAATGATACATCAAAGAAACTTGCATGGATGATGGACGTTGTAGTAGCCATAAAGCCATCAGACAGCATGATAGCAGTGCATGTACGCCCCATATTTGACCAAGTCAAGTCTATACTAAATCATCGAGTGAGTATTCCCACAACCTCAGTAGCTGAGCGTTCAAGCATAAAGATTGTCATGAAACTCATCAGCTCCACACTCGGGACCCTGTAAAGTAGTTGATGATCATATATATTTACAGAGTGACTGTTTGTACAAAGCTTTAGAATTTTGTAATGGCGATAAGTCTTGCTCTTAATTAAATGGGTCTTGGGTTTTTGTTTTCTTGCTTTCTTGTTTTATAATGAATGTTTTAGGCCTGTTTATCCAAAATTTGTACATTTATTCTTATGTATTAAGTTTTTGTTTTTGATCTTGTAGAGCTTGATTTTATTTGACAGTGTTGTATACTTTTTATTTAATCCAAAGTTTTGATATGATATTCCTTTTTAACTTATTAACTTTTTTAATTTAATACTTTTTCAGCTTGTTCATTTAGCTATTGAGTGACGAATTTTAGTGGTTTTTATGGTGTTACTTTAAACTTTCAATATGTTGCATATGTTGTAATGTAGCCAAGTGGCCCAAATCAACATGACTTCATATTCACTTCTTTATAATATGGCTGTTGACAATTTTTCACTTTTCTGTCTTTAGTTTATCAACTTTTACTTTTCAGTGAAACTTTTACAGTACACATGGTAATGGGAATTAGTGCACGCTTCATACCTTCATCTTTTGGAACATGGGTTAAATTGGTAGATTGTGACATTGTGTAATGGTCATAATTTTATTTTTTTCCTCAAAAGTTCTCAAAAGTTTGATTGATGTACTCAGGGGGTGTTTATAGTGGCTTATATAAAGGGCTTAAGTTTTTTTACGAAAATAGCTAATGGCTTATGTTTTATCAAAACACACTTCTTCAAAAGTTCAAATAGTGTTTGGATTAGCTTATGCAGTTTCAAATTACAATATTGGTCAAATGACAAAAAAATGCATCGAACTTGACACTTTCTGTGATTGTGTGTAGCAAACTATTTTTTCTTCTTATTGTGTGTACGGAACTTTCAAATTTCGATCATTGTGTGTATTTTGTGAGCATTTTACCCTTATTTTTTTGAAATTTTGAAGAGTAAAATGGTCATTTTACATGGCAAAATAAATACACACAATGATCGAAATTTGAAAGTTCAGTACATACAATAAGAAAAAAAAAAGTTGGCTACACACAATCACAAAAAGTGTCAAGTTCGATGTTTTTTTTTTTTTTTTTTTTTTTTTTTTTTTTTTGTCATTTTCCCTACAATATTAGCATATTGACTGAAAATGACAACACTAAAAACAATATGTTAGCCGGAAAAAAAGTTGCAACAAAAGAAACGGTGAGGGTGAGATTATAAATAATACGAATATATTAGAAAAAAACAACGTAAAAAAGCTTATGAACTTGGTCTTATTTGAGCTAAAAGAAGCTAATAACTTATGTCACCTAGTAACATCAATCACTATTTTGAGCTCGTGTGTTTTCAAGACACAGTAAGCCCATAAGCTCCTTCAAATAAGCTAATCAAAACACCCACTTAATTAAGCTCTTATGCCATGTTTTTACAATCGTGTAACTATATTTTTGTTATCTAGATGGTTGGATTTTTCGAACACGTTAAATGTGAGTTGGTGTACGTTTGTTAAACATTGGTAAAAGAATGTTTTACATGGCTCTTTTTGGTAAAATCCATCAAATCTTTTGGTCATTGGCTGCTCGCCGGTGATCGAGAGCGATCCCGGTTATTTTCGTTTTGTTGTTTTAGTTTAACTAGAATTTTTTTTTGATGAGTTGCCATTATTCAAACATATTTTTTTCTTCCTCAACAAAATTATTTTCACGTCTTACTGTCGAAGATCAATTGTCGCTGACAGCAAAATTATCTTTAAACTTTTATCATAGGGGTTGTTACTTGTTAGCAATGCAACAATGAGATATATACGTGATAGCTTGAAAATAAATGGCATAACTTCACGTTTATGTACCAATACCTTACTCTACGTTTAATAACCATAAAAAAGATTGGGCAAATGTTTCAAAAAAATACCATACTTGACATCATTTTTTCAAGGTATTTTGCATACAATTTTGTGACATTTTTACTTATACGGGTATTTTTCTTTCAAATTTAGCCTTTTTAGGGTATTTTGCAACATTTTGTGACATTTTTACCCCTTTCGGCTAATATAAATTTTTTATTTTCGAAGGGAAAAAATGTCAAAAAAATGTCGCAAAATACCTCAAAAATGACGAATTAGAAAGAAAATTACCCTTTTAAGCAAAAAATTTTGTTCGATACCCAGAAAAACAAATGATGTTAAGTATGATACATTTAAAAAATATTTGCCCAAAAAGATTAGACATCATGAGAGCTAGGTGCTAACGGTTGGCACCTATAAATGTTATATGCGCCGGCACATTAGTTTTTTACCTTATAACATTAATATAACACAAAACCCAAAAAATTTCTACCAAAAAACCCCACTCATTCACAACAAAATAAAAATAGAGAAAATACCTAAAACGGTCCACAACGATACACCTATAACACGGATGGGACGGTGCAGTATAACACGGATGGCGGCGCCATAGGGTGCAAATTGGCACCTATTACATGCATGCCGTATGTGCATTGCACCGTCCTCTAAAAAACATGACACTTATCACGAATCACAGTACCAACACTTCATAAGGTGACAACGTACGTACTGCCATTTATACAAACACGCAGCCTAGTAAACTACCTCCATCAGATACTTCATATTCTACGTTTGATGGATCGTGTTTTGGTTAACTTATTGTGAATCGGGAGGCCTTGGATGATGAAAGATCATCATCTCCATGGCAAAAGTTTAGAGAGATAAAGTATAGAAAAGATAAGGAGGAAACTTATGTTTTATTGATAATGAAAGAAAAGATGAAAACACCCACAAGCTCCAACCCTCCTAGTGAAGTCTAGGAGGGGTATATATAGGGCCAAAACACATGACTTTACAATAATGACACTTTTAGTCCATGTGTTTGTGGCAAATAAGATAACTAATGTAATCACAAATATGTTGTCACATTTTGGTGCGAGAAGCATACCCAACAATCTTCCCCCAATGTGGCAACATATGGGATTACTTACATCATATCCTACAAGTAAAAATACAAATAAAGAAAGGTCTTCATAAGCTCTTCATGTGCTGAGGATGATTACAGTTGACGCTCTTTGTCTTTATCTTGTACCTCGGCTTGAGAACTTTTCTTTACTCGTAGTCACATGATGTAATATACATGAACTGGATTAACTTCCCCCCAATTCATGCTGCATGTCTTTAACGGCTTCTTCATATACTTCTTTTTGGAGAAGTTTCTGAATCAGCTTCCCCCCAAACTGACAACCGTCTTCAGCAGATTCGAAACTTTGATGTAGTTAACACGTCTTCTAACTTTTGAAGGTTGTAAGTACGCAGCGGAATTTGTAGATGACATCGTAAACCACACCACGCAAATCTGACTAGTACTAAGTAACGATTATGCTCAATGCGGAAGTCCCGTTCGGGGGTAACATGCAAGAAATTAGCAAGATCTTCTCACATAAGTAGGCTACTTCGCACATCACACCCTGCGAAAGTTGAAACGATTACACCAAAATCACAAAACTGAATCACTGATCATCTCTGCGGACGTCTTCCGTTAGTAATAAAATTGTAAGCTCGATCACGTGAGTCTGTTATGCGTCCCCGATGTGCACATTTCTTCCCCCTGAATGCAGATTCATCTGGAAAAAGAGTGTTTTCACAAAAAAATGCAAAGAAAGTCAAAGAAAGTCAAAGCACATCTACTCTCTCTTCCCCCACGATGTCTTCGCGGAATCGGAAGCATACACACTATGGTTACGATGGAAACGGAGGCAGCGTACACCCTGTATGTCCAATTAAGTGAAGATGTGTGAAGTACCATAAATAGCCCGCGAGAATCAACTGCTGATAAAATCTCTACTCTTCTATACTCTTCTCATCTAACTCTTTACCGACCCCATTATCATTCCGACGGCTTTTTGTAGTGACCACTGATGGAGAAAACCCAGTATTACGAACTTGAGACTGAAGTAAAATAACCCAAGCTTGTGACTTAAACTTGCACTATTGTCTGACTAAGTACCTATACTGAGCACTACAACGTAACTCCTTAAAGCATAGGTCGATTCATATACCCATCCAACCATCCTTTACTGTATATGAACTCATCTTGGATATCCACATCTTTGTGTGACACTTGAGCACTACAACGTAACTCCTTTAAAGTGATAGCTATATGTGGAAACCGTAGAGGGGGGTGAATACGTTTCCCTTTAAAAACTTAAAACTTTTTGTATCAAATAACCGATCAAGTGTGACGTAATATGAAAAGTGTCAACAATGGTTATGTATCATCTAGGGATGAATAAATTAAACTACAACACAAGCACAATCAACCATGACACATACATAACATAAGCAACTAGCCACACAAGCATAAACACAATGCAAATATAAACATAAAGCGATAAGGAATAAAATGAAAGTAAAGAGATAAGTTAGAAGGTGCAAACCAGACACGGTGATTTATAGTGGTTCGGTCACGAAGCTCCTCTTCGCCCTACTCCACTCCCCGAGTACCCAACTCGAGAGTTACTTCACTAATCAACAAACTCCCTTCAGGCGGAGAAAACCGTTACACGTCGCTTAACTTGTTTTCCGACACTAAGCTAGATGTCGAGTGCTAATCTTAGCTAGCACCAATCTACCACGATCTACCCGATCTACACCTTACACGTCGCTTATCCTATTTCCGACACTAAGCTAGATGTCGAGTGCTAATCTTAGCTAGCACCAATCTACCACGATCTACCCGATCTACCCTTGATCCACATGATCAATCACACAAGCCCAATGGCTTCAAGAGATCTTCACTATCTCTTAAGATCACAATGATCTTGACTCACTCTCTCACAAAAGAAAAATAATCTTGATGTATGCTATGATACAATCAAGAGTGTAACCAATGTTACAAGACCTAACAACTCCAACACTTTGTATCTACTTGGATACTTTGTGTTCTTCTCTTGCTAATCAAGAGGGATGACAACACTTTACTTTGTGTTCTTCTCTTGCTAATCAAGAGGGATGACAACACTTTGTATCTAGGATACTTTGTGTTCTTCTCTTGCTAATCAAGAGGGATGACAACACTTTGTATCTAGGATACTTTGTGTTCTTCTCTTGCTAATCAAGAGGAATGAAGAGGATCACTTGAGTGGATGATTGGATCACTCTTAAACAACCTAAGACTCTCCAAATGATCAAAGAAAGTTATCTAAGTGAAGAGGGATAAGACCAGAGAAAAAGGACTGGAAAAATCAAGTTGGAAGTGTGGAATGGTCCACTATTTATAGGCAAAGGAAAATCTAACCGTTAGAGACCTACGGCTCCACTAAATACCCGACGGCTCCACTAAATTTAGTGGAGCCGTCCATACTTAAAGGTGCCGTGGACGCTCCCTTTTTTGTCTTTAGTGGGGAAGGTTTATTTGGGGAAGTTAGGAGCTGTTTTGGGGGGAAATTTGGCTGTTGGGATTTTCAAACATATTTTTCAAAATAAAATATTTCTTTTTAATTCAAAAATAATTTGTGAAATATATTTTTGAAAAAATGTTTTGTCACATTAAAAATGTGAAGTTTAGAAAAATAAAATCCTTTGATCATTTGTCAAGTAGTAGATTTGTTTGGCCATACCTTGAGTGATTTATGTCGGGATGGAAATCTACGACTTCGTTGAAGCATACTTGAGACGTCGGGAGGTGTTGATGTAAGTATGCATTGATGTTTTGGATGTTTTGTGTTTACAAGTAACTTGCACATTTTACGTTATGTATTACAAGTTACATGTTTGTCATTATTAAAATCGAAGAAACCGTTTAGTTTAAATATCGTAATATTTGCACTAACAATCTCCCCCTTTTTTATGATGACAAATATGTAAACCGTAAGACATAGTAAAATGTAAAAGTTACCTGTTTATACTTCCTTCTCCCCCTTTTGTCGAATCAAAAAGGTAGTTGCCTCGAGCGCTTCCTTGGATTTACTTCCTACTCCCCTTTATTGAACTACATTCCTTTCTCCAGAAAGGCGAGTTTGCATCATCCCAGTGAAGCCTTCTATCAACACTTGTGAAGACGAGTCCATGCTATGTATTCAAATACTCCCGAGCTCCCCCTAGCTCAATGCTCCCCTATGGTGACTTAATCCCCTTGTTTATTTAACTTAGTATCTAGCGGATCCATGGATCAAATTCTTACAAAGGCTTTTCCTACATCAAGGGTTAGCTTCGTGCAACATAATATATAACATTATAGGAGCAACATTATAGGGATAAAATACACATAGCAAGACATGCATGGGTTGAACTATGTTAACACATAAGTGTCACAACCTGACCGAAAACCTAAGGTGTAACTGTTCACTCAATCACACTAATCAAGAACGAAATTTGTTCATTGACTGACGCACTAAATGACTTCTTCCAAGTTGTCATTGGGAAGGAAAGTTCTAACAAACCTTTTGAACAACATAATCATCTACCTAAGATGATTGATGTTAAGGATAGTTTGTTGATAAGACATACTCTAAATGATTACTATTATGACAAGTCGTGCCATAAAGTAGACTCAATAGAGGTTATACCTAAATGATTCCATAAGGTGGGAGAGTATTGGTTGTGGTGACAACAAGGACAACTTGGGTTATGTGGTTGTAGGGGAAAAATAATGGGATGACCCATTAGTGGTTGTGGTGATGGTGATAGTGATAAGGATGATGTGTTGGTGCCAAGTCCAAAGAGGTTTGATGGTGATAGGGTTAGTGTGATAGCTAAAGGTTGTGGTGGACTTGGTGGAGGTGAGGGTGTAGGAATCCTAAAGGATGATGATGATGTGGTTGGAGATGTTGGTTTTGCCCTTTGAGGAAAGGTGGGAAAGGATGGTTTAGGTTAATATATCATTTGCACTGACAATGAGATGCATGATATATTTCAAAAGGGAAAAAGAAAAGGTGTATGTGATCCTAACAGGATTGTTGGTGGATATCTCTAACGGGGTTAAGGTAGCGAAGTTCTAGGTTTCTAGGTTGGATGATCCTAGTTGTGTGTTAGAGATAATTTGGTGCATGAAGGGTTTCATGTGTTTGTGAGGATTGAAGGTTGTTGTAAGGTTTGAGTGTGATGAGTTGAGGGTTATAAGGTTTGAGTGTGATGATATATGGGTTAAGGTTCTTAGACTAACTATCACTGTCAAGAGTGAAGTGTAGCTATGAGGGTTGAGTGTGATGATGCAAGATAAGCTTGCAAGGGTGAGGCCTTAAATAGGCAAGTTGGGTGAAATTTGAATTAAAGTTGATCGTATGGTGTAGGAGGGGAATCCTAGGGTGAATGTGAGGGTGCAAGGTTTGCAGGTTTGAGGTTAGGGATGCAGGGATCTAAAGGAAACAGTGAAAATTCGTCAAACATAGGCACGGTACCACTAAATACCACACGGTACCATTAAATTTAACGGTACCGTGGCCTATTTAACGGTACCGTGACCCGGAAGTCACGAATTTTCCTGTGTAGCCTAGTTTTGGGCAGCTAAAGGGAAGTTTCCTAGAGAATAAGAACCACATTTGTGTGTTCTTGAGGGTGTTTGGTGAAAGACTATATGAGTATGTTTTCACTCCCCCTTAATCTATGACCATCCGGACAAGATGTAAAAGATAAAGAGGAAAACAAACGTTGACGAAAGCGATGAGCTTAGTAACGTCATGACAAGTGGTGGATAGCATACGATAAACTTCACCTTTGAAGTCACGTAGCTCTTCTCAATCATTGTGAATATTCATAGAATATTATGATGAGGCATGCGATTACTAGGAGATATCCTAAGGGTTAAGAAGATAAAATCTTCAGAGTTGTGAGGTTGGTGACAAGGTTCTAGTGGGGTTATCTCAACGTATCCTAACGGTTCTTCGCTTGAGGTGTGTGGAAGGTGAGTGGGATGCGGAAGCATTGGTAGTGTTTAGTACCATGCGGAAGTGTGACGGAAAAAGGCTAAGGAATCAGATGATAGATACAATCTATTCTGATAGGAGATGGTTTTGGGTTCAAGCCTACATTGAGTGGGTTTTGATGGCAAGAGGAAATGGTTTTGGGTTTGTTTGAAAAAAGCTGTGCAGAAGAAAAGTGAATAGGCGCGTTTTTCAGATGCACGGCTCCACGGTTACACTAAACATTAGTGGAGCCATGTCTCTTTAATGGAGCCGTGTGTCTGATTGAGCCATTTTTCTTCTGTTTTGACTTTTGGCTGATTAATCTTACTTATTTAGTAAGACTTTTTGACACGAGGAAAAAGTTTATACCTAATAAACTTTTTGATGAAAACGACTAGGAGAGATGACATGAAATGACCTTAGTGTTTCCAAGGAAATTGACGAAGTTGTCGTTGGATAAGGGTTGACTTCTAATATTTCCCGTGAAATAAATAGAAGTTATAAGTAGTGTTTTGGAGGATGACTATAATATTTCCCATGAAATATTTAATTAGTCGGAATACGAAACGCAAGGAATGACTTAATATTTCCCGTGAAATATTCAAACAGTCATGTGACAAGTCGAAAGGGAATGACTTAGAATTTCTTAGAGAAAATTCTAAAAGTCATGAGACGAATGAGAAAGATGACTTAAAAAGTCATGGGTGATTAGTAGAGAAATGACTTCAATGTTTCCCGCGAAGCTTTTGAGAGGTCATAAAGGGGATGAAAGGTTATAAGGTATGACGCGAGGGATGACTTTAACATTTCCATATAAATATTGAAATATTCATGAGCGGGATGATAGGAATGAATTAAGAAGTCATATGACGAGACGTGAGAAATGACGTTCATATTTCCGAAGAAATATTTAGGTAGTCATTAAAGTGATGTGAAGAATGACTCAATATTTCCAGTGAAATATTTAAAGAGTCATGAGACGAGACACATGAGATGACTTCAATATTTCCAGTGAAATATTTAAATAGTCATAAGATTTATGGAATAAGTTCCATCATTCCTAGACCTAGACGGAGACGGTTAAGGGATTCTCGGTTGAGAGGATTGGTTGATTTACGGATTTTGAGGTGCTTCGCACGCGAGTGTTTCACGGTGTTTTGAAAGACGTAAAGCTAGGCCTATGGTGCTGATTCGCAGCAAGGTTTGGGATCTAAAGATGTGTATATACACACGAAGATGAAAGGAACTACTAATCACTTATATAGTAACTCGTGAGTCCTTGGTCACCCGAGGGTAGACGTAAGCTTTTAGCTTTTGGATGAGCGTTTTAACATACATTGTTAAAAGGCTTGAATGTGATGTTTCAGATATGACATTTAACAATTGCGATCGCAAGTTAAATTTACTTGAATATTTCGGATGAAATATTTAAGTTGTCAACCCTACTCCGAGTTCTACTGGGTTTGTATCTAACCTACCCATGACAAAAGGGTGTATTGCTTGGAAGAAGGCAAAGGGATGACTAGGGAATTAGGACAACTTCGCGACTACTCTAACTTATGGGTTTTGACACTAGTGTATGACTCTATGACTTCTAAGGGTTCATAGTGATAGGCATACCTAATTCCTAATGTGTCAAAATGACCTAGTGTGGGTGCAAGCAAATCATGTAGAATGCACATAACGAATAAATGCAAACATCATGCAGAACATGATAATCATTTAGCATTTAAGATCACGAAGACATTTAATCATATCTTATGAAAACATGTTATCATTTTGAAACACATATGTGGGATGCAAGCAATCTAGGTTTGCTAAGGAAGATCCTAGTTACTACTTGTTCAAAATGAGATCCTAACGGGAGATAAAGTTTACCGATGTAAACTATCTCTAGTCAAATGTAGGAATGAAAACTTTTCAAGTTAGAGAATGAGTATGAGACTATCACTAGTGGTGCTCAATTAAGGCTAAACACGACCATTTTTACGGGTTATACACCAACCCAACTTCTCTCTTGGAAGCAATCCAACCGTTAGGTCAAATTGAATTTCTAGTGCGATAGATTCTCCAGTAGTCATTCTCATGTTAGAAGAATTTGAATTCCTATATTTTGCCTATCGAAGTATAGCAAAGATGATTTTATCTTGTTTTGCTATACATGGCCTAATATGACTTAATTAACCATACTTTGAAAGTAGGTTAAGAAAATGACATGTCTTACACAACTCCTAACAAAGGCAAGAGAAATGTTTTAATTTCGTGTTTGAGATTCAGAGGTTATTTGATGAAGGTGGTGTATTTTATAATCTCTTGGACATCATCTTTGTTTGTTGAGTTGTTACATGTTATTTTAACATGATTTGGTTTCCTAGAATCAAGAGACACTCTAATGTGATACAATGTAGAACCTACTACATTGTGTATGTTTCAAGAATGCTCCTTTGCATATCTTGAGTGAGAATCTAGTAAAGGTTACTTACCTCAACTGATCTTGTGAGCATTTTATTTGAAATGAGACATACTGTTTATTTCAACAAGTATGCTTTTCTAAGAGTTTCACTCTTAAGAATGCTTTGTGAAACAAGTATTTTAGTGTATGACCAATTTTACTTGTTTATGAAATGACACATGTCGTATTAGGTTATTATTCAACTCTAATATCCTATATTTGTTAACAGAATGCAATGTATTCTCTTGTAACATAACCATTCATGTCACAAAGAAAATAAGATGCATAGGATAAAAGTTATCCTTTGTCAATCTTTTGATAAGAGAAATACATGTGATATTCTCAAAGATTGATGACTTACATAATAGTTAATAACATATTATGTATGACACTTTTACTAGACATGTGACATTGAGTGTTGAGTTGTTCATGTGCAAAGTTTACATATGTTGTTTGTTTGCTCTTGTTTGGTTTTTCGGAAATGACACATTTACTAATTGCACTGCAATGTAAATTACTTGTATATTTCGGATGAAACATCCAAGTTGTCAATCCTACTTGGTTGTGTATTTTATGCATCTTTTAAACATGTTAGTTTAAAGTTAGGAACACAACCATTGGACAACAAGACTTAACATAGCATCTTCAACACAAGTGTGAGTTATGATCCGATGCATATTATTTTCGTCTTGAGAGGACGTCATTATTTTCATAACAATCGAGTGTGATCGAGTATGTAGATTCAAGATAATATGTTTCATCATGTTTTGATGTTATCTTGAAGCTAAACAAATAATGACTCCAATTTCATGTCCACACTTGAAAACTTGTCAATTAGATTCGATGATGATATCAATCATAATTTGAATAATGAATTGATATGTACTCGAAATCTTTCTTGACCCTCACGATCACTCCTTTTAAAAAGAAAATAAAAATTTAAGGAGTGTGTTCCATTTATTCTAATACTGCTTGTATGTGTGAGGTTAATGACATATTAAGTTACTACTTCGATATTGTCATTTATTTTTATTTGAGAAAAACTATTTATATTATTAAGTATAATACTTTTAGTTTTTCGACACCTCATTAGTATAAAAATAATTATCTTAACTATTTTTATACAACATACGTAAAATACTAAATGTTTAAAACATTTTGTATATGTGTTAAATCACTGCAAGTTTAATACATTTTCTTTTACTTAAATACTAATGTATTAAAATTACCTTTTATCTTGTTTAGACAACCCATGGTCAAACAAGACAAAATGATGTAATGTTTTAAAAATCATGTTACGGATTTCATGAATGTGTTAAGTGTTTTGGGGTGATATACATTTTACACTTAAACCTTTGGAAAAATAATTGTGTAAGACAATATCTTTCAACACACATGATCTACCAACTTAGTTTCTATTCCTAAGAAAGTTACTAAACCATTTTAAGAACTTGCAACAAATGCAAGACAAATGGTTGATGCCAATATGCAATGCAAACTAATTACTTAATATAGTGCAAGTGATTTAGCATGAGCCTTATAAATGCATAAACCGAAAAACTATAATAAGCAAATAGCAATTTAGCTTAACACACAAAAATACTTATCGTCATTTTGTGTATTATGTATAACAATGTATACTAAGCTTGATTTTATTTGACAATGAATTTGTTTCCTCCCCATTTCAAAGATTTTTGCTGAGTCACTTTGAAAACATGTCAAGGTTTAAAAGTTGAATCGCCCTTTTTTAGTTTGACCAAAAATTTATGCAAACTGCATGACCAGAAGACCTTTAGTTGAAAATCAAGGACTTTAACATACTCTCATTTAGAACTAATTCATAAAACTGTTTCTGAAATGAAAGTAGACTCAACATCATTTAAAATGATGGGCGACACGACTCGTACAGACTTATGGTTGATTTTATATGGATTTCTGAAAATGAACCAAAAGTGAAAAACAGACAAGCAGATGCACGGCACCATTAAATGACTCACGGTACCATTAAATATAACGGTACCGTACCATATTTAGTGGTACCGTGGTCTGTTTTCTGATTCAGAACTGCATGACATAATGACTCGTTCTGAAAACATGACCGGACACTTAAAAACACTATTCTTTTAATGGTTTAAGAAAACCTTCAAGCTAGTATGACAAAGTATACTTAACAACAAAACTTGTAAGTATTAAGCAACTAAATACTTTTCATATTTTATCACATTCATAGGTAATTTGATACATGGATCGTACTCAATTTTGAAAACCATTTGTTTTAAAAATTTGAGCGACGTGGCTCTGGTACCAATTGTGGAAACCGTAGAGGGGGTGAATACGTTTCCCTTTAAAAACTTTAAACTTTTTGTATCAAATAACCGATCAAGTGTGACGTAATATGAAAAGTGTCAACAATGGTTATGTATCATCTAGGGATGAATAAATTAAACTACAACACAAGCACAATCAACCATGACACATACATAACATAAGCAACTAGCCACACAAGCATAAACATAATGCAAATATAAACATAAAGCGATAAGGAATAAAATGAAAGTAAAGAGATAAATTAGAAGGTGCAAACCAGACACGGTGATTTATAGTGGTTCGGTCACGAAGCTCCTCTTCGCCCTACTCCACTCCCCGAGTACCCAACTCGAGAGTTACTTCACTAATCAACAAACTCCCTTCAGGCGGAGAAAACCGTTACACGTCGCTTAACTTGTTTTCCGACACTAAGCTAGATGTCGAGTGCTAATCTTAGCTAGCACCAATCTACCACGATCTACCCGATCTACACCTTACACGTCGCTTATCCTATTTTCGACACTAAGTTAGATGTCGAGTGCTAATCTTAGCTAGCACCAATCTACCACGATCTACCCGATCTACCCTTGATCCACATGATCAATCACACAAGCCCAATGGCTTCAAGAGATCTTCACTATCTCTTAAGATCACAATGATCTTGACTCACTCTCTCACAAAAGAAAAATAATCTTGATGTATGCTATGATACAATCAAGAGTGTAACCAATGTTACAAGACCTAACAACTCCAACACTTTGTATCTACTTGGATACTTTGTGTTCTTCTCTTGCTAATCAAGAGGGATGACAACACTTTACTTTGTGTTCTTCTCTTGCTAATCAAGAGGGATGACAACACTTTGTATCTAGGATACTTTGTGTTCTTCTCTTGCTAATCAAGAGGGATGACAACACTTTGTATCTAGGATACTTTGTGTTCTTCTCTTGCTAATCAAGAGGAATGAAGAGGATCACTTGAGTGGATGATTGGATCACTCTTAAACAACCTAAGACTCTCCAAATGATCAAAGAAAGTTATCTAAGTGAAGAGGGATAAGACCAGAGAAAAAGGACTGGAAAAATCAAGTTGGAAGTGTGGAATGGTCCACTATTTATAGGCAAAGGAAAATCTGACCGTTAGAGACCTACGGCTCCACTAAATACCCGACGGCTCCACTAAATTTAGTGGAGCCGTCCATACTTAAAGGTGCCGTGGACGCTCCCTTTTTTGTCTTTAGTGGGGAAGGTTTATTTGGGGAAGTTAGGAGCTGTTTTGGGGGGAAATTTGGTTGTTGGGATTTTCAAACATATTTTTCAAAATAAAACATTTCTTTTTAATTCAAAAATAATTTGTGAAATATATTTTTGAAAAAATGTTTTGTCACATTAAAAATGTGAAGTTTAGAAAAATAAAATCCTTTGATCATTTGTCAAGTAGTAGATTTGTTTGTCCATACCTTGAGTGATTTATGTCGGGATGGAAATCTACGACTTCGTTGAAGCATACTTGAGACGTCGGGAGGTGTTGATGTAAGTATGCATTGATGTTTTGTGTTTACAAGTAACTTGCACATTTTACGTTATGTATTACAAGTTACATGTTTGTCATTATTAAAACCGAAGAAACCGTTTAGTTTAAATATCGTAATATTTGCACTAACACTATACTCTGTGAGCACAACAACGTAACTCCTTACATCATGTATAACTAGATAACTCAAGTCTTAATCATTTTGAAGATTGTAAGCTCGAACAAGGATTTCGAAGAATCATGCATCCAACCAACCCCGATATCTTCAAGATACTAAGTACATGCACCCGTGATATACCACTTCAACCTCAAATAAATAATAAAGAATTATCCCCGTAGTCACATCTTGCGGTTCAATACCCAACACTAGCTTTTTGACGGTTTAGGTGAACTATGATAATGGTTTTATCCCGATCTTGTCAAAATCGTATCCCCGTGAAATTAGTCATTTTGTCACTGAAACCCAACAATTAATCAGTAAACTACCATAAAATTTTGCTAAACTTTTGTATAGCATATATTAAATCCAGTAGTAGTTACGCAGCTCAATTTCATTGTTTAGGAATCCCATGAAATAAACTTAGTCAGAATCAAACCCATTAAATCATTAAGCCAACTAAAACCCGGGCCCAACATGAGGAAAAACATAAGCCCGATCCAACACCAAAGGTTATACCTTGGTATAAAATCATACCCTAACATCACTTTAACAGTTAACCCTACACACATAATACTTTTCCATCCGCCCCCATCCTTGAACTTACACTCACCAAACTTTCATCCCAAAAAAAATTCAATCGATCCCACATCACTTCATTTCACTCTCAACAAATCAACACAAACACAAACGAAAGTAGTGCCAAACCTCGACCTATGTCTACTTTGTTGCTCAATCCGAATCAATAACTTGTATTAAGGCTTCATGATTCTTGGAAGGGTCAAAGGTAGGTTCTACGTATGTTCTTAGTTCTTGTTGTTGTTTTGAGTTTATTGAACGAATTAAAGAAGAGAGGATAACGTTTTTGTTATCACTCTTGTCTTGTATATTCGGATATTTAAATGAAGCAAAGAGCTTCAAAATAGATCGATGATGTGCTGATTCTTGTGGCACTTGTCTTTGGACTCGTCTATGATTACCAAACAAGAGTAACCTGAGATCTAATTGTTTGATTTTTTCTTTTCGGTTTGAATGGTATGGAAGTAGAAGAGGTGCTGAGGAGTGATTGTGAGAATGGGAATAGGATAGACTTATGTTGGATTTGTTAGTTGGGTGTTGTTTAAGTTGTATTATTTCATCAAGTTTTCATTCATCTTCATATAGATTTGTTTTGGCAGTTTGGTAGTGGTCTGTTTCTGCATCATCTTTCATTCTTTTGTTTATGATTATCGATAAATGATCGTCGACCATTGACCGTTGACCATTGACCGGTTGACCCGAGCAACTGCGATAAGTGGTCTTGTCCCAACTGCGATAAAGACGCATTTGCGATAAAAACGCAATAGCGATAAAATTATCGAATTTCTTGTACAAGAAATCGAACTCAGATAGAAGAGGGTTTATCGGGATTGCTTTACAAGCAATATCGATAAAAAAGGGTTTTGACTTTTTGACCACGAAATCCGGCGAGATTCCGGCCAAAATTTTCCGACCATCATTTCCGACCACCTTTTGCTTACCCAGATCTGACCACTTTACACATAAATCATCACGGATATTCATCACGGGAAACAACAAAAAATGAACAGATACGACCATTAATCTGACAACTTATTCTGACCATGTTTACCAGTTTTCCGACCACTTAACAACCACAAATTTTCACGGGACCAGTTTTCCGACCATGTTAAGATACTGTTATTAATACTTTTAGATAAGAAAAGTAGGACCAGTAAAAGTAGTAATAAAACAGCATCAAAAAACAGTCCAGATCCAAAAGTAAATACGATTTTGACAAGAAATAATCACGTAAATCAACCAAAACTAATACCATGGCTCTTGATACCAATTGATGTATCGTGTTTTGGTTAACTTATTGTGAATCGGGAGGCCTTGGATGATGAAAGATCATCATCTCCATGGCAAAAGTTTAGAGAGATAAAGTATAGAAAAGATAAAGAGGAAACTTATGTTTTATTGATAATGAAAGAAAAGATGAAAACACCCACAAGCTCCAACCCTCCTAGTGAAGTCTAGGAGGGGTATATATAGGGCCAAAACACATGACTTTACAATAATGACACTTTTAGTCCATGTGTTTGTGGCAAATAAGATAACTAATGTAATCACAAATATGTTGTCACATTTTGGTGCGAGAAGCATACCCAACAACGTTCTACCAACATCAACTATAAAAAGCATAAGCTGATACATAATATCAAAGCCCACTACAAAAACATGGCCTTTGATTTCTTCAGCTTCCACTCTCATCAGGTTATTTATGGTACAATTTCCTATTAGAAATTGGGTAATGGGTATGAATGTATATGATGATAATCTGACTATTAGGGTCACATTGTCTAATCTGTTTTACATCACCTATTCACCTGCTAACAAAGTGAATCAATGAGGAACGATCGATTACTTAAACCATTTGTTTATCTAATCATCACAATCGGAAACAAGACAATGCAACCCGTTTTATTACTATCCGAAAGATAATCACTTTTGAAAAAGCAACACTATCTAAAAGAGTTTAAAAATTGAGATGAGGTATTATATGATATGTTTGGTTAAATAGCCCAAAACCCGTTTGTCGGCTTAGGGTCTATTAGGGTTTTATTTTGCTATGTTCATATATCTTACGCCGGTGTTTTTTTTCACACGGGGTCTTCCATTCATCTTATTGTCACTGCCTTCATTACACATTTTTTTGCATCCGGTTATTTTAAATTGAGTTGGAATTAATCAAAATATCAACTCGTGACTCATCGCCACTTTACAGGGTGACAGTAAAAATTCACATTTTAAAGAGGGGATGAGTCACGAGTTTATTGGATCAATTACAATTTATAAAATATAAAGTATGAAAATGCGACATTGGCAAGAACAAGAAGAAGAATAAAAGACCCCGAGCGAAAAAAACACAGGCCTAAGATTTAGGAATACAACAAGCATAAAAGGACACAAAGCACACAACCTATCATCTAATAGAAAGACCATTATATGCGGAAATTTCACATTTACTTATAAATGAGTCAGTTCATGTCATGTTAGATCGAATGCATAAAACGGGTAGATATACAAAGATTAAAAGGTAACTGATCAAATAGAGACGAAAGCCGCTTTTAAGTGTAATAACTTAAGAATAAAAACTTCTAAATCAGATTATTCACAAAACTAATAAATTTTAAATAAAACTTTTCTAAGCATATATTAATTTGACACACTGGTTGTAAAGTCAACACAAGGTGTAACAAATTACCAAACATGCGTGACAGAGTTTATTTTTCACATTTACAATAACCAATATCCATGATACATGTGAAAAGTTACCTGATCAGGGATAAACGTAACATGGAGGCTTCCAACGCTTAACTCCCTCTAACGTGCGTTAAGATTGCAAAAAAGGTCCCTTTAAGGCTTTAACGCCGAATTGCGTTAACCTTTGGAAGGGCTCTAATGGACACAAAGCACACAACCTATCATCTAATAGAAACACCATTATATGGGGAAATTTCACATTTACTTATAAATGAGTCAGTTCATGTCATGTTAGATCGAATGCATAAAACGGGTAGATATACAAAGATTAAAAGGTAACTGATCAAATAGAGACGAAAGCCGATTTAAGTGTAATAACTTAAGAATAAAAACTTCTAAATCAGATTATTCACAAAACTAATAAATTTTAAATAAAACTTTTCTAAGCATATATTTGACACACTGGTTGTTTGTAAGAAATTCAAACTTTTGGGAAGTCAACACAACGTGTAACAAATTACAAAAAATGCGTGACAGAGTTTATATTTCACATTTACAATAACCAATATCCATGATACATGTGAAAAGTTACATGAGCAGGGATAAATGTAACATGGAGGATAGTTGGCTTCCACACATATGACCTGTTACCAGGAGACTTGACCCGCACATACATCAAAAGTTACCCATTTGACCTAACAGACCAGACCCAGCTTGAGATAGTAAGAGTAAGGCAGATGACCGCAAGGTAGCCTTAATTTGTCCAAGAAACCTCTCTAAGTAATATTCATGTATGACAGAAAATGCATGTAAGTACATGTATACATGAACTGTAGAAAGACTAATACAAATGATGTTAAGTTGTAAACAAATAAGTCCCTAAATGGGTCGACACAAATGTCCCTAAATGTTTCCAACTTTTTCATCGCTTTATAACCCAAATTCGGCTCATGTTGGTTGTGGTTCTCGAATGTGTCTGACATTTTTTAAGTGCCGATTTAACGGTATATGAAGGCCGTCAGTTATGGTCTTCCATGTGCTCTCTAACGTCTCGTGTTTCTTGGGCTTTGATACTCTTAAAGACCTCACACCTGCTGAAGCATTAGTTATATACCGTTAAAGAGCGATATACTTAACTAATGTTTCAACAGGTGTGAGATCCTTAAGAGTGTCAAAGCCTAAGAACCACGAGACAATAGAGAGCACATGGAAGGACATAACTGAGGGCCTTCATATACCGTTAAATCCAACTTTTTCATCGCTTTATAACCCAAATTCGGCTCATATTGGTTGTGGTTCTCGAATGTGTCTGACATTTTTAAGTGCCGATTTAACGGTATATGAAGGCCGTCAGTTATGGTCTTTCATGTGCTCTCTAACGTCTCGTGTTTCTTGGGCTTTGATACTCTTAAAGACCTCACACCTGCTGAAGCATTAGTTATATACCGTTAAAGAGCGATATACTTAACTAATGTTTCAACAGGTGTGAGATCCTTAAGAGAGTCAAAGCCTAAGAACCACGAGACAATAGAGAGCGAAGATTTAAGTAAATACGAGCCTCAGGAGCAAAGATTTATATATTGACAAATTTACAGAAGCTATAGATGGGATTTTACGGATCTCAAGAAGTAGCATCTTCATACGATATAAACTTTTTTTCATTACAACACAATGCACATAAGCACAATCCCTGCACTCACTGAATGTAAGGTTGTGACAACCGTCACCAAATCAGGTTAGTCAGCGTTGACTTTGGACCCGACATTTGACTTCTAGCTAGAATTATGTGTATATGTGTTTTCCTTGAGGCATATAACTTAAGCATTCTAGGATTGATGTGGCTTAGCCATATCATTTTCCTTTAGTTTGCATTATTTTTTGTTAGAATTCCTTAGTTCTCGCGTTTATCTTAAATGTTCAGGAAAATCCTTATGTATGTTCCTAAGTTTCCGAATGCCTATCAAATACTTCTCAATGGTGATTTATGCCCTTATAATACTAAGTTAAGTCAATAATAATAATTCATTTTAGTAATAATTATAATGTAACAATATACAATTTTAAGACTACTGAGATATTGACATGACTATACTCGAATAGGTTATAATACACCAAGGTACAAGGCGATCATCTGAAGTGGACTTTGTAAATCTGAAGTTTCCAATCACTTTAGAAACAGTTGAGATAATAGGACTACATCCTTGAATGTTTGTAGACATCTTGAACCTCAATTCTGCATGATCAAGTCCATACTAGGACTGAGAGGATTATCCCACAGATTTGGACAATCCTTGATATCAAATCAATTTAGATCATAAAACTGCATTATTATAAATTGAGAGAGAATTATAATGAAGGGAAAAATGTAATTGTATTATTGAAAGTGAAATGAAAGATACAAGAGTTTATATACAACTGCAGTTTGACTTTCTACATTGACTTTTCTAACTAACTTCTAACTAACTAATTCTTCTAGAACCTATTACAATAAGATTGATTCATCTTGCACAGCTTGTACTTCAAAGGTTGTTGCATTGTTGAAGTTTGATGAACTGAATTGGCTTGATGAGCAGCTGCAGCTTCTTATGCCTCTTTGACTTGTGAGCTTGATGTAGCCGCATTGACTTTGACTCTGTCTCCTTTACCCCCCCCCCCCCACACAAGTAGGCAGTGTGTATGGATCACAAATGCCATACTTGGAAAGACAATTGTAATGTAAGACTTTGCATAAGCCCTTTGTTAAGACATCTGCAGCCTGGAGTCTGGTGGGAACATAACACTAGTACAAATTTGGGATTTAGTCACACATGTGGGATTTCGAATGGCCACACAGTAACTTATTTGTGTGACTAAATGTACCAGAATAAAATAAATAGCCACACTTGATCCGACTTGTGTGACCATTTCGTCTTTCCAACTGAGGCTACAGTTACACATTTGAAGATTTTCGTGACTAAAGGTATCTGGTAATTTTTTTTTTTATTATTTAGTCACATACAATTTGAGACTTGTGACGAATACAAATAAGTTTGAAACATTAGTCACACTATATATATACATATGTGACAAATATATGTCACACAATTGAACAGTGTGACCAAAATTCGTATATGGTCACATGAATTAATTGTGTATGTGGCTAAATCATATACTCAAGTTTGTCACACTTTATTTAAATGTGGCTACTAGTTTTTGTTGAAAATTTAGCCACATATGAATTTGAAATGTGTGACAACTGAAAAATATGTTTGAAGCATTAGTCACGATATATATTTAAAAGTGACAAATATATGTCACACAGTTAAAAAGTGTGACCAAATATTAAATTTGTTACACATTATTTAAAAGTGACTACTATTTTTTCCAAAAATAAAATTTCAGTCTCTACTTTTCACAAGCTCAGCTTAAAATTTTCCCCAAAATCAAAACACCCGCCTAAATTTTTACCCAAAATCAAATTACCCCTCCACCCATCTTTATCTCTATCTTTGTTTTTCTTTCTCAGAGCTCACATCATCTTCTTAATACCTAATTTTATTAATCTATCTCACACCCCTCTCCACCGCCACCCTTCACCGCCTCCCCACTGACCACCACCACCACCTCCACAGCCGCCTCACGTGTCATTTCACGCCACCAAGAACAAGAAAGGTTGTGGTTTCACTCTTGTTCAGATCGATTTGTGATGAGTTCAATTGAAAACTTGAGGTAGTTTTTGTTTATCTTTTTATTGTGATTCTACGTATATAATCGCCATTGATTTTTGTGAAGTAGTTATCTAGGGTTCTTAACTCATAGTCTCTTTGAAATGATTCTAAAGCTTTGAAGCTTATGAGTTCGAAATATCTAATCAAGAAATGTTTCTCCTTTTGTTTTGATTTTGTAATTTTATATGCAGTTAAAGTGTTTGATAAAATGCCACAAGGAAGTTTATTAGTTTAATTGGTTGCAACTTACAGTACAATTTTTTATCATAAACTATTCATGTTTTGCTGTTGGAAAGAGTCATGTATTTGTAATATTCACAAACATGAGCCATTTTCATATTTTTTTTACTAAAAAGTGCTTTGTGATATTCACAAACATGAGTCATTTTCCTACAAAGATGATCTGTTCTTGTAATATATGCTAAAGTTAAACAAAGATAATATTTGTTGCAGTATATACCTCATCTAATGGGCGGAAAGAGTCATGTATTTGACCGGTTTGCTGTTTTATTTTCGGTGGTTACTTCAACTCAGAGTTAGAAGAATATGTTGAAATTCCAAGTGATAGCGGTATTACCTTCAACGTACAACCAAAGATGAAAGGGATTGAAAGCTTT
Organism: Artemisia tridentata subsp. tridentata; assembly: GCA_021014915.2. Lineage (NCBI taxonomy): Eukaryota > Viridiplantae > Streptophyta > Magnoliopsida > Asterales > Asteraceae > Artemisia > Artemisia tridentata. The sequence continues at coordinate 14,355,106 of CP139509.1, forward strand.
GGAGATTGGTGAGAAGACCCGTGATGCTATCCTCAGCGGAAAGTTTGACCAGGTAAGCAATAATTGCCTCCTAAATGTATGCAGGTGCTTATTTAAAATATTTATTAAAATACTAAGATGTATCATGTGCTTTTAAGTACGTGTGAACATACCAAATGATGACATGGTTGGGCACACTTGTGATGTTGAGGCTACTGTCGTGGCCTGCAAGGCTACTAAGATGTATCTTGAACTTTAATTATAGGATTATACCTAATAATATACCTGTAAAATAGTGCTTATGAACTAGATAATGTGTTTTTTTTTAATTCGAAGATAGTGTTCACATGCTAGACTACGCCTTTTTTTTATTAGGCACATAACCAATAGACGAAAAGCAAGTGTTGTTGTTCACTGTCCATTCTATAAAAATATCAGCATAAAGTCACTTGCTTATGAATCTTTGTTTCTTTCTTTTAGTGCTAAACTCATTGATCAAGCACTTGCCACTGGGAGAATTTACGAAGATGAAGGTTTCAATTACATCAAGGAATCATTTGCCACCAACACCTTGCATCTTATTGGATTGTTGAGTGATGGTGGTGTTCACTCACGTGTTGATTAGTTGTAGGTATTTATGATTCAGCGATGTAAATTTTCGCGAAAGTATTTACTTACTTTTCCTTGTCTGATTATCATGTGTTTTATTCGGTTTTAGTTGTTGCTTAACGGAGCTAGTGAGCATGGTGCCAAGAAGATCCGTGTTCACGTGCTTACTGATGGTTGTGATGTTTTGGATGGTTCAAGTGTCGGTTTTGCTGAAACACTTGAAGCAGAACTTACAAGTCTCCGCAACAAGGACATTGATGCTCAGGTTGCTTTTGGTGGAGGACGTATGTATGTCACCATGGATTGTTACGAGGTACACCTATCTACCTCAGTTCCATCTTCGGTGGGAAAATGTAACTGCACATATTTGCACAATTTTTAATTCTTACTGCTTATATAATAGAGTAATATGAAATTACGTTATCTAGGATTGGTATCATTTTGTTATAAATGACAAATTGGAATCTCATTTTGTGAATTCAGGCATACGACCAACTTAGGGCTGTGCTATTGACATTATTGGCGGAGTTGCCATCAGACTCTCCCATATTACTGCTTGGAACATCCTCGGTTCAGCTTAACGAGCTGGAAGGGGACACATCTTCTGTTTTTCTGTCTCGCAGCATGTATGTACTTATTCTGCTTCATTTTTTTGATAATCCGTACCATGAAGTTTCAATATATGGATGTTTTGTTTGAATATTTCAAGTAGGAAATCATTAATTTTGGTGGGTTGCAGTGGAAACTGTCCTTCTCCTAAATGTGGAATTATTTTTTTGGATGAGTAGAGAAATATAAATCTTGTCAATTATTATTGATTCTTAAATGCATGGAAGACAAAAAACTTGCATTGGTTATGCGGCTCAAAAAGCTTATGAGCGTTATTGTGTGTGAAGTATGCTATAGTTTGAATTAGTTAGGGCCAGTTTTATCTTCGTAAATTGAGAGCTACTCGAGATCGACTTGTGTTGTTCTTACGTATTAATATTTAATAGTACAGGAATATGTGTTGTAAAGAAGTGGTTTCACATGAACAAGGGGAACATGAGTGTGTATCACTAAATATCATCGTATAGGAATGCGGGGTTCATGGGGTTTAAAGTTACGCTCAGATGATATTCATCTAGTTTAGTGAATTTTTGTTTGTCAATGTTTCAGTAAAATATATGTGTGCGTGTAACATTATAACTTGGTATAGTAAGCATGATATCGTTTGCAATCTTAGGAGTGGTCTTAGGCGTGAGTATAGTTTATGGATTTTTATCTCTTGGAGTTACAGCTGACATGGCCTCTTTTCGGAAGTGTATGGGTTGTATGGGATTAGAAGTTATGCTCAGATGATATTTGTTCAGAATTATTATTTTATGAACCTTTTTTTTCCCTGATTTTAGCTTTGCTCATTGTGTTCATTATCATGCCTCATCCGTTATGTAACGGGAAACCTTACGAGATAGATTTGATAGAAGTTCTAATTATCTTTTATGTCATCTTTGTATATATCTTCCCTCTTATGTCATCATCATATTCATGAGTTGGTAGTTTTGGTTTATTTGTGTCTGGGATCTTCTAGTTTTAATTGTTTAAACAGGTGTTTTTTTAACAGGGATCATGGTGACATGTCATCGAAGAAGTATCGACATGATAAACGTGTGTATCTAGGGGCGCTTAAATTTGTTCCTCATGCTGTCTACAAGCTTCTAGAAAACATGCCCATGCCATGGGAACATGTACTGTAATTTTATTTCGTTGGCATGGACTGTAATCCTTCTTTATTAATATCGCCAGTTGCTTTTTAATCTACCTGTATCTGATGGTTTTAATCATTTTTTTGCCATGTTCCCGGCATCAAGGTATCGAGTCAATTTGTCCAACCCATACATAGTCTCATGGTTATCTCTTACATTAATCTCTTTTAGGCCTTGTTTTCTTTTTATTGGCATTTTGTTTGAACACCTGAACTCTTTTTCACCAGATAACCGAGGAGTTTGAAGAATTTCCAGTACAGAGTCGTGGTTTTGGCATTCTTGATGTTGGTTACAGATCACAGGTAAAATTAATAACATCATTGCTTGATTTGAACACATGTATTCCTGGCTGAGAGTATTTCTCACGCCTAGTGTTTTTTTTCTACACAGACTTACAGATGGGTTAAATGGAAATGGGTCAAATGGAGTCGTGACAAAGCAGCTGATGACATTGCTGCTAATCTTTACTCAGTAAAGTGAGTTTATAGGCCGTTCTGCATCTTAAACAAAGCAGCTGATGACATTGCTTCTAATATTTACTTAGTAAAGTGAGTCTTCGATGCAAGTTGCGATTTCAGAGATTTGTTTTGTGCTGTTAGATATTATAGTATGAGCAGATGGATCATTTTTAATACTGCTAGTGTATTAGTTACAACTGTTAGTTATAAGTTAGTATTGTTGGTTCATATAGTTAGTACTGCTGTTAGATATTATTGTATTTGAATTTGTTTTGATATATATTTGAATTTGTTTTGATATATATTGATTTCTTAAATGTGACTAAAAGATGCATATAGTCACACTTATTAACATGTTTGGTCTCTGTTTGTTTAATTCGTTGTGTGACTAAATATTACAAAAGGCCACACACACAAAAAAAATTCATGTGGCAATTGGATGATCAATAGTCACATAAAATACACATTTTTTCACTTAAAAAACATATGGTCACACTTATTAACACTTTTGGTCACTTTATGCTTAATTGTATGTGACTAAATACTCAAAATAAACATGCTTTGTGTGACTAAATATTACAAAAAGCCACACAAACTAAAAATTCATGTGACCATTGGACGATCAATAGTCACACAAAATACACATTTCTTCACTTTAAACAACATATGGTCACACTTATTAGCACTTTTGGCTACTTTATGCTTAATTGTATGTGACTAAATACCCAAAATAAACATGCTTTGTGTGACTAAATATTACAAAAGGCCACACAGACTAAAAATTCATGTGACCATTGGATGATCAATAGTCACACAAACTACACATTTCTTCACTTTAAACAGCATATGGTCACACTTATTAACACTTTTGGCCACTTTTTGCTTAATTGTTTGTGACTAAATACCCAAAACAAACATATTTTGTGTGACTAAATATTACAAAAGGCCACACAAACATAAAATTCAAGTGACCATTGGATGAACAATAGTCACACAAAATACACATTTCTTCACTTTAAACAGCATATGGTCACACTTATTCACACTTTTGGCCACTGTTTTTTAAATTGTATGTGACTAACTCCAAAAAAACAACACACGTTGTGTGACTAAATCATTTCAAACGTCACATTTATTATATATTCATGAGGCCATAGGATGGGAAATAGTCACACATACTGATAAATCAAACAAAACTTGTGCCTAATTGGTCACACATATTCGGGTTTTGGTCACTCTTTTTCAATGAAAACGGTCACAAACTAAACAATGTGACCATATAGCACCTACGGTGGCGTGACTTTTTGTCACACACACCCAAAAAAACGTGTGTGACTATATGCATATAGTCACGCATTTTTGGTGTGACGAAAGGTGAAATCTGTACCAGTGTAAGTGGGAATTATGGAACCTTCTTTTACTTTATCTCTAACAAAGTGACAATCCAATTCAATGTGTTTTGTTCTGGCATGGTTAATAGGATTAGAAGTCATAGAAATAGTGGATGCATTGTCACATTTGATTGTGGTGGGAGCAGTGAATGGTAGATTTAAATATTTGAAGAGACACTTTAGCCAAGTGATTTCACATGTGCAGTCTGCAAGGGCTCTGTATTCTGCTTATGTGGAGGACCTTGAGACCACTGATTGTTTCTTTGAAGTCCAGGAGATGAGACAATCACCTAGAAACACTGCATATCCTGAGACTGACCTTCTGGTCATGGGACAAGCTGCCCAATCACTATCACAGTAAGCAGTCAGTATAGGTTTAGTATTAGATGGAAAGTGTAAGCCTTGACCAGGACAAAGTTTAATGTATCTAAGTACTCTAAGTAAAGCCTTCATATGAGTAGTTCTTGGAGCATGAGAAAACTGGCTTAAAAGTTGAGCTGCAAATGAGATGTCTGGTCTTGTGATTGTGAGGTATATTAACTTTCCAACTAGTGTTCTGTAATGAGATGACTGGTCTTGAGACAAAGGTTCTCCTTCATTGTTGTTGAGTGTGATTTGGGGATTAAGTGGGGTAATTGCAGGTTTATCATTGAGAACATCTGCAGTTTGTAGTAACCCAAGAGCATATTTTCTTTGTGACATGACTAAACCAGTTGGGTTTCTTAAGATTTCAATGCCAAGGTAATAGTGTAGGGGTCCCAAGTCTTTGATACTGAAAGCACAATGAAGTTGTTGCTTGATGTTGTTGATGAAGTTTTGGTCATTTCCTGCCAACAGTATGTCATCCACATAGACTAGAAGGGCAGTGAAGTTGTTGGCTTTGTGATAGGTGAAAAGAGAAGTATCAGCATAGCTTTGAATAAAACCAAGGGAGAGAAGAAAGGTAGTGAGTTCAGTAAACCACTGCCTATTTGCTTGCTTTAAACCATACAAGGACTTCTTAAGTCTGCAAATAGTGTTTGGAGGAGTTGATTGAGCATAGCCTTGAGGAATGACCATATATACTTCTTCATGTAAATCACCATGGAGGAAAGCATTATTGACATCCAACTGCTCAATAAACCAATTTTGATGAACTGCTGTTGCTAAAAGTGCTCTGACTGTGACCATTTTGGCCACTGGAGAAAATGTTTCTGTGTAATCTATGCCCTCATTTTTTGTGAAACCCTTTGCCACAAGTCTAGCTTTGAACTTTTCTATGGTGCCATCTGCATGAAATTTGATTCTAAAAACCCATTTACAGCCTATTGGAACCTTGCCAGGAGGAAGGAGAGTAAGTTCCCATGTTTTGTTTTCTTCTAGTGCCTTGAGTTCCTTGTTCATTGCTTCTGCCCATCTAGGATCTTTAGCAACCTGCTTATAGGTATGTGGTTCTTGTATGTGATTAATGATATTGATTAGGTGTCTATGTCTTGGATGGTGTATGTTGTTGTAATTAATGAAGTGGGAGAAATGGTGTTTGGAAATGCTGTGAATTGTGGGTTTGGAAAGTGTGTGATGGTAATCATGAAGTTTGGTTGGAATTTTATTTGGTCTGGTTGAGGTTCTGGTTAGTATGGGTGGTGGTGGAGTAGGTGATGGGGGGTCAGTTACCTCAATAGTGGGTGTTGTTGTGGGTGTGGGTGTAGGATTGGTTGGTTCAGCTGTGTAAACTTGAGTGTGTGGTAGTGGAGATGGTTCTGTGGTTGGAGTTATGGGTGTATTTGGTTCTGATGTGGGTGTATTTGTTGTGTTTAATGGTGGTGAAGGAATTAGTGGTATAAAGTTAGGAGTAAAAGTTGTTGTTGGAGCTGTTTGTGTTGTGGTATTTGGTTCATGAAATGGAAAGATGGTCTCATCAAAAGTAACATGAAGATGAACTCAAATAACTACATTTTATTATCATCATTTATCCTATTTATTTGACTTGTTTTATTATATTATATATGAGAATCGATACGTTAATGTTTACTTTTGTAATTCTCAGGTAAAAACAAGTATTAGGTGAAACTTGGCGATTTTGGACTAATAATGGAGCAAAATGATAAAGATTGGAAAAGTCTGCTGAAAGACCATTGCCTGACTTTGAAGAATGCGCCGCATCTGATTTTATCATGCGCCGTATATGAAACTTTGGTCAACGAAGAAGAGTCAACTCATTCTACTCCAGATACGCCGCAACATACTTATTACATACGGCGTATCACTAACAAGATATCACCAGTTACGATCCAAGATACATGCGCCGCATACAAAGAACAAGATACGCCGCATCTGAAGACGGTGTACGAATATTCCTGAATATATTAATCTTGGACCCCACGCGAAGTTAAGTTGATGCGCCGCATCTATTATCTCTATGCGCCGCATCGATCCCTCGAACAGAAACTATAAATACCCCAAGGTCAGACGAATTTTGAGAGCCAACCCTAAAAGAAGACAGCCGAATTCAGACGACCAAGCAGCACAAGACACACTCAAATCAAGATACAAGAGCAGTAAGAAGGTCCTGCATGTATTTAATTCATTAAGTAGTTTTGTTTTATTGTAATAGTACACTTTAATTCATCAGGATTGGTGCTGGTGTAATGTGGCAACGGAAAGATTACACTACCCTTAAAACTACTTTCCCATCAATTAAAGTTTATATGTTGATGTCTTTGGTAACTTTTATTAGTGCATTGATAACCTCTGTGTCTAGCTGAGCATTGATCGGGTCGCCATGCCTCTTTCCTCGCCTATTTATTTTATCGCCTATGCATTCTATCGTCTGTAGAAAAGTAGGAAGATTGGTAAATAGGATAGTCATAAGTAATCATTAAGGGTTTACCCGCCGATAAGATTAGAGCCAACGAGAAAGGACTTAATCTCGGTGCGTTGCATCGAACTATACACTTCATATAAAACTAGCAATAAAACAAGTGACAAGCTACTTAACTATCAGGACAGGTCTTCTTATTGTCTCGTGTATCTATCTGTGTACGTGTGTGCTAATCGCTGATTCGTGCTCATTAGTTTAGTTTACTATTTAATTATAACCAAACCGTGCCAGTCTCTCAGACTGAACCCCCTTGCGTTAGATTAGGTTGTATAGCTAACTTAGAATATTAAAATACTGATTAGAATAACTAGATAATATGTTCCACTCTTAGTGATCGACACTCTACTTACCATTATATTCATACTGACCGGGTGAAGCGAAAAGTGTACCGCTTTTAAGGGGTCATTTAAGCCTTAAATCGTATTTATTTGATCAAATATTGCCCTAAATCGTTCCTTTTGTCATTTTAGGTACTTTTGAGGAGAAATCTGGAAAATGAGGCATTTTGGACGTTTTTGGAGCATTAAAGTGAAGAAAACGGCAAAGTCTCAAGAATCGGCTAAAAGTTACTCTTGACGGCGTCAGACTTTACTCTGGACGGCGTCATGCCTTGGCAAGAAAAGTTGGACGTGAAATTTACTCATGACGGGCCAGTGAAAATAGCATGTGAATTCTGACGGCGTCACGCTTTAACTTGATCGAGGGCGTCACGGCTTAAATCATAAGGGGACGGCGTCACGTTCATGGTTCGACGGCGTCAAGCCTTGATAAGCCAGAATGGATTTTGGAAGAGCTAAAGAGGGACGGCGTCAAGAAGGTCATCCGGGAACCCTAAAAGCGGCGAGGTGACGGCGTCACACTCCATAAGGTGACGCCGTCAGATCCAAAAATCTATATATAGTTTTCTAATTTTTTGTCATTAGGGAGAGCTTAGTGTGTGGAATTTTGGGAGAAAACCCTAAGACGATTTTAGCTACTTTTTCAGGGCTTTTTGCCTTGAGATCTTCCATGTTTCATTGAAAGATAAGTTATCAATTAATCATTCAATATGTCTATGTGTTGTTTGATTCTATCTTATTCTTGTCTTTTGTTTAACATGTTAGGCTAATTTTATCTTGTGTTTGCTTAGATCTAATGAAACCTAGCTATTGATTATTGGTTGTTAGTGTGTTATTAGTTGTATTGGATGATTGTTTATCTATGTTAGGCTTAAGAAAACTGGCTAACTTCCTATTCGGTAACTTGCTTGAACGTCTTAAGAAACATGAACCAAACGCGTACTAAAGGTTTTTATGGTTGTATTTAATGCACAAGCGAATTCTAGTGATCCCATGTTAGGAGCTTCCTAGCCGGCTCGACATAGGAGTGAAGTAGGAGCTTGTAGAGTTTGGGGAAGTAAGTACGCCACCCCACGAATGGTATTAAGGAATACACCCGTCATCCACGCGACTAATACACACTAATTAACCGGTAAAAGATAGTTAGGGAGTAAGGAAATCTAAGTAAACACATTTCTCTACACATAAGTTTCTCACCACATTTTCATTTTTGTTATTTTATTTTATTGCATTCGTAGAAATTTGGGTTAGTTGACTAGCAACTAATTCCGCCCACTCCTTCAAACCCGAGATTTTACTTGCTTTCATAAAAATTATAAAAACATAAAAAGAATCTTCCTCAACCCTTAGACCTAATTAGAGTAGTCTTTCATACCTAACGAACACTATTCCCTGTGGAGAACGATCAATCCCCCGTACTTACCACTACACTATACTACATCGGTCAGGTACACTGCCTGGTGGGGTTGTAAGCCTCTTGAGATCCCTCGAGAGGTAAAACCTGTTGTAAGGTTACAAAACCACGCATCAAGTTTTTGGCGCCGCTGCCGGGGAATAGTTATTGTTTAGGTTGAATTTTTATTTCTATTAGGTCTACTCACTAGATTCCTTTCTAGTGAGATTTTTATTTTATTTTTCTAGGTTTTCTTTAGTCTATCTATTTTCTTCGTGTCTTTGTTCGTAACCATACCATCCGACATCATGGAAGATGGTAATATCCTTAACCCCCACAACCCACCACCACAACAACCACCACCACCTCCTAGAGCCCGTACTTTAGGAGAGTATTCCCGTCCTAGCTACCATGGCTATCGAAACACCATTGAGCTCACTCAAGGAGCCAATATCACACCCTTGCGATCCGACACCATCCGGTTGGTGCAAAGCGGATGCGCATTCCATGGACTTCGTTCTGAAGATCCTAATCAACATCTCAAGGACTTTCTTAAAATCGTTGATTCTATAGACCTTGATGTTGCCACTCGAGAGACGACCCGATTGCGTCTCTTCCAATTCTCTCTGCGGGACCAAGCTAGTCAGTGGCTAGAACGTCAACCCGCAGGATCCATTACCTCTTGGGATGATCTCACTACTCGTTTCCTTGCTCAGTTTTTCCCACCGGGAAGAACTACCAAGCTAAGGAATGATATCTTGATGTTCCAACAACGTCAAGGCGAAACTCTCTACGAGGCATGGACTCGATTCAAGGACTTACTCCAAAAAGTCCCTCACCATGGCATAGAACTTTGGCTCCAAGTCCAAATCTTCTATGACCATATCAATCTCCCCACGAGGCAAACCATTGACCAAGCGGCCGGTGGCAAGCTACGTGATCTAAGTGCGGAACAATCATGGGCTCTCCTAGAGGATCTTGCTCTTTATGACAACGAAAGTTGGAGTGATCCCCGTGATTTGAATAAAACGGTCAAGGCAATATCTTTGCCTTCGAACAATTCAAGCACTTCCGACCGTAGGATCATAGAACTTGAAGACCAAGTCAAGTTTCTCATGAAATCCTACGAGGCTCCTAAACCTTCAAGCCAAGTGAACAAAATCACTTCTTCATGTGAATTATGTAGTGGTCCCCACGACACTCGTGATTGCATGGAACTCCCCGAACAAGCTTTTGTGGACTACGCATCCTCGCGTACCGACGGAGCGGGAGACAAGTGGTACACTTTCAAACCCGAGCCAAACCATTACGGTGATACATACAACCCCTCATGGAAAAATCACCCGAACCTTAGGTGGAAACAAAACCAAAACACGCAACAAACCAATTCTTCCAACCCACCTAATCGTTTCCAATCAAGCGGTTCCAACTCGAACCGTACTTTCAACAACAATCCTTCCGGCAATGGTAGTACCAATAACTTTGAAGGATTGATGTCTCAATTTATGGCATCTCAAGAAGCTCGTTTAGCCAAGTTTGAAGCCGATTTCAAACAAAAGCAAAGCGAGATGACCGATAAGATTGACACCTTGTTGAAAGCCCTCAATGACCGAGAAATGGGAGCACTCCCTAGCAACACGGTCAAGAACCCGAAACTAAACGTCAACGCTATTTCATCGGTTTCGTCCCCTAGTTCTTGTCCACAATATTATTCGGTCAATTCCATGAGCACGTGTTTCAAACAAACCCAAGTCGTTCCAAATGACCAAGAAGTTATGACATCCAAATTGGTCAACAACATAGTTGAAACACCTCCCACTCAAAACCTTGACGAAGAATTCAAGGAGCTCCACCTTGAAAGTCCGGTTGTTGATGAGTTGGATGAGAAGAAGCTCAAGTTAGGCGAAAAAGGGACCGCCTTTGTTCAAAACAAGCTACCTAAGAAATTAGATGATCCGGGCTTATTTGTTCTACCTTGCAAGATCGGTAATTCGGAGGCTTATGACACATTAGCCGATCTTGGATCAAGCCTTAACCTACTTCCGTTACCTCTCTACACCTCTCTAAAACTAGGAAAACTTGAAGAAACCGAGGTGATAATAGGCTTAGCGGATGGAAGTGTTGCTTACCCGGTTGGAGTAGTTAAGGACGTGTTAGTGCACATTGGAAAACTAACCATTTTAGCCGATTTCCACGTCCTTGATATGGTTAGCGACCCTACATGCCCCTTGTTGATAGGTAGAGGATTTTTGGCGACCGCTAGTGCTATGATTGATTGTAAGGAATCCAAGATAGCGGTAGGAGAAGGAGATACTTGGTCAGTCTATGATGTTAAGAAACATGCCTATGATACTAGTGAGGAACCAACACCACATTGGCTAGAATCAAATAGGAGACCATCTAGATATGGACCTTGGATTGATAGAGACTTCATAGGACCCCAACGCCCATTTTACCTAGAAGAGGACTTTGTTAACCGAACGCATTCGGTAGAGCAACTCTTGGCTAGGGACACCGAATTGGATCCATTTGAAGATTCTCTAGTTTTTAGAAAGATGATTGATTTCCTAGGAGTTTTGCCAATTAACCTAGGAATGAATAAGTGGATTTGTGAGGAAGATGATCATAAGTGGAATTGGGATAAACCACCCAAAGATGGAGATGGGTCATGGCATATTAAGATGACATTGTATGACCCGGATGGAGAGAAGTTTGAAAAGATCTATCGTACTAAGCGGACCAATAGGAAACTTCAATCCAAGCTTAACCCTAAAGACGTCCTCGATGACGAGCTCACTTATATAGGGTAGCGTGACTTTGAGTCTAGCTACAAGACTCGTTAATAAAGAAAAGCGCTTCTTGGGAGGCAACCCAAGCTTTATTTGTTTTATTTGCTTTGTGTGTTTATTTATTTGTTTGTTTGATTTTATTTGTTTCCGTATGTGTGTTTAATTTTTGTCATTATTGATTCATGTTCAAAAGTAAATTGTGAAAATGCTTTATGTTGTTTTTAACTTCGTCTTAACTACATATAAAGGTATTTTGCAAAAGATAAGTGTAAGGGAAATCTAAATCGGTTTATTAGAACACAAATGAACATGAATCGTAATAATAATAAATTAACATACATATTAGTGTTTGTTTGAGTAAAATGCTTGTATCGAGTCATAATGATGTTTTGCAGGATTTCCAGGAAGTAAGGTAAAGGTTTTTCCAGAAATTTTCCGGAAACTTAAAATGAAAATTTTTGTCAGGTCATTTCTGACGGCGTCAAGGTTTATAACCTGACGGCGTCAGATTTAATTTCCAGAAATTTTTGAAAGTTTTGTTTTCATAAAAAGTTTTTATTAAAATCTCCAACTTATAATCTCCAGGAATCTGCAAAATTATCATTCCACAAGCATTATATCCTTATATATAGATTTTTCCCGCCGATGTTATGCAGGTTTTCGTGTTTGTTTTCTCAGGTTTAACAGGTTATTTTGGACAAGGAAATGTATGTGGAATCAAGCTTATGGCGATGCATTAGTCTTGGAGCTTCTACATTACCTTGGAAGAAGATTTAACCGTGTAATTTCATTATCCACCGAATGAATCAGGGGAGTATTTGATTTCATTCTTTTACTTTTTACTTTTACATCTTGTTATTTGAACATTGGGGACAATGTTCATCTTAAGTGTAAGGGGGGGTAAAAGTACGATTTTAGAGAATACTATTACGCTTGATTTTTGTTTGTTTGATAGTAGATGTGTAATAAAACTGAGAGAAATACTTGTTAAGGTAATTTTAGTGCCAAATTTAAAATTTTTTACAACATATAGGAGTGAAACTTTGATCTTAATGAGCGTCTCACGGATAGGAGTTATATGACTAGCACAAAAACCGTACCACTAAAAAATTTTCCACCCCCAAATATGTGAGGTTCACCTCTAGAATTGGTAGGAAAAGCATTTATGCTATGATGTGTGTACTGGTAGCACTTAGATTCTAGAACTTGCGTTAGGACCATTCCGAGGCCACAAGTGAGACTACATTCGTGTAATTAGATTTACTACATGATAAGAGGCATTAGGATTAACCCATTGTTTTACACCTGTGTTTTTGTTATAATTACATTGGCTACATTGGTCAAGTAATTCTCCCACACCCTTTGCGTTGTACTCATTTTTAGTACACGATACCCCTAGTACACCCCTCAGAGCCTATCTTTTCGTTTCGACCTTTAAGCATTTTACTTAAAGGAAGAATTTGTTACACCCCACTAAAATGTACACCCAAATCGCCTTAGCCTACCTTGTATGCGCTCATTTTTGGTGCATTATTGTGATAACATTTGTTTAAACCCTTAGTTAATTATCTAATTGATTACATGGTTGCTAAGTCGAGTCATATCCTTGTACATATTGTTTTGGGACGATTGGGACTCATGGGTAAAGTACTAGTGTAATGGAGTAATGGGGAAGAACATCATTTATTACCCCCATATGTGTTAAATGTTTTAAAAGTACTCCAAGTTTTTCAATTATCTTAATTCGAGTCATTAGATTAGTATTTGTAAAGTTATGTAAAAGTTCAAGTGTAAGGGGAATGCAATGCCCCTATGATGTATTATTTTGGATGGTAGGGCAAAAGTGTATGTCAATAAAAAAAAAAAAAAAAAAAAAAAAAAAAAAAAAAAATGAGAAAAAGAAAAATAGAAAAAACATACGGACTACCATCCCGTTTCATTTTATGTTTATTTTATGTTTTTGTTATTTTGTTATTTCATTTCTAGCTTAAGATTGAGTCTAGTCTTGGCTTAGCAACATTGTATAGTACATGTAATTGATCAAGATTTTTAACTCGCCACCAGTAAAATATCCTTTATCCAACAAAACCGTGTTTTCCTTTTCCCTACACCTAACGTTATAACCCATTTAAAAGCCCTCTTTGATAGTTTATCTTTGGTGCTTACGCCTAGTGGAGGAGGTTTTCGATCCTTTCCCAAGCCTATGGTAATCTATTTGCTATGACAGGTAGTGAGAGATATTATCCGTTTTCATTTATGAGATTTATTTTGATGACACTTGAGAGATGTGAGTATCTAAACACTACTTGTGAGGTGCTAGTATGTAATCTCCGTGCTTATTATGATTGAAGTGGAACGATTATTTGTTGTAATTACTTTTATGTTAGCATTAAATGACCCCTAACTTGTATTTTAATTAGAATAAAAGCACATTTGCTTGAGGACAAGAAAATCTCAAGTGTAAGGGTATTTGATGAAGCGAAAAGTGTACCGCTTTTAAGGGGTCATTTAAGCCTTAAATCGTATTTATTTGATCAAATATTGCCCTAAATCGTTCCTTTTGTCATTTTAGGTACTTTTGAGGAGAAATCTGGAAAATGAGGCATTTTGGACGTTTTTGGAGCATTAAAGTGAAGAAAACGGCAAAGTCTCAAGAATCGGCTAAAAGTTACTCTTGACGGCGTCAGACTTTACTCTGGACGGCGTCATGCCTTGGCAAGAAAAGTTGGACGTGAAATTTACTCATGACGGGCCAGTGAAAATAGCATGTGAATTCTGACGGCGTCACGCTTTAACTTGATCGAGGGCGTCACGGCTTAAATCATAAGGGGACGGCGTCACGTTCATGGTTCGACGGCGTCAAGCCTTGATAAGCCAGAATGGATTTTGGAAGAGCTAAAGAGGGACGGCGTCAAGAAGGTCATCCGGGAACCCTAAAAGCGGCGAGGTGACGGCGTCACACTCCATAAGGTGACGCCGTCAGATCCAAAAATCTATATATAGTTTTCTAATTTTTTGTCATTAGGGAGAGCTTAGTGTGTGGAATTTTGGGAGAAAACCCTAAGACGATTTTAGCTACTTTTTCAGGGCTTTTTGCCTTGAGATCTTCCATGTTTCATTGAAAGATAAGTTATCAATTAATCATTCAATATGTCTATGTGTTGTTTGATTCTATCTTATTCTTGTCTTTTGTTTAACATGTTAGGCTAATTTTATCTTGTGTTTGCTTAGATCTAATGAAACCTAGCTATTGATTATTGGTTGTTAGTGTGTTATTAGTTGTATTGGATGATTGTTTATCTATGTTAGGCTTAAGAAAACTGGCTAACTTCCTATTCGGTAACTTGCTTGAACGTCTTAAGAAACATGAACCAAACGCGTACTAAAGGTTTTTATGGTTGTATTTAATGCACAAGCGAATTCTAGTGATCCCATGTTAGGAGCTTCCTAGCCGGCTCGACATAGGAGTGAAGTAGGAGCTTGTAGAGTTTGGGGAAGTAAGTACGCCACCCCACGAATGGTATTAAGGAATACACCCGTCATCCACGCGACTAATACACACTAATTAACCGGTAAAAGATAGTTAGGGAGTAAGGAAATCTAAGTAAACACATTTCTCTACACATAAGTTTCTCACCACATTTTCATTTTTGTTATTTTATTTTATTGCATTCGTAGAAATTTGGGTTAGTTGACTAGCAACTAATTCCGCCCACTCCTTAAAACCCGAGATTTTACTTGCTTTCATAAAAATTATAAAAACATAAAAAGAATCTTCCTCAACCCTTAGACCTAATTAGAGTAGTCTTTCATACCTAACGAACACTATTCCCTGTGGAGAACGATCAATCCCCCGTACTTACCACTACACTATACTACATCGGTCAGGTACACTGCCTGGTGGGGTTGTAAGCCTCTTGAGATCCCTCGAGAGGTAAAAC
The DNA here is from genome assembly GCA_021014915.2 of Artemisia tridentata subsp. tridentata. Classification (NCBI taxonomy): domain Eukaryota; kingdom Viridiplantae; phylum Streptophyta; class Magnoliopsida; order Asterales; family Asteraceae; genus Artemisia; species Artemisia tridentata. The sequence continues at coordinate 14,370,609 of CP139509.1, forward strand.
CTGTTGTAAGATTACAAAACCACGCATCATTATATTCATACTGACCGGGTACACTGCTCGTTAAGTGTGTGTGTTATTGATAAGTCGGCTAAATATAAATTTAAAACTTGAGTAGGCATTAAAACTGCTAAACCGCAACGACACGCGACACGCATCAAGTTTTTGGCGCCGCTGCCGGGGAGTGAATTGTTATTATCTGTTAATTTGATTAGTATTTTAATTAGGTTTTTAATTTTAGATTCTAACCACTGACTATGTTGTATATTAGATAAATTGCATTGTATAATTTGCATATTTTCTGTTTTGTGTGTTTTTATATTTTGTTTTTGTGTGTTTTTATTTTTATTTTTCGTATTCTGCTATCGTTGTACTGTGCTGATACAAACGATACGGCGCATCTGTTTTCACAGATACGGCGTATTGCGTTTAATTTTTATAAAATACAACGCGTTTAATAAATTCGAGTACGACGCATCTTTTCCCCAAGATACGGCGTATTCTGTTTTTAATAAGAAATTTTTCTAAACCCTAACGCCATACGACGCATCATAAAGCGGCGTATCTATTTTCTGAATAAAAGTCTGATTTAATTTTAACGTAATAAGATACGGCGTATCCAACTTTCTGGATACGGCGCATCGTCTGCAGATATCAGCAACTTTTATTTTTCGTATTCCGTTTTCGTTGTTAATTTTCTGATATCATACTTTCTTGAACATACCCTACTGATGATTTTTGTGATGATTTTAGGAAGTGCATGACCAGGAGTTCGACTAAGAACTTGACTAAACCTTTCGAAGATCCTGAACGAGCCTTACATTCACTTAAAAGGCTTTTCAACACAAAAAGCTTTGAAATTTCAAGTTCGTTCGAGCTTGATTACTTTTCTGAAGAGAAAGAGGAGGAAGAAACAGAAACAATGACTGAAAACACTACTATGGAGGAATACATGAACAAAACCCGTGCTGATTACAGTTCAGGAGTTGCTAGACCAAAATTTGATGAAAAGTCAAAGTTTGAGTCGAAGGGTCAGTTTCTCAAGGAGCTAAGAGAAAATGCTTTCAGTGGAACAGAACATGAAGATGCTAATGAACATGTTGAAAAAGTCCTCGAGATTGCAAACTTGTTTACTACAGAAGGAGTCTCTGACGATCAACTTATGCTAAGAATCTTTCCAATTTCGCTTAAAGGAGGTGCTAATAAGTGGCTAAGGAATGAACCTGCTAATTCAATCATTACATGGGAAGATTTGAAAAGCAAATTCCTGAAAAGATATTGTCCACCTGCTAAAACTGCTAAAAAGATGGAGGCTATCAACAGTTTCAAGCAAGAGCCTGGTGAAACTCTTTATCAAGCTTGGGAACGATTTAAAGATTTATTGATGAAATGCCCTCAACATTATCTAAGTCCAATGCAGGAGATAATATTGTTCTATCAAGGATTAGACGTGCCTACTAGACAAATCTTGGATGCTAAGGGAGCTGTGCCTCAAATGAGTGCAGCCGATGCTAGAAAAGCTATCCAAGAAGCTGCTGATCACTCTCAAAAATGGCACGACGGAACCTCTACTAGATCTAAGAGCAGCACTAATTTTGACGGGTTTGCTGCAATTCAAGCTCAATTGGATAAAATTAGTAGAGAGATGAAGAAGCGTGATGAGAAAGTTTATGCTGCCCAAGTTGGATGTGAAAAATGCGAAGGACCTCACTACACTAAAGATTGCCCTAAAATGAAAGAAAGTGAGACTTTTGAAGAAGCATACTACACAAAAGATTTAGGGAAGCTGCTCCGGGATACTATCAAAAGAACAACTATAATCCCACTTATCAAGAAAGGAGGCAGACTTTGGATGACACTCTAAAGCAAATTATGGCCGATGCTGCTAAAAGACATGAAGAGAACACCGCTATGATCAAAGAAATCCGAGCCTCAACGGATACTATAACAAGAAATCAAGGAGCTTCGATCAAAGCATTGGAACAACAAATCGGACAAATGAGCAAGGTTCTTCAAGAAAGGGGATACGGAAGTTTACCTAGCTCAACTGAAACTAATCCAAGAGATCATGTCAAGGCCATATCCACTACTGAAGAAGTCACGCCTAACATACCTTTTCCTAGAAGATTGATGAATGGTGATGATGCTGCAAAGCCCAAATTTTTCTTTAATTCTTCAATCAGTTTAAGAAGGTTACTCAAAGAGAAGGAAAAGATTGAAGAGGAGATCAAGGCTACAATGAAAGAAGAGAGCTCTGCAACCGACTTACATGCCTTGCCTCGTAAAGAAAAGGACCCAGGAAGTTTTACTTTACCTTGTTCAATTAATGATATGTCTTTCAATAATGCATTAACTGACTTAGGAGCTAGCGTTAGTGTTATGCCCCTTAAGACATTCACTACACTAGGACTAGGAAAATTAGCACCAACTAAGCTGCTTATTGAATTGGCTGATAAAATGGTAAAACGACCTGTAGGGATTGCTGAAAATGTGCTAGTTAAGATTGAGAAGTTTGTTTTCCCCGTAGACTTTGTTATATTAGATATGCCCGAGGATGTTAAGATTCCTTTGATCCTTGGAAGACCTTTCTTGTCTACCGCCCATGCTAAGATTGATGTGTTTAAAAGAAAATTTTCATTAAGGGTAGGGAACAATAAACTAGTCTATAAGTGCCAAAATCCTGCTAAGAGCATAATTAGAGGTGTCTATATGCTAGGATTAAGAGAACGTATGGACCTCGATCTAGAAGCTAGGCTTATGGGAGAAACATTAATTCAAAACAACTCAACTAATCCTAATCATCAGAACCTCGAGGAATTTATTGACCTTAACGTACCTACTGAACTTAGGCGCGATATTATTAATGATTCTGATGATGAGTGGTGTGATTGCATAGTGATTAACAAACGTAGGAGGATAGTTGAGAATAAAAATTTGAATAATGATATGTTTATTGAACTACCACCTCACCTTGCGTATTTATGCCTATATAACAATAAGAATTTCCCATCTATCATTTTGTCATCTCTACCCGAAAGGGACAGGACTTTGTTTATACAGATATTAAAGAGAAATGGCGTGGAAATTAAGGACGAGCAAGGAGTGTTCAATATCACTGGACTGGCAATGAGAGAGTGCGATGCTTGTGACTCTTTCAATGATCGATATTAAAGAGTTGAACGTGAGTCTAACTTGAAGACTCTGGAATAAAGACAAGTGCTGACCGGGAGACAACCCTGAATTTATCATTTATTTACTGTTCTGTCGAGTCTGTCAGACCTGCAGTCGATACGGCGCATCTCCTTCATAGGATGCGACGCATCACCTGCAATGGTCATATCCGTACTTTATTTTATTTTCTGCATTTTTATTTTTAGACTTTGAAAGTTTTTGTCAGTTTATTTTAATGCGCCGCATCCCTGGTTAAGGATGCGACGCATCTTGTATTCTGATTCGTACTTATTCTAGGCTCGATACGACGTATCTTCATCCATAGATACGGCGTATCGACTGACCTGATGATTTACAGTTTTTTTTTTTTTAGGTTTTATTTTTACTAACTACTAATGTATTATGCAAGTTTGAACCTTCTTAACTCAGGTGTGTTAAAGCTTATATGGTATTATAGATTCCTGCATTTTTGTGGATACATGATTTATGAAGCTTAAAAGGTCTAATCCACAAAAAGGTAGATTTTTGCTCTACACGAACAATGGAGGATCATACCAAGCAAATCTCAGGGGAGTTTTTCTGTTCTAATTCTTTTATTTTTTCCAGTTTTTAACCTTTGAAACAAACAACGAGGACGTTGTTTAACTTAAGTGGGGGGATTGGAGAATTAGAACACTTACTTGTCCTAAACTTTTTCAAAATATGCTTAAAATGCACTTAATATATCAAAATTTAAAATTTTTAGCATGTTTTTGCTTAAAGTCTTAATTACATAAACCGCACACATAACTCTATTATTTCAAAAATATTAAAACTTTAGTGTGCTGGTGACTTGTAAACTTTAGAACTTGGCTTGTATACTATTCGAGATCACCATAATAAGTATTATCTATGATAATTGAAATGACTTGTCTAAATTGGTAAATTTCTAGGATTACACCCAAATAGCCTTTATATGTTTGTGATATTAACTAGCTACACTAGTTAGTTAACCCCCGTTTAAACCTTTTGTTACTCTCATTTTTAGAGTAAGATACCCCTAGAAAAACCCTCAGAGCCATTCCTTTCGTTTCTTACACCTTTGTTATAATGTTTCGTTACACCCTTACACCTTAGCCTACCCTATAGATTAAAATCCGTGGTTAATTGCTTTAGGAAAAGTGTGTTTCCTTACATTACCTGTGTTCGTGTGCGTAATTCATTATCTTTGGTTAGGTCGGGAAATTGCACAATGCAATTGGTATGAAAGTAAATATTGTATAATTTTTAGTTTATTTTTCGTGTGTTTGCTACTTTCACTATTAAAGTTATTTCTGAAAGTATGAAAAGGATGGAAAAATTATCCGGAAAAATAGTGATAGAAAAGTTGTGAAATTTTACACATCAATTAAAAAAAAATGGAAAAAAAAATAGAAAAGAAAAAGAAAAAGAAGAAAAGTTGGAAGTATGTTTTAACCAACTTATGTAAAGTTTTGTATTAAGTGGGAGAATTCACCACTATTTGTTGTATATTATTTATGGATTGAATGGGAGTTGGCAGTTATGGGAACGCCAACTAAGGTTATTCTTTGATTAAGATTTTGTTGAGTATAATTCGTGTCTACCTAAAGCGTGTGTTTCAAGTGTTAAAGCGTGAGTTATTCAATGATATGAGTCTTATTCATGGGATGGTTGGGAAAGTTATTAACCACACTTAGGATTTTAATTTATCTGTTTTGTTTATTTTTTATTTTACACCAATTTGTTTCCCAAATATTATCCATACCCTATATCATTCTTCATCTAAACCTTTGATTTATTGAGATTAGGGATTTGAGCAATCTTAAGTATCGTAGTCGTGGATTCGGCTATGTATTTATGATTTTGTCGCCCTTTTTGATATAATATTATTGGTGAAGATTACTTGGTCCTATCTTTAGCCTATTCGAGTTAAGGATTTGAGCAATTGCAAGTATCGTGGTCGTGGATTCGATCATGTATTTGTGATTTTGTCGCCTTTTCTGGAATAAGAGATCGATAGATATTAAAAAGGATGATCAACCCTTGACCAACAAACCCTTTTTACCGCTTTAGACTTGTTATTCCTTTGCTTTAGTGGGGGAGATGTGTATGCTTGCCAAGCTTATGATAGAATATTCGTCAACTAAGCAACTAAACGATTTAGAATTGTTTTGCATTGAAAATTATTTTGGTTTCTACTTCGTTAAGTGTTTGGTTGTGTGATTATGACAAAAACGAATACGTGCTTAACTATAAAAATAAATCCTAATACCTTTTAGGATACATTTTCATAAGATTAAATTCTAAGATTTACTTGGGGACAAGTAAAGTTCAAGTGGGGGGATATTTGATGAACTCAAATAAGTACATTTTATTATCATCATTTATCCTATTTATTTGACTTGTTTTATTATATTATATATGAGAATCGATACGTTAATGTTTACTTTTGTAATTCTCAGGTAAAAACAAGTATTAGGTGAAACTTGGCGATTTTGGACTAATAATGGAGCAAAATGATAAAGATTGGAAAAGTCTGCTGAAAGACCATTGCCTGACTTTGAAGAATGCGCCGCATCTGATTTTATCATGCGCCGTATATGAAACTTTGGTCAACGAAGAAGAGTCAACTCATTCTACTCCAGATACGCCGCAACATACTTATTACATACGGCGTATCACTAACAAGATATCACCAGTTACGATCCAAGATACATGCGCCGCATACAAAGAACAAGATACGCCGCATCTGAAGACGGTGTACGAATATTCCTGAATATATTAATCTTGGACCCCACGCAAAGTTAAGTCGATGCGCCGCATCTATTATCTCTATGCGCCGCATCGTTCCTCGAACAGAAACTATAAATACCCCAAGGTCAGACGAATTTTGAGAGCCAACCCTAAAAGAAGACAGCCGAATTCAGACGACCAAGCAGCACAAGACACACTCAAATCAAGATACAAGAGCAGTAAGAAGGTCCTGCATGTATTTAATTCATTAAGTAGTTTTGTTTTATTGTAATATACACTTTAATTCATTAGGATTGGTGCTGGTGTAATGTGGCAACGGAAAGATTACACTACCCTTAAAACTACTTTCCCATTAATTAAAGTTTATATGTTGATGTCTTTGGTAACTTTTATTAGTGCATTGATAACCTCTGTGTCTAGCTGAGCATTGATCGGGTCGCCATGCCTCTTTCCTCGCCTATTTATTTTATCGCCTATGCATTCTATCGTCTGTAGAAAAGTAGGAAGATTGGTAAATAGGATAGTCATAAGTAATCATTAAGGGTTTACCCGCCGATAAGATTAGAGCCAACGAGAAAGGACTTAATCTCGGTGCGTTGCATCGAACTATACACTTCATATAAAACTAGCAATAAAACAAGTGACAAGCTACTTAACTATCAGGACAGGTCTTCTTATTGTCTCGTATATCTATCTGTGTACGTGTGTGCTAATCGCTGATTCGTGCTCATTAGTTTAGTTTACTATTTAATTATAACCAAACCGTGCCAGTCTCTCAGACTGAACCCCCTTGCGTTAGATTAGGTTGTATAGCTAACTTAGAATATTAAAATACTGATTAGAATAACTAGATAATACGTTCCACTCTTAGTGATCGACACTCTACTTACCATTATATTCATACTGACCGGGTACACTGCTCGTTAAGTGTGTGTGTTATTGATAAGTCGGCTAAATATAAATTTAAAACTTGAGTAGGCGTTAAAACTGCTAAACCGTAACGACACGCGACACGCATCACATGTCTACTGGTTGTAACTTTGTGGGTGCTAGGGTCATAAAGAATATATCATTTTTGATTGTTTGGATAGCCAACAAAAATGGTTGGAATTGCTCTATTATCAAGTTTGTCTGTGGTGTTGTGATGAAGGTAAGCTCTGCAGCCAAGGACTTTAAGATTTGTGAGGTTTGGTGGTTTGTTGAAAAGAATTTCAAAGGGAGATTTGTTTTGGATGGCTTTTGAGGGTAATCTATTGATGATGTAGGTTGCAGCTAAGACACAGTAACCCCAAAAATGGATAGGAAAATTGGCTTGAATTTTGGTTGCTCTTGCAATTTCAAGGAGTTGTTTATGTTTTCTTTCCACTCTAGCATTTTGTTGAGAGGTGTATGGACAAGTTGTTTGGTGGGTTATGCCATGTTGTGAGAAAAATTCAGTAAGTGATGAATTTAGAAATTCAGTACCATTGTCACTTCTAATGGTTTTGATTGTTGTTTGAAAGTGATTTTGGACAAAAAAGCAGAAGGTTTTGATATTTGAGATGGCATGATGTTTTGATGGCATTAGATATGTCCAAATGGCTCTTGAGTGATCATCAACAATGGTGAGAAAATATTTGCACTTATTAATAGTTGTGTGTTTATATGGTCCCCAAACATCAATATGAACAAGTTCAAACAAAGATTTTGCATATGAAAGACTTTCATTGAATGGTAAACAGTGATGTTTTGCAAGTGGACATATAGTACAATGAAACTGAGAATTACAAGGAAATGAATAACTAAGTGTTGTTATTTGTTTGAGAACTGTTGGTGATGATTGACCAAGCCTTGAGTGCCATAGCTGTTGGTTGCTTGTGATGGAGAGAGCAGTGTGGGATGATGGATGAGTTGGTGTCTTGTCCAGCAGGTAAAGACCATTACAAAGGCTGCCAAGTGCAATCCTCTGGTCCTGGTCCTGAAATATGCACATAGTGGCAGTTAAAATAAGTGAGCAATTTGTTCCTTTTAAAAGTTGGCTGACAGAGATGAGGTTGTATGAGAAGGTTGGGATGTAAAGGACATTGTGAAGTGTTATGTGTGCATTGATGGTAACTGATCCATATTGTGTAACTTTTGTGTGTTGGCCATTGGGTAAGGTCACATATATTGGTTTGGTGAAACTGTGGATGTTAAACATAAGTTCAAGAGTTATGGCAATATGATCTGATGCACCACTATCTATTATCCAGGCTACTATAAGATCAGAGATAAGAGAAGCAGTAAAACGAGGAATTTTAGTAAAATGGGAGTAAATTTTACCATTGTGGAGGTCTTTGTTGTTTTGTAGCATAAGTAGCACTTGATTCAACTGGTTTTGGAGCTGGTCCATTCTTGCAGCCACATGTGGATCAGCATTAGTAGTAGTAGCAGGATTGGCCTCTTGTTTTTGTGGTAAATCAGCCATATGTTCTGTTTGTCCAGTCACCATGTTAACACTCTTGAAATTCCTTGAGTCATTTTGCTGTCTTGGTGGCTGTTTGACTGGGAACTTGCCATGCATTGGATGACCAACAGGATATCCAACAATTGTGTAGCATTCAGCCTTTGTGTGCCCCTCTTTTCCACAGTTACCACAATAAACTCCCTTCTTGAATGTTGACCTCCTTTCAGTAGATGATGATGACTCTCCTCTTGAGTACCTTGGTCCATTAGTGTTGTTCCTTTGATTGTTTGAATATGCAGAGAAGATTGCAGAAGTAGTTGGTTTAGCCAAGATCCCTTCCCTCTGCTTCTCCTCATGTCTAACCATCCCATAAGCCTTCACAACTGATGGAAGTGGTTGCATCAATAGAATTTGGCCCCTAATGTTTGCATAGCTCTCATCTAACCCCATTAGAAACTGAATCAGCCTTTTTCTTTGATCTCTTTCAATGTTTTCCCTACCATTTTCACAGTTACAAGGACAATGGCAAAGATGAGGTACTTCCAAAGCATCCAATTCATCCCAAAATCCCTTTAACTTTTGGTAATACACTTCAACAGCACAATTGAGTTGTTTCAACTGAATCAAATCTTGAGTTAACTGATACACTCTATGACCATCAATTTGTGAATAATGTTCTTGTAACTCAAACCATAGCTTTGATGCAGAACTCACAAAATTCAAACTGTTACTAATTTGTTCAGTGACCACATTAAGAATCCAAGATATCACCATGTCATTATTTCTTTCCCATAAGGCTCTTGTATTAGAGTTGATCCATGGTTCTTCATACTCTCCAGTGATTAGCTTCAATTTGTTCCTTGCATTGAGAGCTATCATCATTGATCTTTTCCATGATCCATAGTTATCTGAACCAGTAAGTTTCTTTGATATTAGTATCAATCCTGGATGATCAGTTTGACTGAGATACAATGGATGATCTGGTGTTATTTGTGATTCTCCTCCATTTGATGTTCCTGCAGTGTTGCTTCCAGTGCTCATTGTATTGAGAGTTCAGTTATGAAGTGAGTTTTTGATTGATCTTGGTGAATGAAATGATTTGTGAAGAATTAATTGAGTTGATAATATTGTGTATCAAGAATTTCAGTAATGGCGGATTTTGACTGTTAGTGTAACTAACTTTCAGTTAGAAATTATTTGGAGAGGATGAATCTGGTCTGTGAATTGGGTTGGATTCATTAGAGTTGATCACGATTTGATGTGATCATGCTCTGATACCATATTATAAATTGAGAGAGAATTGTAATGAAGGGAAAAATGTAATTGTATTATTGAAAGTGAAATGAAAGATACAAGAGTTTATATACAACTGCAGTTTGACTTTCTACATTGACTTTTCTAACTAACTTCTAACTAACTAATTCTTCTAGAACCTATTACAATAAGCTTGATTCATCTTGCACAGCTTGTACTTCAAAGGTTGTTGCATTGTTTAAGTTTGATGAACTGAATTGGCTTGATGAGCAGCTGCAGCTTCTTGTGCCTCTTTGACTTGTGAGCTTGATGTAGCTGCTTTGACTTTGACTATGTCTCCTTTATGCATCAATACCAGCTAATGCATTTCCAAAAAACAATGATGCAATATACCCAATGCATGAAACTACTTTATGGGCACATATCAAGTCAACTGAAATAGGCCTAACAAATGTTCTGTTCTCTCAACTAGATACACAGAATATTGTTAGACAATACCCATCACTTGAAACTATCCCAAAGATATTATCCATCTGCATACCTCTTAACCCAAACACTCCTTTGCACTTGCCATTAGTGAAATACTTTCGGTTTTTATTTTTTAGAGTGTATTTGGTTGTATGAAAGTTGTAAATAAACCAACACACAACGCCTCTATTTATACTAAACATACAATGCCCCCCCCCACGCTCCTTCCCGCCTTCCCGCTGAAGTTTAAAATTCAAATTTTGTAATTTCAAAAAAAAAAAAAATAAAAAAAAAAAAAAAAAGGCTCCGAACCGGTTTGAAACCAGTTAACCAAACATGTTCGAATAACCGGTCCCAAATCAAAAACCCATAACCGGTTTGGAACTGGTGGTTTGTGGGGAAACCAAACCAGTTCCGGTCAAAACCGGTGTTGACTAGTCCGGTTTTCCGGTTTGTTTTCGGGGGCGGTTCGGTTAACCGGTCGGAATGTGCACCTCTACCTTTGACGTTGACTCATCAAAAGGAGCCATCCCTTTGTGTGGGGGGCAGACTATAGGGACCCCCTACAGGGGGTTTGCTACAGTGACACGCATCAGGGGGGTATATCCCTTGTGTAGATTAGGGGTGTAATCGAGTCGAGCCGAGCTGGAGCTTAACAGGGCTTGAGCTTGGCTTGAAATCTATAAGTTAGGCTTGAGATTGGCTTGATAGCTTGACGAGCTTTAATCATCCAGGCTTGAGCTTGGCTTGAAAAATTCTATTAAAGCTTAAGCTCGGCTTGAAAAGCTTGAATGTATATAAAAACATTGTATTTAATAGCCAAACTCATCAATAAATCTATTATATATAAAGCTTAAGTACCTTAATTTAATGTGCAAGGGGGGTTGTGCACAACCATAAGTACGGTACAAACATGAGTATGCATACTGATGCGCGTGTGCGTTGTCGTAGTATAGTTTTAGCACGTTTAGATGCCTACTCAAGTTTTAAATTTATATTTAGCCGACTTATCAATAACACACACACTTAACGAGCAGTGTACCCGGTCAGTATGAATATAATGGTAAGTAGAGTGTCGATCACTAAGAGTGGAACGTATTATCTCGTTATTCTAATCAGTATTTTAATATCCTAACGCAAGGGGGTTTCAGCCTGAGAGACTGGCACGATTTGTTTGCAATTAAATAATAAAATAAACCAATAGGCACGAATCAGCAAGTAGCACACACGTACACAGATAGATACTCGAGACAATAAGAGGGCTGTCCTTATGATTAAGTAGATTGTCACTTGTTTTATTGATAGCTTTATATGAAGTGTATGTAGTTAACCCTTTCTCGTTGGTCCTATTCTTATCGGCGAGTAAACCTTAATGATTACTTATGTCTAAAAGTTATTCCTAAGTGATCAATTTAGTAATAACCGTGGGAGCCACATTATGTCCCGCAGTCAAATGCCCGCAAGCCACTAATAAACACAGAGGTTATCAATGCACTAATAAGTAGTAACCAAAGACATCAACATATAAACTTTAATTGATGGGAAAGCAAGTATTAAAGGGAGTGCAATCTTTCGTTGTCACATTACACAAGCCACCAATCCTGATGAATTAAAGTTTGCTAACACAATAAAACAAAACTACTTAATGAATTAAACACATGCAGCACCTTCTTACAGCTCTTGTATCTTTGATTTGGGTGTGTCCTGTGCTGCCTCCTTGACTGAATTCGTCCTAGGTTTCTCTGTTCGGTCTTGGTATTATATAATGCGTCCGAAATTCGTCTGGTCTTGGGGTATTTATAGTTTCTGTCTGAGGGAAGATGCGGCGCATCTAATAAGTAGATGCGGCGCATGTACTTAACTTCGCGTGGGGTCCAAGATTATAATATTCAGGAATATTCGTACACCGCCAGAAGATGCGGCGTAACTCCATGATTAGATGCGGCGCATGTCCTCTTGTATCTTGGATCGTATCTGGTGATATCTTGATAGAGATGCGGCGCATGTCATGAGTGAGATGCGGCGCATCTGGAGCAGATTTAACTTGATCTTGTCCATTTCAGTAGACTCTTCACTTTATGCATGTTTTGCTCCATTATTAGTCCAAAATCGCCAAGTTTCACCAAATGCTTGTTTTTACCTGAGAATTACAAAAGTAAACGATTAAGTATCAATCCTCATACATAATATAGTAAAACAAGTCAAATTAATAGGATAAATGATAGTAATAAAATGTACTTATTTGAGTTCATCACATACCAAAATAACTACAAACAATTCTTATTTCGATATTAAATGATCGAATAACAATTTTGAGTTTAGAGTATTAATTGCGAATTCAATTCAAACAAGATGAGCAGCCTCATCATGAATGTCCAGTCAATAATATGCAGGTGGTTTCATATTCCTGGAGTTACAACTCCGGATTCAATGCAAGCAATATTAGCAGCCTCCTCATGAATGTCCATGATGAATATCACAATCGAATATGCAGTTATGGCATACAAAAGGGCTGCGATCTTGCCCTCTCAAATAATAAGAATCACTCTACAATTAAACCCCTCTTAAATGGGGTTGCATAAATAAGGCATTAAGCCCACTTCTGCCAGACATTGTGAGTAGGAGTAGGAGTAAAAAGGTCCATTAAGCATAACAGTATGGCTACACAGATTGGAGCCAAAGCATGTAATGTTCCTGGATGAACTCAAGCTGGATGAAACCGTACGATTGTTGTGAGTTGTGTAGGATGTGGATATAAATGCTCTTCCGGCCGATACTTGAGCACTGATTTTTTGGTGTCTGATGCTAAGGTATCTTGACAGCCATGCTTGAAAAACCTGAATAATGGCAAAATATAATAAAAGATAATCAGATGTATGCGTTGTTTATCAATGATTTCATACATACTTTTGTTGCAGGGTAATGTTATGCATTGTACTGCCAAGGCAACGGTGGCTCACAATTTCTTGAGTTAAAAGAGGGGGTATACTCGGTTAAAAATTTTGTCGTCATGCAAAACAAGGAAGATTTCCGAATCAGGAAGGACGATACCTTTATGCTTGAGTTTGATGGAACAACCACCGTAAGGAAAGCTGTGTTTACATCAGAAGGGTTTGTCAGGTATCCATTCCAGATGGTGGATTTTGATCGTATTCAGCCTACAGATAACAAATATCTCATTGGTAATTTGCTGTTTGTTTAGGTATGTTCAATTTATTAGTGTTTAAATGTTGTTGCTATAAAAGCTTTTACCTTTCAGATGCTGCAGGTTATGTTACGAATGTTGGAAGGGTGAACTATACAAAAACAGGCGCCAAAAACCTTGATTTCTACCTGGCCAATCATAGGTTGAGATTTATATTTTTTACAAAGTATGTTGTAAAATTGATGACTTCTTTGCCAATATGTACTAGGGAACTAACCTTTTGTCTTATTCATGTTTCCTGTGTAATCAGGGGCCAGTCCATACGGGTGACTCTATGGGGAGGTCTTGCTGATATGTTGATTGAGAAGAAGGCAAGACATGTAGGCATGTGTGCTGTTGTGGTGACTTCCACATCTGCAAAACATTATAACAGTAAGTGGCTTTGGACTATTTACCTTTTCCATGTTAAACATCTTTGTCATTCTAATTTAATGTTTACTATTACCTTCCAGATAAGCTCTATTTATCAAGTAGTTCATCCACCCAGATACTAGATTCTGTTGACATCCCTGCAATCAAAGCGCTAAAGTCAGAGACCGGGTATGAAATTGTATCAATTTAATTTTTGTTATTGAAGAGTTCCTAAAGCCAATTAATTTATAAAAATTGTTTATCTATTTGTTAGCAACACTGAACCTTCAAAAGGAGCATCGCGTATAGACAACTCTGAACCAAGAGAAGGATCTATCGAGAATCTGCTCATTTGGGCTCGCAATAGAAAAAATGATGTATTTCTTATTTTGCACCCGCCATCTCTATAGTCTCCTTATACTGCATATCATTTACATATATTATTTATACACAGAGTGCAACTTTCATAATTAAGGCCAGGATTGCTAATGTGCGTACTAGAAAGGGATGGAATTTTCCATCATGTGGGGGTGACAGCTGCAAAAAAGGAGCTACTAGAAAGAATGGGCGGTTCTGGTGTGATTCATGCGACAGGCCAATTGATTACCCGGTAATAAGGTAATGCTATGTTTGTAACTTATACTTACTTAAAACATTGTATTTAACAAATATATTTAGTCACATTGACACTTGCCATTTGGCACGCGCTTACCTCAGGTATCGCCTTGAACTTGATATCTCTGATAGTACCGAACAGACCGTGGTGGTCCTTTTTGATGAGGCATCAGTTGAATTGGTCAAGTTCCCAGCTTCGGCATTAGTGGCAGATGAGGATGAGGTACGTTTATAAATCCCTGACTACTTACGCCCCATTCTCCCATTCTCATTACTCACTCCTTACTCTACAGGGTTTAGACGAGCACGCAGACTTGCCATCTCCTATAGCTGACCTCATTGGCACAACACACTTATTTGAAATCAAAACTCACACGTATTATGAATATGGAACGTTTGAGAGTTTTACGTGTTGGGCAGTTGACCCGTATCATCCGTCATCTGAAACTACATGCTCAAGCACTGTTGATAATGAACCAGTTGTAGCAGGCTCATCATCCAAGCCATGCACCCAGCCGCCAGCACTCACTACCCCTTCCAAGCCTGTAGAGGATAAGAGAAGAAAAAGGTAATCAAAACATGTAGTATTTGGATACCAAAAACAACTCTATCAGGATATGTATTTCTTTAAAGACCCTTACTCATGAAATTCCATTGTTTGCAGGCTGGACGTTGAAGGTTCAGAGATGGAAAATGAGCTACTGTCGACAGATGATAGCCAAGGTGATGAGTCCAATACCCCGACTAATAACACGGCTGCAACATCGGCCTCATCATTCAATCACCTGATAAATTCCAATCCTGCAGATGATAATAAGAAAAATAGGTTAGCGAAACATAAAACCTTTGGTGAACACAAAACATACATACCATCCAAACCTTTTTTACGCTAAGTGAATCACGTATATTGTTGCATGTGTGTGACTTTATGCTTTATTCATGAAATAATTCATTTTTGGTTTTGCCTTCTAGTTTTTAAACTGAGCTTATCAGATCAGTTTAGTATGTAAAGTGGTGATTAAGTTAAATTATAACAAAAACCTTAATAAGCTATGGAATAAGCTAGACAATACTGAAAATGAGCAATGTAACTAACAATAAGCTAAACAAAGCCACAAGAATGCAGAAATAAGCACTGATATATAACTTAATAAGCCAAAAAAAGTACTAGGGTCTGCTGATGCACTTGGCTGCAGAGCAGATTTGGGTATATTCAAGTCCTCAGAAAACAATCAAAGAAAATTCTAAAATTACTAAAAAAATATGAGTAGATAGGCAAGCAAGCCAAATATATTTGTCCAAAATTCCAACTTAAAACAACTTAATTTGAAGATATTAAAAATCCACAAAAGGGCATCAAAAAGGGGAAAAACTAAAATTGCAGACTGCTATGTGCAGGATTGGTTTTTTTGACTTTTTTCAAAAGTTGACTAAAATGGATTTTGATTGATCTAAAATGAATGAAAATGAAGTTTTAAGCTACAATAAGATTGATTTAAGTTATATTATCTATCTATGCTACTAATTCAATGATAATGCAGACTTAAAACTCATCAGTGTATTCAGACATGAAAATTAAAGTTTGATTCTGACTTTTTTGTGAAATAGGTATGAATTTGATTGACTAATTGACCCATAAGAACCAAATATCACCTGACTAAACTAAATGTATCACTTATAAAAGCCTTGAACACAAAACTGCAGCATGATCCAAACACCCCTAAATGAGACTGTTGTGATCTTTTTATGCAGCAACTTGATTATATTATGCTGTATTAAATTGATTTAACCTCCAAAACACAGGTTCAACCAACTAATTAACTACTTAACCACAAATTGCAAATATAACAAATTAAGACAGTTTGAGAAAGTTTTGAACAAAAAATGAGATTGCCATATAATTCACTGAACCTTAAAGCACCTACCACGAAAGCAATTGGAGGCAGGATTTGTTGCCATCTTGAGGTATTTCACAAGTTTCGTTTCCTACCTGCAAAGATCATATCAAACACTCACATCATTCCTATTCTTTACAAGCTCATAAAAGAAGTGCTGCAATATTAGCCGAGTACACTATGTCAGAAATGCGAAAACTGATTAAAAATAAGAGTTCAAAGAGAGATACAATCACACTAACCACATAAAAGTAGCCTCAAAAGATCTGAATCAATTTGCAGACTATCAACACTTAGAATAATCATACTAACTGATGCATGCAACACCTTAACACCGTCGATGAATATAAAAACATGCAAATAAAACGTTAAAGGACAAACGGGACCGAAGTCAGCATAAAGTAAATGAAACTTTGAAGGTGACTGCACCCAGCACTTGCACACTAATTTCATGCTTGGTTTAGCGTTACCATACAAATTTACGCAAAACATCATTACAATGACATTTCAATTTGTGCTCACACTACTTGGTTTACAACTAAACAAAAGTAAGTCTTGGATCGCCGTTTTAACAAAATAAACCTCACACTCAACTGTACAAGTTTGCTTAAAGCTTAAGCTTATTTTTGGACTCTCCCAATAAGAAAACTTATTAGCTCATTCGATACTACTATCGGTTTTATATAACCTCACACATGTAACAGGTTTACCCGCAGATTAAACTAAACAGGTTTACTCTTTACAATTTATTTTCAATACCATCATTATTTGCATTGCGTCTACTTATAAACTCTTTCGTAAAAACAAATACTATAACAACTTTTAAAAAGTACTTTTTGAGATCACTTAATTTATGTAACATTCATATACTAAACCTGAATAACACAATTCATCTATTAAACTATTTGATCATCAATCTGTGAACACTTAAATTCACATAATCACTTAAACTCTATCCAACTGATAATAAGTACTTTGTAATATATATTCCATGTACAAGATCATATTAACCACCTAACTCACATCTTATTTACATTTTTATAGGGATTTCATCCCAACTAAATCAAATTAACATAAACAACAAAACAATCAATCACAAGGGTATACAGAATTCTACTAACTATCAAAACCCAATATCAAAATTCCAACTTTAAGATCTTAAAAGGATGCAAAAAATCCACATTTATACACTAACGATCAAGAAACCATATAAAAATCCCAACTTTTATATAAAAAACACAAGATCCCCAAAAGGGTATACACTAATTTCGCTAAAGATCAAAAACCCATATAAAAAAACACATCGTTTACATTAAAATCAACCATTCATTTGATCAGATTCAAGTCCAATACCTGAAATATTTGGCTCAATCATCAAAGCTTCAAACCCTTTAACATAGCCCTCATAAACATTTGATTGTTTAATATTCATTTTGCTTAATTTTACCTAAAAATGAAAACCCTAGATCTACAATCTAAATGTAACTGTGTGTTTTTACGAGTGTGAGAGAAACATGTGTGAGATAGGAAAGTCAAACACACACTACCTACCTAATATTGTATAGTATATTTTAACCCTTAATAATAAAAAATAAAAATAAACTTTAATAACTCTTAAAGGTAAAAAAGACAATAATATATACTAAAAGCATAACTGATCAGTGATCAGTTTTTCCATTAAAACATAAGTAATTGTTTTTACATCATCATCATTCACATAAACCATAGACAGCCCCCAAAAAACTACCTACATCAAAACACAAAAAGAAAATCCCCAGTAAAACCTATTCTTCATCATCAGAGTCTTCAACATCTTCCACCCTCCCCAACAGCTCATCCTTCTCCTTCAAGCTTTCACGAGACAACAGCAGTAGTTGAGCCAACAAATCAAGCTTCCTGCGGTCCTTGAGTTGCATTTCAAGAAGACAATCATGCCCAGTTGCAGCCACAACATTGAAACGAGTAAATGTTGTGGCTGCCTCGGTGATTGTTTGCTTTTTTTTCTCAATCACCGCCCTCAATTGGCTGCTTTCCTCTCCAATCCGAGCAATAAAGCTTTCCTCTTCTGCCTTTTCATGTGTTATAAGCAGCTTGAAGCCATCCGCAAGTTTACCGGATTCAGTAGCGTTTTTCATTTCATCGAGATTTGGTGTGGCTGCCATTTCAAGATTAGGGTTAATATATTGAGCGTTGTGTGTTATAATTAGGATTAAAAGTATTTAGCGTATATATAATGAGAATACGATTAGCAAAGTACATTGTGAACAATTAATACGTTGCAAAATTAACCACAAAAGACACCCAAGAGGCATTTCAACATTTAATTTGGGTGTTAATGCAGCCTTTGCATCTTCTGGAAAATTACATCCAAGTTGGGTTCAGGCCATGCATGAAGAAGAAACCAAAAAACTCATTTAGTAACAAAAGCCCCCTCACATTAAGAAGAATGACAGACAAGTCCTTCAAATAAAATAATTATAAAAAAAAAATCGTTCGAAGAATACATTACGCGCAAAGACCATATTCTGAGTTGCAACGCGCAATTACAATATAAAACAACCCCTCCATTCACAATGTATTACCATTAACATCCTGAACTTAAAAAAAAATGATTATAATTTATCTTTGTATTTATATGTTAATTGAAACTTTTAATGAAAATAAACTAATTCAAATGCAAAAAGTTATTATAACATTACTAGGCCTCTAAATATCAATTCTACTAAAATAAATACAATACAACTTCTCTAATAGGCATCTAAATACCATCATGTGCTACCCCGATCCGACAAGGGTAAAAATGCATCAACGTTACGGAAAACAACTTAATTAGTCAACAAACAAGCCCGTGCATCGCACGGGTTGTATGAAGCCTCGTATATGTATAAAGTAAAACAAACGTAAACCATAATAGCCAATTTGCTAAAAATGTATGGTCTCTTGTGATTATGTTCGCATAAAGCATATGATTGACAAACTCTCAAACTAACGCATTGATGTCAGAAAGTAAACACGTACTTCGTTTAAACAAAAAACAAAGACATATCATTACTTCAATAGCAAAAGTCAGAGATTTGCAAGAACGTAAATATCATTTATTGAGAATGTGTTTGTTAAGTTCCAATCCATAAAGTAATTATCAGTAAAAATCAAATGATACAAATATTAAACTTTAAATTTCAAGTCATTTTTAAGACACAGTATAGATATAAAACTAACAGCAAAGTATATTAATTGTACATAAGAACGGTCAAACATAGCATATATAAAAAAAAGTAATAGTAAAAAAAGCTTGATAGGAGCTCGAGCCGAGCTATCAAAAGCTTGAGCTTGGCTCGTTATATGTTTCGAGCTAATTTTTGGGCTTGAGCTTGATAAAAGCTTGACTCAAAACCGGTTTTTGACCTTCGCATATCTAACCTTAGCTAGTCAACACATTATAGCAAATCAAAAAGTAGTGGCAGGACCAATAAAATAGTTTGCATGTTTTCTCCCCCAAGTTTAAATAAAGCATAGTTATGAGTAAAAGTGGGGCTATGAAACTCACCTTGATTCCAGCAATGCACAAACACGAATATATCCGTAAGCAAGAAGGCACAGAAATCAAACAATAGAACAGCGCAACAGCTACTAATTCATCTCGGCACAAATAATCAACAGAAGCAAAGCAGAATAGCAGCTAACACGACATGGCAACTACGGACTCGGCACAACCTAATAATATAGACTTGTCTTAAGATTTATCTCCAAATCAATATTTTCTATCCCCGAATATATTCCATTTCTATTTCCAAAAATCTCTTTCTCAAGTTAATTAATAGCGTTTGGTATCATCGTGTGTGCAGTGGCGACTCGACGAGACTCAAGTGAACACACACTACTAAAAAGCTAAACGATGCAAGACGCAACTAACTGAGTGATTAGCCTTTTAGTTTAATAATTTATCCGGATAAATTGTCGAAACTTATCGAATTCGTCGACTCGATAAATCTAACAAATTGTTCGTCTCACTTATTATTCCGAAAACTAGATCACAACGCATAATGAGTCAAAAGGATAAGTCGTCCATTAATGGTTTCTTCCGACATACTTAGCGGGCTCTTATCGGAATTGTTAAACCAATAAGTCCGTTAACCATGTGGGTTAAATACATTAATGTCAAATTATCCGTAACCTGACATAAATTCCTCAATGATTATTTGATTACGGCACATTTAGATTTTTGTGCCCTCGAAACATTTAATAACTCTTTATTATAAAACCTTTCGTTTTAAAGTTGTTTGTTTTTTTTTAATATTAAATAACAAGTTATTCAATATTTTCTTTATAAAACATTTTCATTTATTTCCATTTCTCGTTTTCTATATATTTTTAAGTTTCGAATAATTTGTTTGAGTTATTATTCGTTTCGAGTCACAAGTTCGAGTTATCAACTCTCGGCTTATATAATATGTTACAATGTCATTATGTCCAATATAGTCTAAATGTTCATGTTACGGGATTGTCGGTGTCAAACCGAGACTAGAAAGTCACGGTGACACCGACGTGGCACAAATCAACACAAGTGTATATATATATATATATATATATATATATTATATATATATATATATATATATATATATATATATATATATCGGTTACCGGCCCTAATCCTACGGCTCAGCAACACTTCAATCCGCAAAATGTCCAAATCCATATCCAACACCAACAACAACTACTCAACAACATCAACAACTACAACGCCGAGACCCTAGTGGTCTCAGCCTAATCTCCTCGGCTCCAAATCACAACCAAATGGACCCAAGTCCCATTCGGCCACAACCACACCATCGACAACAATAACAATTTCGACACTGAGACCCTAGTGGTCTCGGCCTACCTCTCGGCTACAACTCCCAACGACAACAACACATCAACGACCACACCAAAACCTAAACCAATCCACCATTCTATTCCTAGTTCTCGGCTCCCTCTCGACATCCACAAACCAAATCAAATCCGAACCAAAACATAACAACAACAACAACAATAATAATTATAACAATAATCTAAGCTCGATACAACAACAACAACAAAAACCATGGCCACAGCCGTGAGCTTAGGCTCACGGTTTTGGTTCGACTCGACATGCAAACACACGACAACGATACCCAACTATTTTGTTTTCACATTTTTATTAAATAACTTGTTAACCCATGAATTTTTGACCTAACCCGAACCCAAAATAATCAAAACGTGACTCGGTGAGTTGTGAGTCAACTCACACCGAGTTACCAACGAGCGTGACTCGGTATTCTCACCTTATTCTTGCTCGATCTAAACATTGGAGTGATTAGGGGTGACGGTGGCGGCGCGTTAAGGGTGATACGGTGGTGAGGGTTTGTTTTGGTGGCGCGTGTGGTAGCGTAGGGTGTAGAGGGGGTTGTGGTGAGTGTTTTGGTGGTGGTAGTGTGCTGCCGTGAGCGGCGGTGGTGGTGTTGCAGGGTTCGCCAGTGGCGGCTATTAAGAGAGAAGAGGGAGGTGTTTTGTTTTAGGGTTTGTGATAAAATGGGGAAGAAAGAGTGGGGTTAGGGTTTTTATCCACAACAAGGACCTTCTATGCAATTTATTTTTGGGACAAGGGGGCGCCGGTTTAATACTACAAGGACCATTTATGTGACTTTTGTTAAACTTTAACGAATAGCATTCTAAGGTTCGTAAGTCATACTAGGGTTGCTTGATAACTTTTCTAATTTGCGCCATCGTTTCTAGATTTATTTTTCCATTAATCTTGACTATAAACTTGCCTATATTAAATAAATGCGTCAAAGTTTTATTGTTTCTCGTATTATTAAGGTTTTCTAGTGCCGACTCACGTAGTGCCTAAACCTCAAGTTTTATAGGGCCATAACACGCACCAAACAATAATATTTCAAGATAATGTCTCTCAAGAGTTAAACCAAATTTTAGTTTATAGTTATTCATGATAGTTCGCAACAGGTTATATATATATTTAGATTTTAAATTACCGGTTTGTCACAGCCTCCCAGCCTCAGAAGAAACTCGTCCCGGGTTTCAATTCAAGTTACTCGTTAAGATTGAAAAGAGATAAGGATAAATTCGCTTGATGCTATCCTCACGAGTCAGGATTTCAGCAAGTTTCAATGACGGAATGCGACTTGGCTTAGATTGCCAGATTTTCACAAGTCAGGATCTCGATGGGCTCCTCAATGGAGTTTGACGTTCGACACGCTGGAAAAGAAATTTCAGGGATTTACAGTGGTAGTCTCTTCCAGAAATGTTTTTTTGGATTACGCACGTCGAGAGTTTTGTGAACTATGCCGAGTCTCGGCGATGGAATGAGTATTTCGAGTTACTGATGTGATTCTAGCGAGAATTTTTTTTGAATGAAACAGTGTAGCGAGGATTAAGCTTCTTACGTTTACTAAATGCATCCCACCATCTCTAGGTGATATCTTAATCATCATCTTGCCCCTTTCTTGGAATTTGTGAGTTCTACTGCCCTTCATTTAGGATCTCCACTATCCTTCCAGTGGTCTCACGGATGAACTTAGCATAGTGAATTGGCTGCTTCCTTTTTTAGCCTGGAGGGAAATAGGCCAACATTTTCTACCATGAAGAGCCTCGAGCGATACGATCTTGTTGCTGGAGGGGTTTCCATTATCACAGGGAAAATGTGAGCGAAGGCGGATGTCTCTTCCAGCCTTCTTCCATAGTTACTAACGATGGCTAGAAACTTATCTCCCAACGTGTGAATGGTTCTCTCTCTCTCTGACCATCTGCTTAGGGATGATATGTAATACTCATATCATGACTCGCCTCCAAGGTCATCTATAGAGATTTACAGAACTTCGGCATGAGACGACAGTCTCAATTAGACGTAATAGGGATCGGCACTCTATGCCGGGGAGACAACTTCTCCCAAGTATAAGCGATCAAGCTCATCCATTCTATCACTTTCACCGATAGCGCAGAGATGAATGGGTTCGGTAAGACGATCACAATTTCCCAGATGGTATTTCAACCACTATTTGTTCTTGGAAATCTGGTGACGAATCCATAGTGATTCTCTTCCACTTACGAACCAAAATTTTGGGTTGATCTAAAATTTGATGGTCTCTGGCGTTTGACTCCCGTCTTTCGACATGCTTAGCATTTGCTGACATGTATTGCAATGTCAGCCTCTACGCTTGGTCATTAGTATCTTTTCTTCTGATCTTGATACGTCCTATCGGATTCGGGATGACTGAAGTATCCCGATTCTTTTTTTTTTTTCTTTTTTTTTTTTTTTTTTTTTTTTTTTAAGCCAGCAATAGTAAAATATTTAAGAGCAGCAGTATAAACTTGATGTAGCAGTACTACTTTTGATGACCAGCAGTAGAAAGACATGTAGCAGCAGTATCATGTTGTAGCAGTAGTAACCAACAAGCGCGGCAGCAGAAATAATAGGCTAGTAGTAGTATTAAAATAAGCGTAGCAGCACTAAAATAAACGAGCAGCAGAAACGTTTAAAGGTAGCAGCAGTATAAACTCAAGAGCAGTAGTAAGTTTCCAAGTAGCAGCAGTATTCAAACATCATAGCAGTACAAAGTTTTCAAGAGCAGTACTAACTCGTTTATAAACAACATAAACCATCACATCGTCTTGAATCATCATGCCTTGTTGCTTCATTCAACCAAGAATGACCAAAACTTTTTGACCAGATTAGGGTTTGATGAAAAACCCTAGTTTTCACCAACACTTCAAAGTGTCGCGAAAACCCTAAAATCACCAAAAGTCGATCATAACATAGAACAGAAGCACGAACCTTCTTCCCATCATGAACACAACTTCAAAACATCATATAATCAACTTCCTTGATGAATAAAAGCGACAGAAAGCCAGAAAAACCCTAAAATTCAAAAAAATTAACTTTATCTGCAGCAGTATTCAAAAATTTATACCTGACGATTTAGAGCTCAGATGGAAGATCCCTCCGGTGAGAATATACCTTGATATATATAGAACTTCCAGCAAAAATTTTTAGCCCGATCCAACGGCTAATGAATGAGATATCGCCTTTGCAAAACTGCTCTGCAGAAAGTTGCGAAAATTGAACCAAAATCGAATTTTTCTTTATTCTTCGACTAAAAACATTGTTAATCCCTAGATCGAGAGCCCCCCTCTCTGATACCACCTGATAGAACTTATGCACACGCCATCTAATAAGTTCTTGGACTGTTTTGGACTCTAGGTTGTTTAGACCTTGATCTAGGATAAATAATAAGCACGATGATAATAATAAGCACAGCGGAAAAACATAACGAATATTATTGTTATCAATAAGGTTTCTTCGTCATCATCTCTAGCAACTACTTACAAATAATCAGCCCCAATGTTATGTGATCAAGTATAGCACAGTTACACTCTAACAGGGATCAAAGATCCTTGAGGCTTATACAAAACACGAACCCTAGGCGTCTAACACAAGACCTACACCTAGGTTTACACACACACCCCTTTAATGATGTTACATCTATAACATTTGTATATTAAACTCACGCCTCTAACCCTCTTTATATAATAGAGGATTAGGGTTTACAAAGACTTTAACATAAATACACTTTAAGTCCTTCATCTTTGTCTTCATCCTTCATCTTTCATATTTTGTCAATATCAACTCAAAATATAATTCCCAACAATCCGCTCTTGACTACTCCGTGCGAAGGCACCCAACTTTTACCCCTAAAGGATAGGATCCCAAAGTTGTCAATTCTCTTCCTTGATAGTCTCAACTTGTGCTTCAAGCCTTTGGGTCGGTATGGGCACCCCGATAGTCATCCCTAAAGCTCTGACTATTAATGGTTGCGCTGTTCCCGCTCGCCTAGGAGTGTCAGCAACAACGCTTCCTCTACTCAGATAGTAGCCACTCTACAGTCATAACCTCCATGCAGTTCTCTCTAGTGACTGTGCCCCGACGGTCGCTCTTTCTGATCTAGTACATGTCGTAACCCTTATGTTGTGTGTATACTATACACCTTGTACACTACAGGTATTGTCCCCAGATTCTGAGTACAAATACAAACGCA
The DNA here is from genome assembly GCA_021014915.2 of Artemisia tridentata subsp. tridentata. Lineage (NCBI taxonomy): Eukaryota > Viridiplantae > Streptophyta > Magnoliopsida > Asterales > Asteraceae > Artemisia > Artemisia tridentata. Next base: position 14,395,815 of record CP139509.1, read on the forward strand.
CCCAATGCTACTTATGAGCGGTGTAGCCTTTCTAGCATGTCTCAGATTGACGAGAGGTGGAAGCTACTTCCTTCTCCATCCGTATAACATATCTCACAACCCTTACATAAAACAATTAAAATTTGCAACATCATCTACATTCCTTCCGGTACAATCAGGATGGGTGTACTACACCGTTCCTTCTCCAGTAGTTATCATACTTCCTCTCCGCTTTCTACTTATTTACCCTTCGCATCCTTTGGGTCCAGTCGATTAAAGGTTTTGCTATCTCGGAAGACTTTCATTAACTCTCCAAAAATCTTCCAGCAATTCCTAACTATCGACGACTCTCATTTAAAATGACAGGAGTAACTTCATCCTTGATCGGCTAATCCTTGATGAGACCCACGTGAATACAATTCACATGACTAAGAGGTCACACACTCGCAGTTGGATTCATACTCACGGAGTTTCGCATACAACTATTTCCTTCACAAGCTGTTATGGGGTCACGCTCTGGTGTCCTCCGTGTTCCTCTATACGCTTCCAAGTGATTTAGGATATCTAGGGTCGGATACTATCGCAACCCCTCTAACTAGGGTTCACACCTGCGATTCCTGAAGGCGGCTGGGGCGTTGGCTAACCAACAGGCATACTCTAGGGACCATATCAGTCACAACAGGTATGAATGTAGCCTTTGGGATTTTTCTCTTCTCGAACCATCATTGTTGGTGGTATTCGAATCGCGGGTTGATCCTCAGCCAGATTGCTCGAACTTTGGAGTTGGTCTGATTATACTAAATCTCGGCAGTTTGAGTCTTATTAAGTAGGGATCTAAGAGTAGCTGGGGTAAAATTCCCATTGGCTCCTTCATCAACTAAGCAGGTATACATTCGTTCCTACTATCAGTTGACTAGTCTCAACGGTACACTTGCTTGCTAACATGCGGATGGTAGGATCATGTAGAATGGCGTTGATTGCTGCTAGTAATCGATCAATCGAATCGGTATCGTTCCTAGCGTCTATTGCGAAAATATGACTTGGATTATGGACCTGAATATAATCGTCGTAGTGTATCACATGATTGCTACAAGAAATCATGTATCTCAACCACTTACAAAGTTATGAATCATCAGGTAATTGTCCAACGCAAAATTTCGCCTATTCGTCGATGAGGATTCTCTGATACCGGAAAAGGTAGAGCAGTGTGAAACGCTATGCGGAAGAGTCGCTCTATGACGGTGGGTGGCGTAACGTATCCTTTCAGATCAGAGTATGACACCGGATAAGGCTGGATTCGTAGGACGTAAGAGAGATGGAATCGGCTGGATTCGTAGGACGGAGAGAGATAGAATTGATTTAAATTGCGAGCTTTCGAACATAGGATGAGAAACTTGATTCTCGATAGAGGTTTAAGCAACCATTCCTAGCATAACATGATTCCTACCTGAATTATACATAGATGGTCAGTCTTTGTATAATTAAGGTCAAATGATGTAATGCCAAGTTCAGTCACAAGGAGTAGATAATAAACCTTTTGTGGGTTTACGGGACGATATGATGATAGTAACATAGATAACTAATTTATGATGGAGGTACAGAAAATCGGGAGGTAATATCGAGTAAGTCGTTGGATGACGGCGAAAATGAAAAGTGAGGCGCGTATGTCTCGTTACATAGGACAATCATTCCTTGACGTCACGTTTTATTTTGGGTTTCCTCCCACTCTCGATTTTTCTTGGTTGCCTTCTTTTTCCTTAGCTCTGCAACTTCCACGTTTCTACAGTTCCTAGCACTCATTCATGTAGTGTTTCTTCTTTCCCCATCTTATACATGCGACACTAGCCTTCTGATCCGACCCAGAGGTTGTCTAAACCAATGTATGGGTCTTGGATCTACGGTCTCTGGCTAAGTGGCCAACCTACAACACTTACGACATGTTTCAGTGCTCCGACCAGAGCGGTGAAGCTTATAACGGTCTCACTTAGGTTGATTCTCAGTGTATCTCTACTTTCCCCCAGCTTTAACGGCATAAGCCTTCATGACCTCTTGTGGTTTGTCTGGTGGTTGCTGCTTCTTGAGTGGTCTTCCCACTACCTCTTGTTGTCAACCACTTCCTCAGTTGCATCTCGTATCACTAAATCCTCAACGGTGTCACGAAGTGTAGCTGTTCACAAGGTAATCACGTCATTCTTGGTAAATGAGGGCAATCCATCAATATAGTGCTCTATCTTGAGTGCTTCGGTATGAGCTATCTCAGGGCACCATAGTGCAGCTCTCGGAAACGACGGGCCTGATTTGGCATGTCGATGCCTTTCGCCTCACGATTCCATACTTTAATTTCCCATCTTTCTCTCTTCACCATGGAGACAGTAGTTCCTAAGCATAGTTTCCTTAAATTCTTCTCAATACATTGTATAAGTCACATCAATACTGGTAGATCGGGGATTACTATGTCAAGGTTTCATCCTACATAGTGAACAAGGCATACTTCGCCTTGGATTTCCTTCTTTTCTAGTCAACGCATCAGGGCAACAACCTCCTCGATCCCAACAATCCAATTGCCATACAGCTTCGTAACACCTATACATTCCCTCACGGGCATCATTTTTGGTTCTTGAAGTTCCGACAGAGCTGTTCGAGTGATTCGTCTTAGTTAGTATCTCGGCCACTCGTTGGCAACTAACCGATCAATAAGTACTCGATTCACCGTAGCATGTCTTGGTGGGACTGGGTTGTTTGTAGTTTAGTTTGGAACGACTAAGGGCTGACCACGATGAACTGTGTGAATAGCAACAACAGGTTGTGTCCACTTGGTACCAAAATGAGCATCAATCGTTAGAGTACTGGAATGAGCATCAATCGCGATAATAGGAATACCATTCCAATCAACGATAGTAGGCTCCAACTCCACATAATAACCAGGTACTCGGATTCATCAAACGTCAAGATTTGGTACGAGATTCCCGCAAGTCTAGTCCGGAATGGATGGTTAGTCTCCGAGATTATGATGATGAACAACACAACTAATGCATAGGCGAAGCTTCCAATTAGGCACGATCATTCAGTGTCGATACAAGATCCTCAAATTTTCATCAATGGTGAATAGAAGTGGCTTTAGACGATAACGGTAGGTGATGAAAAAGCTAGGGTCTCTAACCGAGAACTTTTTGGTTTAGAGTTTACAACAATCGGATTCATAACGATTCGCACTCTTGGCGTAATGGTTTTAAGATGGTTTCTTAGACGACGCCAGATGACGTTTCAGAACAATAGAACAAATGTCCTATCTTGGCGTTAACTGGTAGTGTGAATGTGACAGAAACATATGGATATGTCACCGTGCTAGAATTGAGTAGTGAGGACTGGATAGGGAGGAGACACAGTCTGTGACAATGGTGGTATATGGTTATCATATTTCATGGCAATTACACTCAATTGACGAGTCGTAAGGGTGGGTCATACGCTAATAAATTTCCTCCGACACGCTTATCGGGCCCCTATTGGATTCGTCAACCCAATGAGTCCGATAACTGTGTCGGTCTGGTTTATTAACGTTAAACCGACCCGTAACTCCAACATAACATAGATCTTCCAAATCAATAATACCATATATCTCATCAATCAACCATAATCTCAATTCAAATACCGCATAATTTCCAAATATATCATCAGAACAATTTTCGCATGATTATAGATGTGCTCTCATATCAAATACTGCATAAGTCTAAGCATATACTCAAATCAAATATCACATAATTCTCAACCATGTCAAATCAAGAAATCAAGAAAAACCGCATAATTTATAGTGTGAAATTCTATCATATAACCAAGTTCTCGCATCTAACTTCCAAGATATAGTCGCATTGCATTCTCATACTATTCCAAACTTAATTCAAGAGGCTTCGGCTTGGCAGGCAGGCATACGTCGGTCAAGGTTCAATTTTAGGTTTTTGAAAAGCACCTAGTTCTATATAACCTTGAGCTCTGATACCAATCTGTAACACCCTCAAATTTCAGTACAGCGGAAGACTTAATCAAAGTTTCGGGGTGCTACTGGGATTGGTACACAACGCAAGCATAGGTAAACAAGATATCATTATCTGTTAAAATAAAACATTTAATATCCAAAAATCAAGTTTACAATTATTCAAACATTATAGATAAGCCCAAAAGAGATCATAAAGTGGGTCCCCAAAAGTATTATCAGAGTGTGAATTGATCCATTAGCCATGCCACTTGCCAAGCCTCCAAACAGGAATCATCATCAGTAATCCATACTAAGCACCTGAGAAAACATGCTAAAGGTCAGCTTACGCTGATGAGTTCATAGGTTTAATTATAAGATTAAGTAGTGGACCTGATAGGATTATTTGCTATGTGGGACTAGGGTAGATATATGCCATACATTTCAACAACATTCCGATAATAATCATTCCAATATCGACGAGAGAGTGAGATCTCAGTAGGGCCCTAGGCGACTCTAGCCAGTCACCCACGATATAGCAAGGTATATTACGTTGCTATCCTGGTCTAGGTCGGGTATAGATATCTATTCTTAGCTAGGCACCAACGATATAGCAAAGGATTGCTATCCTAGTCTAAGTCAACATCTATCGCATATCTAACCTTAGCTAGCCAACACATTATAGCAAATCAAAAAGTAGTGGCAGGTCCAATAAAATAGTTAGCATGTTTTCTCCCCCAAGTTTAAATAAAGCATAGTTATGAGTAAAAGTGGGGCTATGAAACTCACCTTGATTCCAACAATGCACAAACACGAATATATCCGTAAGCAAGAAGGCACAGAAATCAAACAATAGAACAGCGCAACAGCTACTAATTCATCTCGGCACAAATAATCAACAGAAGCAAAGCAGAATAGCAGCTAACACGACATGGCAACTACGGACTCGGCACAACCTAATAATATAGACTTGTCTTAAGATTTATCTCCAAATCAATATTTTCTATCCCCGAATATATTCCATTTCTATTTCCAAAAATCTATTTCTCAAATTAACTAATAGCGTTTGGTATCATCGTGTGTGCAGTGGCGACTCGACGAGACTCAAGTGAACACACACTACTAAAGAGCTAAACGATGCAAGACGCAACTAACTGAGTGATAAGCCTTTTAGTTTAATAAGTTATCCGGATAAATTGTTGAAACTTATCGAATTCGTCGACTCGATAAATCTAACAAATTGTTCGTCTCACTTATTATTCCGAAAACTAGATCACAACGCATAATGAGTCATAAGGATAAGTCGTCCATTAATGGTTTCTTCCAACATACTTAACGGGCTCTTATCGGAATTGTTAAACCAATAAGTCCGTTAACCATGTGGGTTAAATACATTAATGTCAAATTATCCGTAACCCGACATAAATTCCTCAATGATTATTTGATTACGGCACATTTAGATTTTTGTGCCCTCGAAACATTTAATAACTCTTTATTATAATACTTTTCGTTTTAAAGTTGTTTGTTTTGTTTAAATATTAAATAACAAGTTATTCAATATTTTCTTTATAAAACATTTTCATTTATTTCCATTTCTCGTTTTCTATATATTTTTAAGTTTCGAATAATTTGTTTGAGTTATTATTCGTTTCGAGTCACAAGTCCGAGTTATCAACTCTCGGCTTATATAATATGTTACAATGTCATTATGTCCAATATAGTCTAAATGTTCATGTTACGGCATTGTCGGGGTCAAGCCGAGACTAGAAAGTCACGGTGACACCGACATGGTACAAATCAACACAAGTGTATATATATATCATGAATCAAGTCAAAATATCAGTTACCGGCCCTAATCCTACGGCTCAGCAACACTTCAATCCGCAAAATGTCCAAATCCAGATCCAACACCAACAACAACTACTCAACAACATCAACAACTACAACGCCGAGACCCTAGTGGTCTCGGCCTAATCTCCTCGGCTCCAAATCACAACCAAATGGACCCAAGTCCCATTCGGCCACAACCACATCATCGACAACAATAACAATTTCGACACCGAGACCCTAGTACCTCTCGGCTACAACTCCCAACGACAACAACACATCAACGACCACACCAAAACCAAAACCAATCCAACATTCTATTCCTAGTTCTCGGCTCCCTCTCAACATCCACAAACCAAATCAAATCCGAACCAAAACATAACAACAACAACAACAACAACAACAACAAGAATAATTATAACAATAATCTAAGCTCGATACAACAACAACAACAACAACAACGAAAACCATGGCCACAACCGTGAGCTTAGGCTCACGGTTTTGGTTCGACTCGACACGCAAACACACGACAACGATACCAAACTATTTTGTTTTCACGTTTTTATTAAATAACTTGTTAACCCATGAATTTTTGACCTAACCCGAACCCAAAATAATCAAAACGTGACTCGGTGAGTTGTGAGTCAACTCACACCAACGAGCGTGACTCGGTATTCTCACCTTCTTCTTGCTCGATCTAAACGTTGGAGTGATTAGGGGTGACGTTAGCGGCGCGTTAAGGGTGATACGCTGGTGAGGGTTTGTTTTGGTGGCGTGTGTGGTAGCGTAGGGTGTAGAAGGGGTTGTGGTGAGTGTTTTGGTGGTGGTGGTGTTGCAGGGTTCGCCGGCGGCGGCTATTAAGAGAGAAGAGGGAGGTGTTTTGTTTTAGGGTTTGTGATAAAATGGGGAAGAAAGAGTGGGGTTAGGGTTTTTATCCCCAACAAGGACCTTCTATGCAATTTATTTTCTACAAGGACCATTTATGTGACTTTTGTTAAACTTTAACGAATAGCATTCTAAGTCATACTAGGGTTGCTCCATAATTTTTCTAATTTGCGCCATCATTTCTAGATTTATTTTTCCATTAACCTTGACTATAAACATGCCTATATTAAATAAACGCGTCAGTTTCTCGTATTATTAAGGTTTTCTAGTGTCGACTCACGTAGTGCCTAAACCTCAAGTTTTATAGGGCCATAACACGCACCAAACAATAATATTTCAAGATAATGTCTCTCAAGGGTTAAACCAAATTTTAGTTTATAGTTATTCATGATAGTTCGCAACAAGTTAGATTTTAAATTACCGGTTTGTCACAACATGTAGTCACATGCAAACTTTATTCGATAAAATCTATTAATAATCAATTCTAGGTGTATAATAACGCATATAATTAACTAAGGCTCTCACTTACAAAAGGAAGTGAACCACACGCATCGATGAATCGATTGCGTAAACCATTGTTAAATATATACCACATAGCATTCATTAATTATATTGGAATCTTCCCCAATTCAAGATTTATCAAAATAATACATGTGAATAAATCTTAACCATTAAACTCAAATAATCTTAACAATTTAAATCATATAGACAATAATCCATGACAAACATGCATGTTTTTCATAGATTCTACATAACAATTATTACACGTTGTCACAAGATCGCATACAATTAACACGTAATCAATTTTTTTTTTAAATATGACGCAATCGCCCCCCCCCCCCCCCCCTAAATTTAGGGTTTCGAATTTTCTTAAACACTAAAATTTGACATATATAATTAAACACAATCCAAGATTCGTTTTTTACGTGTTTCGGTAATTAATTACACATTAATCAAGGCTCGTGATGCCACTGTTGGTTTTAATAACATGACAATCATAAATTAAACACATAACATCAAAGTATTGTGGAAGCGTGTAGATCAAATAACATGTAAATTAATTAACCGAATAATAAATAGTATGCGTACCTTTTGCAATCTTCACCAAGCAATTAATTGGATGAACCCTAATTAGGGTTTATGTGGATTATAAGAATTGCCCCTTACCGTTTTACAATTCAATCTAAGATACAAACAAAAGTATGTTTGTACCACGTTCTTGTACACACATACTAATACCAAAATAATGTTATGCTAGTAAAAGAACACAAAACAATTTTGATTTCAAAAATCAACCAATCGACCCCTTAGGGTTGTTGTACGATCGGCCAGAAAAGAAGGAAGAAGAAAACAAGTTTAGGGTATTACTATGTGTACAAAAGTTACAAAAGAATGACCCTAAGCCTTGTATATATACTAAGAGAAACTTGGAGAGCAAGTTGGATAAGGATTGGGTCTCCCCAATCCCTTTGCCGATCGGTCAAGCCCACAAGGGGTGTTCTGGATCCTTCTTGACTTCCAATTTTCACTCTAGTCCTTTTCCTTTAACCGTTAGTCAATTATCGTTAATTACTTAACGGTCGTTATATGTTTTGTGTAATTAATAATTAAATACGACGTTTTATTTTAATTACTAATCATTAATTCTTCATACGTAAAGTGTGCAATCCCGTGGTCTCGAGTTCATCCTAACATACGTCTATTAATTTATGTCCATAAACTAACATTCACAAGGATTGTTTCTAGCAGTCTTGGAAGTTCTCTTGGATATGGGTCAAGAAGTTTATTGTTCGCGAGGCCACTGAGTTGGAAGTTTTGCAATCATAAATCTTTGTATGCTATAATGCAAGCTACAAATTCATAAATTTCATTTGTGAACGAATTTGAAAGTCGTGAGAGACATTTGCGTAACTTTGATATGCTACTCATTTGTAAGTCAATAATTTTAATGGTTGACATTGGAATTTTGTTTTGTATCACCGTGGTTTTGCATTCAAACTTTTTTATATACGTATATGTTAGAAGTATGAGAAAAATGCTTTAAATAGATGTGAATCTTATGAAAGAAATAGTTAATCTCAAATCTTTTTAGTGAGTGTAATGCATCTAGATGCCATTCAACTATACGGTTTTTTCTTTGAGGCTTTGAAAAAAATACTTACATGATTAATATCGCTGCAACAACAATGCTTATATTTGAACAAAAAAAATTTATTGACAAAAGTTATCAATGTGAATTAATTAATTATAAGTACTTTTTAAATGAAAAATTAAAAACACACAAATATTCAATAAATTATACTTATGTGAAAACCAAAACCAAACTAAACTCGAACTAAACAAAGAGATATATTTTTCTTTTTTTGTTAAACCATAGTTTCCGACCTTTTGGCCGGCTAACCCAAGGGTTTGAACCCACCGCCACAAACACTCAAACAGGGTAAAGCACTTACTTTTCAGGAAGTTGACGTGGTCACTTCAGAGTTGTTTACACCTAGCAGGAGTTAACTAAATAATGGTTAATATGGCTACAACAACAAACACAAACGCTACTTAAACATTAACAAACATAATTATTGACAAAGATTATCATTATGATTATTTATTACTTTTCATAAAGACTCACAAATATTCAATAAATTATACTTATGTCCAAACTAAACTCGAACACAGAGATATACTTTTATCCCATACTTTTAATATTCAATGTACTTAGATAACTTTAATATTTTAAAATTTTAAATGGAGTCGTCATTAAATTTATTTTTTTATACCAAAAAGCTTTTGTCTCAAGGTTACCTCATGTTGTGTGAGAAGCTCCCCACTCAAAATAATTATGGGTTCATTTAAGACATGTGAGATAGATTATTATGTATATTTTGTGAAATAAATAGTTCTCGTTCTAAAAAAGAAAAAAATATATTATATATAATCTATGTATCTACGCTACTTAGAGCATCGGGTATAATAACGAGTTGCCTTCGCCGTTCCAATGTGGCAGCCTCGCGCGGCTCGCCGTGATACGCATCGCTCGCCGTGCTTCGCCGTTCACAGCTCGTCATCCACGCGAAGTAGAAAAGACAAATCACTTTTTCAGCTTTTGATTTTTCTTGTATATTAAATTGAGGTTTGAATATTATGTGTTCGATTTCGGATTTAAATAAGAAGAGGTTTTGTGTTTGCTAGTGTTTGTGTTGTGTTTATTTATTTATTTATTTTTGCAGGTGTGTTGGAGGAAGAAGGATTACTTTCACTCAGTTCTCGAGTTAAAATTTGAGAGGAAAGAAATGTAATATAATTTTTTTGTGTTCTTGAGTTTTTTTTAAGAGATGAAAGGGAGATGGGAGGAAGTTTTCTTAATAAAGTCTTCCTCCCATTTTTGGGAGGAAAGGGAAAAGAAAGGGAAATGATTGTTGTGTAAAGACTAATATACCCTTTTTAAAACATTTGACATTAACCATAAAGGGCATACATGTAATTTGAACAAGTTTTTTTTTCATTTCCTCCAACTCAAAAACATGATTTATGATTACTTTCATTTTTTTTTTCCTCTGTCTCAAGAACATGTCAACTAACACTTGCTTTCCTTTTCCTTTTCTTTTCCTTTTCCTATTCTTTTCCGTTACCCTATCACTCAAAACTCGAGAACTGAGTAGGGTTTATTAGGTTTGGTTTTTAGGCTTTGTTGGACATAAAAAAATGGGCTGCTAGATAAAAGAAAATGGGCTGCAAATATAATTTTGTGTTGAATTTCAACTTTGTATTGTCAAAATTGTATTGTATTTTGGTATTTTATTTTAATTTTGGGTTGAATTTTATTTATATGAAATAAATTTAGTTTGTTTGAAAAATGTGAAAAATAAAATTGGGAGTAGGTCGGGCCCAAATGAAGAGTTGTGTTATGATAAGGGAGTTTTTGAAGTGGTAATGTTAAGATGATGTGGCATCTCGTGGGACTCAAATGAAGAGCAAATGGTATTCATGATACCTGATGGCCTGATGCTCTTATTTCCTTTCTAAGTTTTCAATTTATGTTGCGGTTGCCATATATTGTAGCTGGCATGCCTTGTTATGGTCACAACTTGAAAATTGACCGCGGTAAAACCATTTACCCAAAAAACTTGAAACATTAGTATAACGCTATAAAGGTGTAAAAAGTTCCAACATGATTCGATCATTGGGAAAGAAATGAAAATAATTTTATACAAATAAAGGTGGTATAAATTATGTGGCCTTAGGAAATAAAGAAATAAAAAACTGGTTATATAAAAATCAGATACAAAACATATTATTTTATTATTAGGGAATGGCATACATGACATATATATCCTTTCAAAAGCTAAAAGTTACATATATATCCACAGCTTAAACTTGTAATTACATAAATTTCTTTTCAAAAGCTAAAAAATTGCATATACATATATGTAACTTAAGCTCAAGATTATATATCATTCATAAACCTTATATGTGTCATGCCACGTAAGATTGTCAAAGATATTGAAAGCTAATTTTTCAAACCACTACCAATAATAAGCTTATAAGTATTTGAGGAAGGCCAAATATATGGCTTTTGGTGGGCCTACTCAGTAGGGCTTAGCTTCGGTTGAAAAACGAGCTGAAAACCGATTTTTGAAAACAGCATAAACCGAAACTGAACCAAAATGCCTAGTTTGGTTTTAGTCTGTTAGTCGGGTTTAATACCGAGCCAACACAAAACCTATTTTTAAAAAATAGCACAACCAAAACCGAACCAAAAGTCCTAGTTCAATTTTAGTTGGTTAGTTGGGTTTAAAACCGAGCCAACGTGAAACTTAAAAAATACCATGAACCAAAACCGAACTGAAATGCCTAGTTCGGTTTTAGTCGGTTAGTCAGGCTTAAAACCGAGCCAACGCGAAACCGGTTTTAGAAAAATAGCATGAACCAAAACCGAACCAAAATGCCTAGTTCGGTTTTAGTCGGGATTAAAAACCAAGCCATCGCGAAAACCGATTTTTAAAAACCAAGCATATATGAGGGACTGCAATTTCACTATTTCAGTAGCAAAATATAAGAAAAGGAATCACAATTTCAGTAGTAAACCAGGAGCAATGTTTAAGAGTGGAGTAGATATTACATGCCATTAAGAACAAAAGTATCCTCTCATAAAAGAGTCAAAACCAAACCAACAGACATTAGAGTATTAAGAAGTATCCCTCTCATAAAAGAGTCAAAACCAGACCAACCATAACAAGCTCACTTCTTCCTCTTAAGCTGCTTGACCCGTTGACCTTCATTGTAGACCCTAGATGCTTCCTTCTTAACTATCTCGACCTGTCTCACAGCTCGAGGTTTTTCAGCAAAATCTAGCTGAGCTTGACTGGGAGGACAAATCACCAAAACATCGTCTGATGTGTAGGTCATGACCGGTAGTCGAGCAACCTACAAACATTAAACGAAAAAACAAGTATTAGTAGATCAAAAATTCAATCCAAATGACTTTATCTGGTCAAACATGTTCAAATGAGTACTCGATCAACATGAGTACTTCCAAAATAGTATTCATTTCTTGCAAAGACCAACATATGGATTCATTGCATTTCCGGTGAACCGTATTCGAGCCCTCGAAATAAGTCAAGACTACATTCTGAACCCATCACTTCTTGCATAGATCAACAATCCGATACACTTACATTGTCACATAATTCAATTTTAACATATTATGATGATCAGTGCATCAATAAACATGTGATCATCCTAAAGATAGTAAAGCATTGATAAAATATGAAGAAAATACCTACCCTGTTGAATATTTGCAAGTTTAGCTGTGTGGCGAAGATAAGGTTCTCTGAATTAACTTTTCCCACAAGCTTTGAGATGCATTCAATATCAGTTACGCACGCTTCCTGATCAATACATGTCAAAGCGACGCGAGGAAGATGAGCAACACCTTCCAGACGACGTATGACAGTATCATCCATGCACCTATAAAAAAAATTTATTAGAACTTCCAGAAAAGCATACAATGAAAAGACAAAACAACAAGGACTTGTTAGTCTTCTGTCATGGGGATTGCAGCTCTGTGAAGGTTATCAAGAACTCATTGGAGGAATTCAGCAAGTTTTCTGGTCTCCAACCTAACATGCAACTCTGTGAAGGACTTGTTAGTATTGTTTTCTTTAGTGGTTTGAGTGTCCCAGAACAGAATAATATTGTGCAAATCCTGCCATTTTCAATTGGTAAACTACCTGTTAGGTATTTGGGTGTCCCACTTATTACCAAACAGTTAAGTGTGACTAATTGTAAGCCTTTGATTGAGAAAGTTAAAAACAAGGTTAAAGATTGGAGGAATAGGGTTTTATCTTAGACAGGGAGAATGTAATTGATAGCCTCTATTATATCATCAATGCAAATTTACTGGGCTTCAGTTTTCTTGCTGCCCAAGACAGTCATCAAGGATATTAACAAACTGTTAAAAGGGTTCTTATGGAATCAGGGAGATTTGACCAAAGGCAGAGCTAAGGTTTCATGGGAAGTGGTATGTAAACCAAAAGATCAAGGTGGATTGGGCATAAAAAACTTGCAAGTTTGGAATGAAGTGCTTATTATGAAACATTTGTGGAATGTGGCTGGTAAGAAAGACACCCTTTGGGTTAAGTGGATAAATGTAGAAAAGTTAAAATGCAGAAATATATGGGAAGTCTCTTGGGATAATAATAGTAGCATTGGATGGAAGAATTTGTTGAGTTTAAGAGAAAAGATGAAGCAGCATGTGGTCTATAAGATAGGAGATGGTCAAAATGTGTCAGCTTGGTATGATAAGTGGTGCTCAGAAGGTCCTCTTGGTAATTTTGTATCCACTAGAGAAATATATGATGCAAGACTGAGTATGACATGTAATGTTGCTAGCCTTGTAAGAAATGGGAATTGGTGTTGGCCTGATGAGTGGAATATTAAGTTTCCCGTTCTGCAACAAATCCAGATACCAAGATTTAATGAAAGGGTATGTGATGAAGCAGTGTGGGTAACAAGAACAGGGAGACATACAAAGTTTATGACAAAAAATGTTTGGCATGACATGTGTAGCAATGATCCTATAGCTAATTGGAAGTCTATAGTATGGTTCTCACAATGTGTTCCAAGACATTCATTTGTCCTGTGGTTGGCTATATTAGACAGATTGATGACACAAGAAAAGATAGCTAAGTGGAAACCAAATGAGATAACTGTATGAATAAGGGAAGTATATAGTAGAGTATCAGTCACTATAAGAAACAACAAGGACTTACCAGCTAGACGCTAGCAGAGAATGGCCAACGAGTTCAGTGGCTTCTCTCTCGAATGTTGGCAGCCCTCGCTTCACGATTTTTTGCCAAAAGGATTTGTCAGGAATGATCTTGAGAAAACGCCCCTCTTGATTATATGGAGCAGGCTACAAAAACAAGTACATTAATTAAAACAACAAACAAGTACAAATTGCAAGACACAAGACACTACACCAACAATCTAGAGATGCACTGAGAACAGGGCACAACAGAAACACACAAACAAGGCAACAAACAAAAAAAACACTACAGACCTACTTGAGACTAAAACTAGACAAGAAAAAAGCTTCCATCAAGAATTCAAGATGCATGAAACTAAACTACATGACAACAAAAACCAAGGCCTAAACGTGTGCAGATTCCAAACTTTTACTCTTCACAAGCCAATCTCAGATGCCATCACATGTACTATACAAAAGCAATATCGACTTATCTTGGAAATAGGCTTTTATAAGACCTAAGCTTCAAAATAAGCCAAAACCACTTAAGCTCCAAAATAAGCTTAAACAAACACCCCCAAAGTAGCTTAAACCAACACAAAATCTCCACATATAATCACTGAACATTCTTGTTGTAAAGATAAATGCGATTAAGGAAATATTCTACAACACTTAAACAAGAAATGCATTGCAAAGTGCTAGCAGCCACTGTTTAATCAAAAAGGTCGCAATTTGGAGCCAAGAGACAAGGTGTTGACTAGTCACATCTTTAACACAAATAGACTATTTAAACATACAAATACATGTCACTAAACAAAATAAGTAACAAAAACTTCACTAATCTCATCCATAAATAAAATGACAATATAATTTCGTCACTACGAATAACAAAAAGCCTAAATCTCAATCAAATAAGACACTCGATATCTAACTTATAATACTACAACATGTTACCTTAACAGATGAAACAAAAAGTATCAAAAATTGGTTTAATATCAACAAAACTGTAAAAAAACTAAATAAACAAGTTGAAACTTGTAATTTACTTAGATAAACCTTCACATAAACTTGTAATTTAATACATACAAAGTAGCTTAACACTCTTTGACAAAAGCAGAACTTGATGGACAGCCGAATACCCTTATTAACCTCACTAGAACACGCACACATAATGATTTTAAAACCTTCACATAAACACAGCGTATCACGATACAGAGTAACATCTTACCCAACATGTACCATAGAAAAAATACATATAAATTCATGAATATAAAACACCTATCGATTCTTATCAGACTTTAACATTTGAAAACCGTATACCATGAAGCAAACCACGATTCAAATTTCACAAAACTGTTGTTAAAATACCTATAAAACACAAAAAGAAAAGATAAAGGGGGTTTTTGTTTAAGCTTATTTTTTGGCTCACCAGCTTACGTAGCTTCGACTTATGTTTCCATAAGCCAAAATCTTCGACTTTCTTGGAAATAAGCTTTTATAAGTACCAAATAAGCGTTGCCAAAATAAGCTTAAACAAACACCAGCAAAATAGCTTAAACAAACACCCCCAAAGTAGCGTAAACCCTCCACACCAGCAAAGTAACTACTTCTTGTATAAATCATATAAATAATTCCAGTCATCGAATACGAACAACAAAAAGCCTAAATCTCAATCAAATAAGACACTCGATATCAGCTAACTTATAATACTACAACATGTTACCTTAAAAGATGAAACAAAAAGTAGCAAAAATTGGTTTAATATCAACAAAACTGTATAAAACTAAATAAACAAGTTGAAACTTGTAATTTAATAGATAAACCTTCACATAAACTTGTAATTTAATACATACAAAGTAGCTTAACACTCTTTGACAAAAACAGAACTTGATGGACAGCCGAATACCCTTATTAACCTCACTAGAACACGCACACATAATGATTTTAAAACCTTCACATAAACACAGCGTTTCACGATACAGAGTAACATCTTACCCAACATGTACCATAGAAAAAATACATATAAATTCATGAATATAAAACACCTATCGATTCTTATCAGACTTTAACATTTGAAAACCATATACCATGAAGCAAACCACGATTCAAATTTCACAAAACTGTTGTTAAAATACCTATAAAACACAAATAAGAAAAGATAAAGGGGGTTTTTGTTTAAGCTTATTTTTTGGCTCACCAGCTTACGTAGCTTCGACTTATGTTTCCATAAGCCAAAATCTTCGCCTTATCTTGGAAATAAGCTTTTATAAGACCTAAGCTCCAAAATAAGCCGAAACCACTTAAGCTCCAAAATAAGCTTAAACAAACACCAGAAAAATAGCTTAAAACTATATCCCAAAGATAATTTCACAACCGACCCAATATTAAAATAGGATCCTATCTATAACAAATTAGCTTAAATTTACAACTAACCGACCCAATATTAAAATAGGATCACATCTATATGGTCATTTTGATATACTATAACATGAAGAGTCATGAATCACTTTTTCGTATTATTCGTTTAACTGAGTAAAGGTAAACATATATAAGAATATATATATATGGATTTCGATCTCTTTAATATGTGTGAAAATAACACAAATATATCTTCCAAAAACAGTAGATAATCTTTAAATGAATTATTCCACTTACGAACAAACCCCGGATATCCATGTCCTGCATAGAATAGAAAAATTCTGTCATTAGCTTGTGTGGCTAACACCTTTCCACTCCCGCCTGTTATCATACTCTTATTACCAGCCAAGACCGCAAAGAAATTACGAAGGCTCAAGTTTTTCCCCGTATAATCCTACATTAGTAATAAAAATATTAAAATGATGGGGACTTGTAACGATGCAATTATACATATATATGAAACTATAACATATACCTTCGATATGCCACGATAAACATCCGGACCTTGCAGAGAGCTAACGATACATCCAGGTTTAAAGTTCATCGGATCGTGAGCGACATCATCAGGCATAAAAACAATAACATGATCCTTTTTCACTTTGCCCTTGATTAAAATTTGATATGCCCGGCATATGTCAGCCTGTTGTAGATAAAATGACTTAGAGCTAACTTAACAAAAAAAAAAAAAAAAAAAAAGAGACATTTTGGGCTGCTACTTAATTGATTTTGGTCTTTGTGAAATCCTGAAAGCATTGGGCTGACTCTTGAAAATTTTAATTTGATTGAATTGAATCAGTTTTACATGTGAGCTGCAATTTGGTTATTTATTGGGCCAAAAGATACTATCAGAGTTGGTGTATTATTTTTTTCTATTTGGGCCAAATCAGATTGCAAAGAAAAGTTAGAATATTGGGCAAAGACAGACACTCAAGTATTCAACTCTCAACATATAGCTTTTTAGACACTATTCTTAGAAAAAGGGTTTCAAGATTTTTTAATGTCATTCACTTATTTACATACACTAGTGTATGTTCTTATTAGTATTTGCATAGGTTGTTTTCTTCAAAAATAGCAAAGTTAAAATTATAATGGTAGATAGTTAAATGTATAACCTTCAAAGCATGTGACTTTGGAATTCTATACAAATGTGTTTGGTCCAGCAGTATTGTGACTTATGATTCTCAAAAGGAAAGTTAACGCTTCGATCAAGCTTACTAAATGATGAATGTATCAATGAATCCATCTTTTACACCTATCTTCTTGTTAGATTATGTGTTTATTTGGTTAAGCTTAACCCATGAACCCCCAAGCGGGCAAGCGTTGACACGAACATCACACATTTAGTTAAACGGGTCAACCCAAAACTGACCCAACCCCGTCTTTTCTAATCCAGAGCCCGCAAGTATATAGTAATTCACCTGCATTGCATAATTTTTAAACCCTGGTGAGCCCGCCACCAAGACGGCCCATATTTCACCATCGCGTGGCGGCAAGGCGAGCAGAATGGCAAGCAAGCCGATAACGAGCCCCAAGAGTAATATACACTTTCTCATCTGGAGAGATGAAAACAATAGAAAGTAGTTAAAAGGATGGTATGCAAATCCGCATAGTGCAAATCTAAAGAGATGTTTCCAGTGTACAATTAATCCTCTGCAAGAAGTAGAGTCAACTAATTTTGACTTTCTCTTGAGGGGTCAATAATAAGAATTTTAATATTTCGAATTCTCTCCTAAGTTAAATCTAATGGGTAAAACGTTAAAAATGTCAAAGTAGCTCGTTGACTTTCTATTGCAAGTTGTAATAAGTAACAAACCATAATATAAGTCTAAACAGAGTATGGTTTTCTGTATAAAAACCACATAAAGCGAAACAATAAATTAGATTCTATACAACGAAGAAACCACAAATGCTTTGTTATAATAAAAACCATATATGTAGTAAAACAAAAGGACTTATAATGCAAATTGATTTGGCCAAAATTTCAAAAACCCTTCTTAACAAGGACTTACCAGCTAGACGCTAGCAGAGAATGGCCAACGAGTTCAGTGGCTTCTCTCTCGAATGTTGGCAGCCCTCGCTTCACGATTTTTTGCCAAAAGGATTTGTCAGGAATGATCTTGAGAAAACACCCCTCTTGATTATATGGAGCAGGCTACAAAAACAAGTACATTAATTAAAACAACAAACAAGTACAAATTGCAAGACACAAGACACTACACCAACAATCTAGAGATGCACTGAGAACAGGGCACAACAGAAACACACAAACAAGGCAACAAACAAAAAAAAACTACAGACCTACTTGAGACTAAAACTAGACAAGAAAAAAGCTTCCATCAAGAATTCAAGATGCATGAAACTAAACTACATGACAACAAAAACCAAGGCCTAAACGTGTGCAGATTCCAAACTTTTACTCTTCACAAGCCAATCTCAGATGCCATCACATGTACTATACAAAAGCAATATCGACTTATCTTGGAAATAGGCTTTTATAAGACCTAAGCTTCAAAATAAGCCAAAACCACTTAAGCTCCAAAATAAGCTTAAACAAACACCCCCAAAGTAGCTTAAACCAACACAAAATCTCCACATATAATCACTGAACATTCTTGTTGTAAAGATAAATGCGATTAAGGAAATATTCTACAACACTTAAACAAGAAATGCATTGCAAAGTGCTAGCAGCCACTGTTTAATCAAAAAGGTCGCAATTTGGAGCCAAGAGACAAGGTGTTGACTAGTCACATCTTTAACACAAATAGACTATTTAAACATACAAATACATGTCACTAAACAAAATAAGTAACAAAAACTTCACTAATCTCATCCATAAATAAAATGACAATATAATTTCGTCACTACGAATAACAAAAAGCCTAAATCTCAATCAAATAAGACACTCGATATCTAACTTATAATACTACAACATGTTACCTTAACAGATGAAACAAAAAGTATCAAAAATTGGTTTAATATCAACAAAACTGTAAAAAAAACTAAATAAACAAGTTGAAACTTGTAATTTACTTAGATAAACCTTCACATAAACTTGTAATTTAATACATACAAAGTAGCTTAACACTCTTTGACAAAAGCAGAACTTGATGGGCAGCCGAATACCCTTATTAACCTCACTAGAACACGCACACATAATGATTTTAAAACCTTCACATAAACACAGCGTATCACGATACAGAGTAACATCTTACCCAACATGTACCATAGAAAAAATACATATAAATTCATGAATATAAAACACCTATCGATTCTTATCAGACTTTAACATTTGAAAACCGTATACCATGAAGCAAACCACGATTCAAATTTCACAAAACTGTTGTTAAAATACCTATAAAACACAAAAAGAAAAGATAAAGGGGGTTTTTGTTTAAGCTTATTTTTTGGCTCACCAGCTTACGTAGCTTCGACTTATGTTTCCATAAGCCAAAATCTTCGACTTATCTTGGAAATAAGCTTTTATAAGACCTAAGCTCCAAAATAAGCCGAAACCACTTAAGCTCCAAAATAAGCTTAAACAAACACCAGCAAAATAGCTTAAACAAACACCCCCAAAGTAGCGTAAACCCTCCACACCAGCAAAGTAACTACTTCTTGTATAAATCATATAAATAATTCCAGTCATCGAATACGAACAACAAAAAGCCTAAATCTCAATCAAATAAGACACTCGATATCAGCTAACTTATAATACTACAACATGTTACCTTAAAAGATGAAACAAAAAGTAGCAAAAATTGGTTTAATATCAACAAAACTGTATAAAACTAAATAAACAAGTTGAAACTTGTAATTTAATAGATAAACCTTCACATAAACTTGTAATTTAATACATACAAAGTAGCTTAACACTCTTTGACAAAAACAGAACTTGATGGACAGCCGAATACCCTTATTAACCTCACTAGAACACGCACACATAATGATTTTAAAACCTTCACATAAACACAGCGTTTCACGATACAGAGTAACATCTTACCCAACATGTACCATAGAAAAAATACATATAAATTCATGAATATAAAACACCTATCGATTCTTATCAGACTTTAACATTTGAAAACCATATACATGAAGCAAACCACGATTCAAATTTCACAAAACTGTTGTTAAAATACCTATAAAACACAAATAAGAAAAGATAAAGGGGGTTTTTGTTTAAGCTTATTTTTTGGCTCACCAGCTTACGTAGCTTCGACTTATGTTTCCATAAGCCAAAATCTTCGCCTTATCTTGGAAATAAGCTTTTATAAGACCTAAGCTCCAAAATAAGCCGAAACCACTTAAGCTCCAAAATAAGCTTAAACAAACACCAGCAAAATAGCTTAAACAAACACCCCCAAAGTAGCGTAAACCCTCCACACCAGCAAAGTAACTACTTCTTGTATAAATCATATAAATAATTCCAGTCATCGAATACGAACAACAAAAAGCCTAAATCTCAATCAAATAAGACACTCGATATCAGCTAACTTATAATACTACAACATGTTACCTTAAAAGATGAAACAAAAAGTAGCAAAAATTGGTTTAATATCAACAAAACTGTATAAAACTAAATAAACAAGTTGAAACTTGTAATTTAATAGATAAACCTTCACATAAACTTGTAATTTAATACATACAAAGTAGCTTAACACTCTTTGACAAAAACAGAACTTGATGGACAGCCGAATACCCTTATTAACCTCACTAGAACACGCACACATAATGATTTTAAAACCTTCACATAAACACTAGCGTTTCACGATACAGAGTAACATCTTACCCAACATGTACCATAGAAAAAATACATATAAATTCATGAATATAAAACACCTATCGATTCTTATCAGACTTTAACATTTGAAAACCATATACCATGAAGCAAACCACGATTCAAATTTCACAAAACTGTTGTTAAAATACCTATACAACACAAATAAGAAAAGATAAAGGGGGTTTTTGTTTAAGCTTATTTTTTGGCTCACCAGCTTACGTAGCTTCGACTTATGTTTCCATAAGCCAAAATCTTCGACTTATCTTGGAAATAAGCTTTAATAAGACCTAAGCTCCAAAATAAGCCGAAACCACTTAAGCTCCAAAATAAGCTTAAACAAACACTCCCAAAGTAGCGTAAACCCTCCACACCAGCAAAGTAACTACTTCTTGTATAAATCATATAAATAATTCCAGTCATCGAATACGAACAACAAAAAGCCTGGGCTGCAGTCCCAAACACTCATTTATCATCCAAACAACCCATTACCTCCACAAACCGCATAACCACAGAACTATATAGCAAATAACTGCTACATAAACTGCTACATTTACGACCACATCATTGAGAAAATAATCTAATATTCAGTCCCATAAAACGTTAATACAAGAAATGCAGTAAAACTGATTTACACCAAACAAAATTTTCTATTCAAACGTTTAGTTTGATGATTTTACCAAATAAATATCTCTATTCATTTAGATAGGCTACACAACACAAGTTTTTGTAAAATGGGATAAAATCTTTTAACTAATAGTTTATGGTATATAGACGGATACACAAAGACAAAACACTTGAACCTTGAAAAAACTTGCTGTGTCTATCATAACCTTGTAAAAGTGTAAAAGTTTCTAACCTTGCTTTGTTTAGTCAAATAAACATCAAATAATACAAGAATTCACAAACAAAACAAAAGTCTAACATGTGTTTATCATTAATTCATTATTTCAACCTTCTACAACCTATTTATTTTCCATCCAACATCAACTATCACCATAAAATACGAACTATCTTCCTTCACCATTATAGAATACCAGATCCAAACAAGAAAAAAATAAAATAAAAATGAAAAGCATATACCCAAACACACAATATCAAAAGCAACCTAAACGCACTATTAGATTTAAAAGCAGATATGAACCTAAAATCCAAACATAAAAACCATATTTGAACCCAAAACAAACAATCAGATCATCCACACAAAATTCTAACCTGTGTTTATCATTATGAAGGTAGTCTAGTCCACAGACCATTGACAAGATAGAAAGAGTCGATCGCTTGAAAGAAATCAAAAGCCATGAGCTCGATCGAGAGTAGTGTTGAGCGAGAAAGATAAGCTTTGCTTGCAAGGGAGATGGGCGGCCAAACAAGGGATCGAGCTAGTCTGCTAGTGTGGATGTGTGTGTGTTAGCTAGGGTAAATGTAGGAGAGTTATGAGGAATAAGTAGACGAGTCGCTAAACAAATGACTGGTATGTTTTAGGGTTTTTAGCTTTCAAATTAAAAAGGGTGTGATATGTGTGTGTTTTAGAACAATGTTATAAGCACAGAAGAAGAAATTAAGGGTATGTGTGGCAAAAGTAGCTCTAAGCTCTATGCTGTAAGCTGTAAACTTCAGGCTGTAAGCTGTAAGCTGCAAAGCTGTTAACATGAGCTACAAACTGTATCTTTTTTTTAATAAAAGTGTTTGGTAAGTTAGCTGTTAAATGTAATTATAAGATGTAAAATGACATAAAAAGACATATATATAATTGTAAACAAATGTTTGGAGGGTATATCAGTAATTTAAAGTTTTAACAGCTCCAAGATGTTTAAAAAGCTTCATGAATCAGCTTTTCATTTAGGAGCTATTTGTTTGAAATAAAAGCTTGAAGTTAATGTATCCAAACGGAGCTACTTAGTTTAGATGAGATTATTTTGTAACAAAAAGTTAACAGCTCCCTCAAAAAACCCCTACCAAACAGGCCCTAAGTGAAATGAAGGTAGGTGAGTAATGAGGTCCAACTACCCGTCTACAAAACCTTTATGAGTGAAGTAGATTGGTGGATTATTTTCATATTTAAAGCAAAAGCTTCTCACCTATTTCAAAGTATTTCAAAGTATTATTGATGTTAGGCTGCTCACACTCGAACCTAAAATATCGGTCGGTCGATTTTCTTGACCGATTTGAACATCGGTCACCACCAATGTGTTGGTTTGAGCAAAAATCACAATCGTTCGTATTTTCGACCGATTTCCAAACTTTTTTTTTTTTTACTGGACTAGGTGGTAGTGGTTTAGCTATGCCTATTGAAGTTGTGCAGTTTTGTTGGAAGTATAATTTAGTTAGGTTGCAAGAGTTGTTTAAGAGTGAAGAATGTGATGCTAAGTTGAGGTTAGATGGTGATGGCAAGCCTTATGTTACAGATAATATGAATTAGAGTAAACTACAAAATACTTCCCTGTGGTTTGGTCAATTTCACACGATACATCCTTCCTAGAAAAGTTGCGCCATACACATCCCTCCGTTAGTAAAAGTCAAACACAATACATCCAAGAGGACGAACGGTGCAAAGATTGTCTCGTTAACTTGGACACGTGGCAGTTAACTCTTTTTAAGAGAGGGTATTTTAGTCATTTTAACACCCACACCCACTCACTCTTTTTCTTCTTAAACACAAACTCACCACCACAAATCAAAACCCAGATTTAACAAACCCAAATTCAAAAACCCAGATTCAAAAACAATATTCATACCAATTTCATACAAAAAAGAACAAACACAAATCAAAAACTCAGATCCGAATAAAAAACAAACAACAAACACCAGATTCAAAAACCCATATTCATAAACCCATATTCAAAAACAATATTCATACCAATTTCATAACCAGATTCAAAAACCCAAATACAATCACTCTTCATTATTTAATATTCAACTTCAGGTATATATTATAATCCGAAGTTGAATATTCAAATCTGCTCCTTATAAAAAACCCAGATACAATCACTCCTCATTTTTCATAGACACTATACTAATTTTTTCATAGACATTAAATAATTCAAATCTGCTCCTTATAAAAAACACAGACACAAATCCAAACAAAACCACCAATCCAGATCTACTTACTCGAAAAAGAAAATAAAGAGATCTCAGATTAACTTGTCCACAAATCTTTAAAGATTGCAAGTTTTGAAACACCATCATCGATCTTAATATGAAACAAAAGCCAACACAAACAAAACCTACCCGAGACCTTGTTTATACAAGATCTTGAAGCGCAAACATCTTGTGTTCTTCGTGGGTTTTCTATTAGATCGTGAGATATGGGTGAGTTGAGTGGTGTGTTTGATCTTTGTGTAGATCCGGATTTGTTTTTGAGTCGATTAGATGGAAGAAGATGGTCAACAAGCTACAAAAGTCAAGAAGGGTTGGAGCTCGTTGCTATAAATGGTGAAATAGATGTCGGACCAAAATCCTAAAATCTATACAAATTTTGGTTTTACAAACATAGATTTCTTGGTGGTAGTGTTGAAATAAATTTCTTGTTTCTAAATATAGATGGTGTCAGAAAGTGGTTGACGAGTAAGACGAATTGGTGGTAGTGTTGAAATAAATTTCTTGTTTCTATAATCCATTTGGCAGTGGTGTTAATTTATGTTGTTCTCACAAGAAAAGGATGAAATTATAATAACCAGTGGTGTTAAAAGAAGAGTAAGTGAGTAGGTGTGGGAAAGATAAAAGGACTAAAATACCCTTGCTTAAAAAGAGTTAACTGCCACGTGTCCAACTTAACGAGACAATCTTTGCACCGTTCGTCCTCTTGGATGTATTGTGTTTGACTTTTTCTAACGGAGGGATGTGTATAGCGCAACTTTTTTGGGAGGGATGTATCGTGTGAAATTGACCAAACGACAGGGATGTATTTTGTAGTTTACTCTATGAATTATATTGTTGATTTGTAAATGATGGCACGTATGTATCTTGCATGCACGCATATATCCCAAAAGTACATATTTCTCAACACAACTTTTAGAATTGTCATTAAAAAACTGTGTATCTAATTATTAAAATCTTTTACTACGTATATAATACAAGAACTGTCATTCCTTATTTTTGTGATGTGAAAACTGATTTTTCTTTTGGATTAACTGATTATTTTTATTTATTTTTGTCATATCAGGAAAATAAGATATTGCAATTGATTATTTAAAGTCAAAATCAAATAAACCTTCATCAAAGTTATATCAAAACTAAATTATTTGTGCTACATTAAATCAACCTAAAACACTCTATTAGAGCTACGGTTAAGAGAAATATTCTCATCACATAAGCACCAATTATAAGTCTAGCCACCATGAAACTTGAATAAAAACATATAAGGATCACTTGAAATCAAATAACCCAAATAGAAGCCTAGCCAACATAACCTATACCTTCAAAATCGGTTCATTTACAGTTAATGGTTCAAACTTCAAATTACCAATCATTTTTCAATTTTTAACTTGGCACCAACAGTCTTAATAATGAATTGTTTACCTTTTAATCAAACCCGACCCGACCGGATTCAAGTTAAAAGATAACATTTCTCAACATGTTTTGTTGCACCCCGTGACTACATATCCTGGCTCCGCCACTGTTAGATCCGGCTATATCCGGCCAAGACCCGAATATTCCACACTGACCAATAGTTGGCTCATCAAATTCCGGATATAACCGAAGGCGTAATATGATTAGATATATGGAGCCCACTCTAACATTCATCTTGCAAGATAAAAGGGATGTTGTATTGAATAACGAGTATGGGTTTTCTGCTGAGAAGGTGAGAGCACCTTGTGATGTTGGAAATTCTACTGGGACGTCATCTAATGTTGCGCAGCGTACATTGGCTAGAAAGGCATTGGATTGAAATCCGTATCGATCATTATGCAGGTCACTGAAGCTCCAAAAAATCATTCTAATGGATTCCATATCAAGTTTGACTTTACCAAAAGTCAAATTGGTTTTGTTATGCCAACAATCGTGTCTCCTTGTGATCTCAACTTGTTCGCAAACATGGTCTCATTCGACACTATTGATCAAGTGAATACGCACCACATTACATGCATTGTCCTTCCCTAGAAGTCAAAGTCATCAAATCTATGTTTTCTGGTCTTAATCCATCTTTGGTACTTTTTCATCATGAGGCAACAAATCAATGTAAATGGATTACTTAATGTTTTAACTATCTTCTGCTTTGAGATACTCATCTCCTTCCATATATATGTGTAAAACTTCGACATTTCAGATATGCTCGTAATTGGAAATCATAAACCGTTAACAAACATGTTATATTGACCATTCACACACAACAACGCATACTCCTAAAACGAACACATTAGTGATACCTGCCCTTGAAATTCTCAGATTTTCTCCAAAGTTCGAGAACTGATAAAGCGTCATCAAGAGTTACTGTACTTTTTAAGCCAATGTAATTTGCTAACTTCACATTGTTAACCTGTTTAACAACAAACAGAAACATAAAGTAGGCTTTGAAAAATGTTACGGGTGAAAAAAATGTTGACCAATCACACCCGTTACAGTCTAGAAACATTTAGTAGGCTAAAACATGTTACGGGTATTCAAGGGAGTAAATGCCAAATGAAAAGTATAAAATTAATGACCAATCACACGATGTAGTACATAGTAAGGCTACGGATTGTAATCTTTTTAACAGCCAAAACTATCAACATGGGAACACTAATTCCGTAATCATATAATGTAAGATGCAATACGTCTAAAAGGTGACCAAATAGAATACAATAAATGAAAACCGTAATCAATAAAAGTAAACTACCTTTGGAATAGCATCAGGCGCTCGGTCACAAAAAACTGCGCGAACTTTCTGACAGTTATAGTACCAATTTTTCTGAAAGTGAAGTTGATCATCCATACTAGAAGCCAACCACCAAACACCCTGAAATATTTTCTTAATCGAAGATTAAAACGGCTTATATTTTCCATCAAGGTAACCAAAACTTACTCTTGTCACTAAAATACTCAACCCATATTGAATCAATCAACTCTAAAAAATACCTACCTTTTTCCCTAGCACCATTCAACGACACATGTGACAACAAGTGCTCTACCTCCTGAGAATCGTAATCTAACGTCTTGTACTACACACATTCTCATGTTTCTCCCCATCCAGTAACGACTTCACAACCAGATGCTCCATATACACAATTTCAACCTCGTACACTTTCATATCTGTCCCACTTACCAACTTCTCCATATCTATCAAATTCCCATACCCTTTCCCAACTTCATCTAAACGCTTACACCAGTCACTAGTCCAAACAAATCCATCTTGACACAACCTGACAACCGTGAAACAATCTCGTCCCCTATTCGACAACTCCTCTAAAAGGAAACATAACAAACAAAAGACACTCGACTATCACTTCCCTACTCTCAACGCCAACTTTCATCTCTATCACATATAAATGGTATTATACTAAGTTGTAAAACCTCGTGTAACGAAAAATGCCTCACACCTAACTTAGCTAGCATCTCAGTCACATTCTCAGTAAAACTATTCAAAAGCTCGTTATCCACGATACGCAGCTTCGAGTAAAGCTTATCGAAGGCGCGAAACGTGCTTTTATCGATATCTAACCATATTACGCCTTCGGTTATAACAAATTCCGGTTGTATCCGGAATTTGATGAGCCAACTATTGATCAGTGTGGAATATCCGGGTTTTGGCCGGATATAACCGGTTCTAACCGGACATAACCGGATACAACCGGTTCTAACCGGATATAACCGGTTATAACCGGTTCTAACCAGAAACAACCGGAAATAACCGGAAATAACCGGATACAACCGGACATAACCGGACATAACCGGTTCTGACCGGACATAACCGGAGATAACCGGATACAACCGGACATAACCATATATAACCGGACATAACCTGATATCACCGGTTCTTGGCCGGATACTATGAGTACTGTTATTAACCAAGATGAGAGCCAAGTATTGGTCATTGTGCCTGAGGTTTTGAGTGGTGGCTGTGAGGGTGGTTTATAATTTATAAATTTACTAAGCGTGTACCCGCGCGTTGTGGCGGCGGGTATACTGAAATAATATTTTCCTCCAGTGAATCATTTATTTTAGTTTATTATGTTCTTTTTAATAATAAATTTAGGGATATCAATAATTTAAGGTGACATATTTCAACTCCTTAACTGAGGAATTTATATCGTCTTTTTGGGTTTTTTTTAAAGTCATTCGTATAACATGAGCCCGTTTGGCCAGTGTCAGTTTAGCCCGTGTCCGCTTGGCCCGTGTCCATTTTGGTTCTAGCTCGTTTGGCCCGTGCCCGTTTAGCCCGTGCCCGTTTGACCCGTGTCCGTTCGGGTTCTAGGCCGTTTGACCCGTGCCCGTTTGGGCTCTAGCCCGTTTGGCCCGTTGCCCGTAATTTATACTACATATAATACACAAATGAATCTCTCTTCTCTTGGTCTTAAAATTAAGACTTACAAGTTATAATACTTATTGTACAATACACAAAGCACTATTAATGATCTTTCTCGTCAATCTTAATTTTAAGACTTACAAGTCTTAAAGCTTAATGTACAAAATACAAAGCACTATTAATTTGGTCAAGATATTTAATGTAGTCAATTAATTAATTTGTCAATATATACAATTAATTTAGTTATTAAAACACCCTTTACATAAGAAATACAAATTATCAAACATATTGTACAACTAACTTAAACACAATTCATACATTAAATGTTACTAACACAAATAATAAAGCACATTATACAAATATTCAAGCACGAACGGGCAACGGGCCAAACGAGCTAGAGCCCGAACGGGCACGGCCAAACCCGAACGGACACGGGTCAAACGGGCATGGGCTAAACGGGCACGGGCCAAACGGGCTAGAACCCAAACGGACACGGGCCAAACAGGCACGGGCTAAACGGGCACTGGCCAAACGAGCTCATGTTATACGAATGACTTTAAAAAAGACCAAAAAAGACGACATAAATTTCTTAGTTAAGGAGTTGAAATTAGTCACATGAAATTCTTGATATCCGTAAATTTATCATTAAAAAGAACATAATAAACTAAAATACATGATTCACCAGAAAATATTATTTCAAGGTACCCGCCGCCGCAACGCGCGGGTACCCTGCTAGTATTTGTATATTGTGCTTTATTATTTGTATTAGTAACATTTAATGTAGGAATTGTGTTTAAGTTCGTTGTACAATATGTTTGATAACTTGTATTTCTTATGTAAGGGGTGTTTTAATAACTAAATTAATTGTATTTATTGACCAATTAATTAATTGATTACATTAAATATTTTGACCAAATTAATAGTGCTTTGTATTTTGTACATTAAGCTTTAAGACTTGTAAGTCTTAAAATTAATATTGATGAGAAATATCATTAATAGTGATTTGTGTAGTGTACAATAAGCATTATAGCTTGTAAGTCTTAATTTTAAGACCAAGAGGAGAGAGATTCATTTGTGCATTATATGTAGTATATATTACATCTATACGAATACCCATGCAAATCGACGTCATTTAGAAGCAAATAATTATATTTGCTAATTTGTAATTCTGGTGTGAAAGTGTAACACTTACTGGTTCAATTTGTAGTCATTGCGAGAAAAAAATCTATAGGTAAAAACGATAAATGATAAAAGTTTGAGGATGAAACTATATTTAAATTATTAATTTATTGATAGATGTTGTTACCATTTTTAATCAATGGTACATTAGATATAATACATTACTCATTTTTAAGTTTTAAATTTCAAGAAAAATCGTTCGTGTTTTATATATAGTATAGATATTGATAAATCTCACCTCCCGCAAACCTCGTTCCAGCAGGATCGGGTATTGTTGTTGTTGATGTTATAGGATAAACTTATATAAAGTCGCAAGTATCAATATAAACTGAAAAATTGAGGCTTATCGAAATCAAATATGCTTCTAAGAACATTGTGTGCAATAACATAAGTCAAAGTGTCACCTCAATGTTTTCTCTCTTCACTTACTTCTCACTCTCATACCCAAAAACATTATCCTATTAGCCAAAATTCATATTTTGACCCAAAATGACCGCCTCGTTGCCCAATTTGCAACAATGATCTCGAAACCGAGGTTCAATCTGAATATGTGACTTTCACTTTGTTAGAATGAAATAATATAGATGTTCAATAGATACAAACCACAAACTATCGTTAAAGGGTTTTTTCTTTTCTTTTTTCTTTCTTTTCTCTCTCTGAAAATTATTTATTGAGTTCGCGTTTGCAAACTAGTTATATCCAAAGAGTTAATCTTGCTAAAAAATCAGAATTTTGAATTTTAATTACTCGAGCAAGTCGAGTCTCTCATATGTACACATCTAACTTTGGTACAACCTGAATATTTTCACTAGAGCGTAAAAAACTCCTTTGGCTAGCTTACAAGACTTTGAGAGTTTAAGTTTATTGTTAAGTGATAACATAATATGAAAACCGCTTAATTAATGATTTGCATTTTGTGAATCAAAACCCAAACAAAACATGTTTCACGATATTCTATGCGATTTTAGTGATTAAAACCCCTCATGTTCCTTGTGGCTTTCAACGAGATGACATGTTAATGTTTTTTACTATGACTAAATTTACTATGGTCTAAATTTTTATTTAAGCACAGTTGACTAAAAGTGACTTAAGTTGTGCCAAAATCTGAACTCGTCGCGAAGCTGTTTTAATATTTAAGAGGATACAAATACATTCTAAATAAACAATTTTGAATTACATAGTGAAAATGATAAAGGTCTAGAATCCCACATAGGTTAAATTGAAGAAATAATAAATTTCACATTTCAACTAGTTTTCCACTTGCATAGTTGCATGAATCTCTCTTTGCAATTAGTGTAAAAGGGAAACCAGCTATGTACAACAGTACAAGTGAGAAAGTTTGTATGAATTCTTAATTATTATATATATTTCACTTGTGTTTATTTTTTGGAACAAAGATTCAGAAACGTCTTTTTTACAAAAATTGGGAGTCATGGTATATACTCATGTTTTAACAAGTAAATCTAGTTTAAGAACCAAGATACGGAATAAAAACCATAAAAAAGGTGTCTTGTTATGTTAGTAAAATGAGTATGAGAGTAAAAGAGGGTAGCAATAGTGTAACATTAGAAGAAGGAAAAAAAATGGTCAACAAGTCATAGAAATTAGTACATGATATAAGTTCTAATAGTTATGTTTAAATATAAATAAATAAATATAAATAAATAATATATATAATATATATATATATATATATATATATATATATATATATATATATATATATATATAATGGAACCTAGATCCCATTTATACTTAAGGAATTTACCTTCATACTCTCTCAATAAAATAAGTAAGAGAAGTTAGCAATAATGTAACATTAACAAAAACAATAAAAGTCAAACAAGTCATAGAAATTACTTGTTAGGAATATAAATATTCATGTGAAGACTCGGTCACCCCAAGTATCTATTTAGCATTCAGTTAGCTGTAGGCTTATTAATATTAGTTAGTATTATTATTATTAGTTTAGTTATAGTAGTATTTGTGGGTGGGTCGGGTCTTTACCCTTGTCATCACTCCACAGCCACTCGGCACCATAATTGTACTATAATATACCCCTCTCCACTAGGGAGAGGGTTGGAGCTTTCTCACTCTCTAATCTAATATTCACAATTTTCTCTCCATTCTCTCTCTCTAAAAGTTCCCTTTTCTTTCTCTTGATTCGATCATCCACAAATCTAGTGCTGTGTTATAAAATTCAAGTATCTACAATTGGTATCAGAGCCATGGTTAGGTTCGATTGATTTGTTGCTTGATTCGTGTTCCTATTTTTCTGTTTTCTTATTCTTTTTTGTGCGTACATCATTTAATGCTTGCTGTTAATATTTTTTGGTTGTTCGCATGTCACAATTGTTTACAAGTTCATTGTGATTTGGGCTTAATTGTTCAGGGCTTTAACTGGGTTTCATTCACTGTTTGTTTGATGTCTTAAATTTTGTCCGAATTGGTTTATACGGAAGTTTTTTTTTGTTATGGTTTCACCACTTTAGATTAGTTTAAGTGTTAAGTGAACTTGTTGTAGTAATCGTAGTTTTTGTTGTTGTTTGTCACACAATTGGTCCGAATTGGTTTTACGTTTTTACTGGTCGGTTGAATTGTTTCGTGGTGAAAAGTTCTTGGTCGCATTTTTTTGTCAAAAGCTGCTGTTCTTTGGTGGTGAAAAATTGTTCTTGGTTGCATTTGTGTCAAAAGGTGCTCTTGGTTGCGATTTAAGGCCTTTGATGTTGGTATGTGTTGCGATTTTGCGTATGTCAATTCTGCTGCTTGGACAGTAGCTTAAACGGGTATAACAACAAAAGCAGGGAAAGAGACAGTTCTGTTCTTTTGTAGTGTGACTGACAGTGACTTGTGATTTGGTGTGTTTCAGTTTGTTGCGATTTGAACTGAAAAGGAAAAAGTGACAAAAAAGTGAAAGTGACAGCGTCTGTCTCGTGCATTTTTTTTTGTCAGCTTGAGGTTGCGATTATGTGAGTTGCACTTTGGCCAAATGAAGTTGCGATTTGAACACTAAACACAAGTTGTGACTTAAGTTTAAACACAGTCATCTAAAGTTGACTCAATTCAACAACCTACAACAACATCAGTCACTTGAACAATCAACAACAAATCCATTGTATTCGAATTTACAACAACAAATTACACAAACAAATCCAGTTTCAACTTACAATTTCACTCGGTGTAAACAGAATCAGATTTTTCGTGTAATAACCCAAAGCAGTAAAACAACAAAGCAAAATCCAATCCGAGAAAAAAAATTACAAAAACAAATTCATCTTTTTTTTCTTTCTTTTCTTTTTCACAAAACCTAATCTAATTACAATCCATGATCATACCTAACAACTAACCTTCATCATATTCATCTTCACTTCTAAGTTATTTTCAATATCTGAAAACTCAAAAGAAGAACAATAACAAAAGTGTTATCATTCTCTTCTTCCTTTCGGTTTCGAAATCACAACCCAAGAAAAACAATCAAACCCAACCGAGACCTACTGGTTGATCTTGAAGCCATTGGGGCTCCCTGGATGTTCGTTGTAAAAAGAACTGCGTATTTTTCGTGTTGTGTTCGGATTGAAGAGGGAAGAGTAGGGTAGTTGAGTGGATAATAGTGGTGGCTGCGTTTTTTTGTTACTTTTGGATTAGGGTTAGATATAAGTGTGATTTGTGTTATGTTTATTCTCGAAAGATTAGGGTTAACCGGATTTGGGATTGGGCCATGGTAACATTGGACTGTAGGAGTGGATCTTATTATTTTTGTCATTGGGCCTAGTTGGCCGTCATATGCAATTTTGAGGGGGAGAAACGTGAATAAACTATATGGTGATTGAGAGTTGAGAAATGGTCATACAAATATTCTTGTTTCTGACTACTCTCATTTAAAGGCTTCATACTTGCTCCATGCGCATTCAGACATCAAGTGGATCTACTTCCATCAGATGCAATTTCGAATGCAATTTTTGAGGGGGAGAAGTGTGAACAGTGGATCAACCTCATATGCACTTGTTCAATCAAAAATGGCATCCTCATATGCAATTTTTGAGGGGGAGAAGTGTGAACAAGTGAGCGAACTAACAATCACTTGTTGGGCATCTAATTGTGACTACGGAATTGATCAGGTATCACTTATTTGGGGTCTCTATCTTGAAGTCGGGGTTGGTTGGATGCATGACCTTCAATGATAACTTGCTCGTGCTTAAGATTTAAGTTGAAGACTTAGGTTATCTAGTTACCAGTAGTTGGGGCAACTATCACTTAAAGGAGTTACTTTACAGTACTCAGTGTCACACGCCGATGACGTTGTGGATAATCGTAAGAGGTGTTAATTCTCATACCTTGGTTGGGTATTGAGTACTTAGAGATTTGCTTGGAGCACTAATTCTCTACACCGTTCTTCCAACATTAGTGCAAGTTCAAGTCACGAGAATGGGGAATTCGACTTCAGTGTCAAGTTTGGTATATCGGGTTTGTTCCATCAGTCATCTCGTCAAATAGCCTACTTGAGGGTTGGTAAAGATGGTCAGAGACAGTTTCAGTAGCGGTTGATTCTCATAGAATACATTTAAGCCAATTTTGTTCTTCTCACAAGATGTCAAGTTTGTGCGTAAAATGTGTTGCTGATTCTGAGGTATCAAAACCAGCAAGGGGGAGGGAGATATACATCTGAATGCACAACGAGTACACGTGATGAACTTTATACTTCTTCTTAGTTGAAGTCATTCTGGGAAGACAAATGTGATAACCGCAGAGAAAATCAATGTTTTAACTCGTTCCTTTGGTGTATCATTCCAACTACATGGGGGAAGAGAAAGTCAGTTTCTGATGATAAAAGAGGTACACAATTGTATGATGGTTCCTATGGTTAGTCGGTATCCTACTGAAGGAAATGTGGACATCCGGTACTCAGTTGCGTTTATGGTACTGTCTTGGTGTTATCATGTCGACTACATACGGGATTGAGTGTGTACTTCGGGTTTCTGGGCTTCATATAAGGAGACTGGCTGCATCACTTCAACTATTTGGGGGAAGTGGTCTCTGGATACTGTTGGTATGCGTTACTTCAGTCTTCAGCGGGAAGAAATGTGAGAAGAAGTATTCAAGTGTGAGATGATTCGTTGCAGATCTACTTGATGATCCCTCGATCGAAGAATCTCGACGGTTATTCTTAAAAGGAGCAGCAATATTAAATGGGGTTTGCCATGGTTTCCGCTGTACACTTACCTTATGAAAGCTTGAAAGAGAGCTTGGAAACTGCTCAAAAGGAAGATTTTCAGTTTAGGGGGAAGCTGTCAAAGCTTCAAACTGAGAAGGCTCAAGTTCAGACGATTATTCAAGAGCCTCGAAAGCTTTGGTGGTGAAAGTTTAAGAGATGTTGACTACAGATGTCTACCACATACTGAACGTATCCTCATTTTGGTATTCATGTCATCATCTTCTTAAACTGAATAATATAGTTTGTACATATCTTAAACTAAACTGTAAATATAAAATTATAGAACCACAAAATTGTAAATAGAAAATTATAGAACCACAAAATTGTAAATAGAAAATATTAAAACCAATTAAAAACCATAAAAATCAGAAAAATAGAAAAGACCAAAAATAGTTGTTCTAGGCATATCTTCTGTTTATCGATAACATTTACAGTCTTAGAAATGTCATTCAATAATGACACGAGACTTTAAATGAAGCTCGAGCAGAAGTTATACAAACTGGTTAAAACATGTCTAAATGGCTTGCTATTACTTTAGATAGCAACCCACGCTTCAAAATGGGGAAAGCACGTCGCCAAAAAGACAGATGTTCCTCTCACTGGGTGATGTTCACTCGGGCATGGATTACTTCATATCCGTGCATCACCGATCTAATGTACGTTTCAGTGCATCATTTCTTCAAAAGGAAGAGAAATCTTCTTTGTATGCAAATAGTTTTCTTTCTATGATTCTTCTGAAAATTATTTGTAAGACACATGGTGATTACGTGTTGTTTGAAATTCTTTTAGTCTTGGATTGTGCATAAAATTTGTCACTCAATCAATGACTACAACTCTTTAACTAGAATACGGGTCATTGATTGAGGGGGAGAGTGTATTCAAATTTTATTTCATCAAACGGGTTTCTTGGTTAACTCATAATTCTTTGAAAAGGTTTTGTAGTTAATGGGGTATTAGTTGAAGAGGAATTTACTATGCTTTATATCCATTGGCCAAATGTGTTAATTGTTAGAAAGTTTAGGGCATTATGTGCAATTTTTATATAGTATCCTAGCTTTATGTAACTATAAGGTCCATTTGTGTCAATCTGGAATCCTTGTTTAATTCCCTAAATACTTTAAAACTCAAAGTCTAAGAGAAGTTAGAAAACCCATTGTGATTGATGTTATTTAATACTCCTATAGCATTTGTATGATCTGAATGAATGAGTTTCAAATGTTGTTTGACTCTTGTTAGTCGATTGCTGCTTAATTGTTGTTGATATAGTGCATATGTTCTCAGGATTCGCTTAGGTATATAGTTATCATGTTAGAATCTTGTCCCTAAGACCCTGAATTGAATGTTGAAATATGAGTGAATTGCCATGTTCATGATGCTAATTGCTCTTCATGCTAGATAGTGGTTTGACGTACTTCCTGATTGTGGTTTGATTATGAGATGAACTTGGTATTATGATGTGGCAAGCTGCTATGTGGTAGCTATTAAGGAATAGTGTATCTGTATGTATGTATATCTGTGTTGATATTCTTATGCAGATTCCATAGCAAACATGAATGTGCCAGTTCCAGCTCTAACCATTTGATCAGATGTTCAAACTCTATTGTTTGGCTCAGTATTCACCACGACAACAACATCGGCAGCAAAAACAACAACAACACTGTCATCACCACCACCACCTTCAGTGAAACAAAGCAATATTTATTCCGATCTCGCCAAGTGGGGATCTACAATACTTGGACGTTCTTGTTGGTGGATGGATAATTGATGTTGACCAATGACTCCCTCAGAGAAGCGGATGATCACATCGTCTGCGCAAAAAGGTCAATATCATTCGTGTCATAACAGTCACTTTGTGCATAATAAGCAGTGAATCTCCCTCTTAGATTAAGGGTGAGCATAGTATGTTCCATCATCAGAATACATTAAATCGGACACATTTTTTCTCCCATGTTTTCTAACTTATTTAAATCAATTGGGATCACAAATCTCAAAAGGTTTGAAATTTTTTATCGGGGGGGGGGGGGGATGTGATTTAAATATGAAACCTGATGAAAATGTGATGTTTTGGACTCAAATGTTAGGTTGTCCCATATGTGCTAAACTCTTTTGTATATCGATGCACATATTGAGGGGGAGCGAATGGACAAAAAGGATTTGGCATCGCATGAGATCGTGACTCAGACTTAACCAATGAATTGACAAAACTTAAACTATCATCAATCGAAAGGATGCGTCTTGGCCGGGTAATAATTTCAAGCTGGTCTAACCAGTGATGTAAGCGTGTCTCGAAAAGGATGTGTCTGAGTAGAGTGTACCGTTTCGAGAAACTTTTTGTGGACTTGACCAGGCCGGGTAATAATTTCAAGCTAGTCTAACAAGTGATGTAAGCGTGTCTCGAATCTGTCATGTTCACTGAAAGTGGATCAATTTAAAAAGTGCAAGCTCTACCTAACATGTGCAAATTTATAAAACAATCATTCGAGCACATGTTGAGGGGGAGCAATTTGAAAAATATAAAACTCTCAAGTAGTAGCAAAATGTGTTTCATAATCATGAACACTTTGAGAGATTTTTCAAAGATTTGGTTAATGGCAATTGTGGAAGAACACCAAAGACCGACCATTTTATTTAATGATTGGAGTTATAAGGATGGTAAGGTTAGGTATAAGTTCCCACGATCCCGCCAGAGCTGGAGGGATCTACCCAGGGACAATCCACTAGTTAGTGTAGAAGTCCTTAGGTATGATTAAAAAAAGAGAAAAGTGTATAAGGGAAGAGTGCCGACTGAGATGGAGCTAGTACTGGAACAAACCCAACAAGGTGCTAGTGATGAAGTCTCGGTAAGCACTGAAGGGGTTGAAGAATGAAAAAGAAATGTAAAGATAAAGGGTGAAAAGAAATAAGCCCTCCTTATACTTTAGGCAGAAATCGGGTCAATACATATGTTGTCATAATCACTAAGTTGATTGGTGACATTGAAGAAAAAGTATCATGGACCGAGTGATACGCTGCACAACCCTCCCCAGCCACTCAAGGTCCCTCAAAGGACTCTTGTTTCATTTTCCACGGAGATCAATACATGTCTATCGTCTCTCTCACTCCAATTTAGATGATATTGAAAAGGTGGCAGTCCTCTCCACCCTCCGATCACTAAATCAAAACGCACAATTGAGTCTAGAGCCACGAGATGCATAATAAGATCTCATAGGAACACTTGCTACTTCTACACTGGTTATTCAACATTAAGGACACCAATTGTAAACTTATGAGTCCTACGCAGATCTTAGCAATCTGCCAGAACATTTATGAGAGAATTTATGAATGTAATTCTCAGTGATTGAATGGAAATTACTGCCAGGGTCAACATCAAACAGCCCTGAAAGCAGGTCACTTAGGTAATTCATTATGGATTACGCTTAGTGGCGCGGCAGTTTCAAACGGTCTACAGTCGTGGAGTGATCTCCAGCGACTCACCTAATCGTTGAGCTAATACGGTAGATCTTTAAAGCCCTCTGTGGGTTTCCGATTTAGGAACGGCCTTGGTAAGGATTAGAGAAAGTTTTCACACTATGCTATTAACAATCTTGATGTCCGAACCAGTAAGTACCGGACGTTTTATTGCTAACGGTCGTATGCAGGAACACCTGGCGGTTGTAGCTGATTGCTGTTGCAGCTGTTTGCGGTTGTAGCTGATTGATGTTGCAGCTGATTGCGGTTGTAGCTGATTGCAGAAAAGATGCCAATCCATCACCACATGCTCACACTACATCATCATCATATTCAAAGAAGTCATGATAACCTAAAAGACCTTTAACACTGCTTATGCAAACTCTGATGCTGAAAATCATGACCCATAATAGTGTGAGCATGTCAGCTCAAAGTGTACCACATCACATGGAAACATTCTGCTAAAAGATGACTTGAAAACATATGTTGGATGATGACCTCAAAGAGTCACCAAAGATCATCCAAGACAGATGAACAGTCATCTAAAGTTCGCTGCTGAATGTACAAAGATCAATGACATTGAAGAATCAAAGACTACGAGCTAAGAAGTCAAAGTCATATGAAAGAATGCCAGAATTCAGAATATTATTCCCGGGGTGACCTCCCTTAGGGGGAGATTGTTAGGAATATAAATATTCATGTGAAGACTCGGTCACCCCGAGTATCTATTTAGCATTCAGTTAGATCGTAGGCTTATTAATATTAGTTTAATATTATTATTATTAGTTTAGTTATAGAAGTATTTGTGGAGTGGGTCGGGTCTTTACCCTCTGTCAACTCACTCCACAGCCCACTTGGGGCACCATATATTGTATCTATAAATACCCCCTCCATTAGGGAGAGGGTTGGAGCTTTCTCACTCTCTAATCTAATATTCACAATTTTCTCTCCACTTTCTCTATCTAAAAGTTCCCAACAAATGAAACATTGTCCCTAATGTTTCAAAAGTAAGGGTCATTCTACGTAAATCTAAGACCGTTTATGAATTATGCCAAAGATAACGTTAATCGATAAGACAAAGGATACTGGACTTTCGGAACACAAAACCATGAACTCGAGATTCTTCACACATCGTCCCAATCCTGCACATAATAACAGAGACAAAACACAAGAACTGGAAGAGATAAAACTCTTCACGTTACCCTTATTAGCACACGGATAAGAATGGGTTGCCTCCCACGAAGTGCTTGTTTATGATCAAGTCATTAGCTAGACTAGCCCCGAATTTATTTGTTCTTGGGGAAACATGTGGAAGAGAAAATCTCCACCGGACTTTCGTTCAAACATGTTTGGATAAACACTAAGGTTCTTGAAAGTTCCACTCCGATGAGATACCCACGGTATTTTAATAGTAGAAACCATAAGGGATGATACCGGGGTCAAAGGTAGTTTCCTCATTCCCATAGGAGAAAAGGGAAAGAGAAATCACACCATATGTGAGGAATGGAAGAAAGATTTTTATAACAATTAAGATCAATTCTTCATCCTCAAAAGCAGATTGTTCAAATGTCTTAGGAGGGAGGTTCGGGATGAAATCATCAATAAGCAAATACTTATGAGAAAGTACATCTCCCCCCAGACTAAAATCTTTCTCAAGATTGAAATAAAAATGATCAAATTCCGACTGAGAGAGTTCACCGGAGAACTCTTCGAGGATAACCGGATCTTTTTTATCAAAGAGGAATGAATCGTACTCGGGAAGAGAGATATAAGCATGAGAAGTGGTACTGCCACTACTCGTCTCTTCCAAAAGATCGATATCAAAAGAAAAGGCTTCATAAGCCGGGAGGGAAAAATCAGAATGAGAATTGGGATTGCCACTACTCTCTTCAGCCGTGTCAAATATAAAGCTCTCATAGTTGGGAACAAAATCCTCGAGCTTGAGCTCTGGAAGATCTGACGGCTTATTAAAAATAACTTCCTTCGGGGGGAGGGAGAATAACGGTTCATCAAATATCATTTTTTCTAATAACGGAGCATCTCCCCCCGGATCACCATCGGGTTCAACAATTTCCGGCGAAATTGGAGCATCAAGAAAGAAAACCTTGAGCTCTTCCATAGAGATATAATTTCCCTCACTCGAAGGATGGGAAGAGTCGGGGATGATTGGTGCAGAACAAGGAGTGGGATTTTTAGTTCCATCCAGAGAGTCAACAATCTCAATACGATAAACAGATTCCGGAGGTGGGACAAGTGGTGCGCTCTTAGAGCTAGCATTTTCACCACTTCCGTTGTGATCTCCGATTCTTGTTCATCGTAATCAAAAGTACTCTTAACTTCCGCAGCACAACTCTCAAACCATTTGCTTGAACCCAGGGTAATGTTCATTGTTTTGAGCTCAACACGTTTGTTTGAAGTACTATTAACCGTGAATCTTGAAAGCATAGAATCACTTCTTTTGGAAGCAATTACGGGATCAGATTTTTGATTAACCATAGCAACGTTGCATTTGGCGGTTAGAGATTTAGAGTTCTGATTAATGTTAAACGTGACTTCTTCATTATCAACTCAAATGGTTAATTCTTCGGCGTAAACATCGATGGTAGCACGACTTGTTCTTAAGAAAGCCCTCCCCAGTATGATTGGAACTCGGGGATCTGCATCAAAGTCTACCACAACGAAATCAGTGGGAAAGTGGAACTTTCCTACTTTTACAATGACATCCTCAGCTATCCCAAGTGGATAAGTTATATTACGGTCCGCTAGCTCGAGTGTCATGCAAGTAGATGTAAGCTCCGGAAGAGATAATTTCTTCCATACCGAGAGTGGCATAAGGTTAATGCTTGCGCCAAGATCGGCCAAGGCTGAGCATTGAACCATCCCCGAGAAATCACATGGGATTAAAAACTTGCTGGGGTCTCCGAGCTTTTTGGGAAGCTTCTTGAGGAGAAACGCCGAGCACTGCTCGTTAAGAGGGGTCTTTGCCATCTCAGACAACTTATCCTTATTGCTTAGTAAACTTTTGAGTGTAGATGAAAATTTGGGCATAAGGACGAGAGCATCAGCGAAGCTTATGTCAAAGTGCAATTCATTGAAGATTTGAAAGAATTTCTCCATTTGTTGATTGGTTTTATCTCGAAGCTTCTGACCATTAAGCCTCGAAGGATATGGAATCGAAGGCTTAGGATTGGTCTTCGAAACATCGGGTTCCGGAATTTGAGTTTGAACATTTGGAGGTTGGACTTGTGCGGTACTTCGTGGGCTTGAGAAATGCACTGTGCTATTGTTCAGGCGGTCACACATTACACTGACCCCGCTATGCTTGCAGAGGTGAGCTGTCGGTTGGGCGAAGCCATGGTTGGGTTGAACCTCGACAAGAATGTGGAAAGGTATGCTAACCGCTCTGAGTAATCAAGACTGGTTGTGGAAGGGTATAACCTTTTTTATTTGTCAGGTTTTTTTTAGAATGTGCTTTTGAATGAAGTTTATGATGTTTGATTAGGTACACCTGCAATGACATCAAGGGGTCTAGTCGAGAAGGACTTTGAGCAAATTGGAGAGTTCCTTCACCGTGCCATTCAAATCACTTTGGACATCCAAAAGGAGTTCAGAAAATTGTTGAAGGATTTCAACAAGGGTTTGGTAAACAACAAGGAGATTGAACAACTCAAGATTGAACACACAGAAAACTTGTGAGACTGGAAGAATTTTGGATGAGAAAAGATTATGGTTTGATACTGTATAGGTATATGCATAATGGTAGTTTACATGACATTCTACACGAGATACATCCACCTCCACTGTTAGATTGGAACCTACGCTTTAACATAGCTCTTGGAACTGCACATGGTTTGGCATATCTCCATTTTGACTGTGATCATGCAATAGTTCATCGAGATATCAAACTAATGAATATACTTTTGGATGATGAGTTGGAGCCTCACATCTCAGATTTTGGCATTGCCAAGCTTCTCGATCACTCATCTTCTGCAGAACTTATGGGTGGTACACTTAGGGGGCGATCGGATACATTGCTCCAGGTTATAAACTAAACTAGCTTGTTTGGTTTTGCATAGATTGGGCTGAATATATTCTCATTAAGTATGTACCTATATTGATTATGATGATTTTTATATTCTAATTATTGCAGAAAATGCATTTACATCCACGAAAAGCATGGAGTTTGATGTGTATAGTTATGGGGTTGTGTTACTTGAATTGATAATGAGAAAGAAGGCAGCTGATGATTCATTTACAGATGATGGATTGGACATTGTGAGATGGGTCCGATCAGTTTGGAGTGAAAACCCAAACCGAAAAAACCGAACCGCCACATACTAATATTCATAAAACTAATAAAAAAATGTATACGTGTTATTTTAGATACAAGTAATAACCAAAGTCCAAAAACTAAGAGATTAGATATTTGTAATAGTGTTTATTTAGCTAACATTATAATAAATTTGTAAAGTTAGTTTTCTTTAATTCATATATGTTCACACATCTCATCTTTATATACAAGGTACGTAATCTTATTATTTTATGACAAACTATGCAACTTACATTTTAGGATTTTTTGATTTAGGTTTTGGATGTTCAAAAAATATGCATATTCGGATATCCGAAAAATGGATCAAAATTTATTAAAAGGTTGGGTTTTATAAAATGTCAGTTTTGGAACTCATATAAAAGTTTTCCGAAAATTATAAATATTTGGATATTCGGATATATAAAACTGTTATCCAAAATTTTGGATATCCGAATTTAAAGAACTTAGCTAAAATAATTAGTCTAAGATAAAACCATCAACTAAAATTTCGGATATCCGAAAATCGAAAAAACCAAAAAACCGAACCGCAAAAAAACCAAAAACCAAACCGAACATTTGGTGCGGGGTTTGTTTTAAAAAAAAACTTAAAACCGAATTTTCGTTTCGGGGTTTGGTTTTAGCCAAAAACCGCCCCAAACCGCCTCATGTTCACCCCTAATACATAGCATTAACTATTTGTACATATTGCATATTAATTTGCATTTTCGTCAAAACATAAAAATTTAATATATTTTTAATATTTTTAATACCGAGAAGTGAGGCAACGACATACAAAATGAAACCTCGTTATATATACCAATAATGGTAATAGTGTTTTAATTTTTGGACTAGTAAATTTGTTAATTTGTATCTAAAAATGGTTTTTATTTGCAATGTTTTCAAGACTTACCTGCATTAAAAAAAAAAAAAAAAAAAAAAAAAAAAAAAAAGCTTTTAATATCATTATTTCGAAGCATAGTATTTTATCACATACTCCATAACAACAAGGGTCGTACATACATTCGTTCGAAGAAGAGCATCTTTTGGTGATCTTTGAGGATATGGGTTGTATTTTTGTCATTTTTGTAACTTCGACATCATTCGTTGGAGCCAACTTTCGAGCCTTGACTTCTGGTATTGGACTAGCAAACATACCACAAGAATTGAGCACCAATATGACTAATAACGCGATTTTGAACAAAGCATTCACCATATCTCCCGAAAATTCATCAAAATTATCATAAAATATCAAACCATGTACTGAGAAGAATGATAATCAATATATGTTGAGGGCTATAAAATAAATTTTCACCTTAGCTTTGACTTGTGAATTACTCGCTTTGCTCTTTTTGAGTTTCTCTATTCTTTTCTCAATTTGCATTTTTTTGTACTATAGTCAGTTCAGTTCCATCAGTTCATCTTATAAAGCTTGTTGTTGAAGAAACACTTTACTTACTGATACGGTGTCGGTGAGTAAAGTATACGAGCTACAAACAACTCCGGTATCACTGAGAATTGACAAATGTCTCAGTGTGTAACACCCCAAAAATCAGGTCCAGCGGAAGCATACATGTCACTGGGGCGCTACTTAGTTGGTATCACAACAAAAGGTACAAAGAACGGTTTTACCTTAACTGTTTAGAATAAAATTTCATTATCAAAACCTTAAGTTTACATCATTTTAAAATATAGTGCGGAAGTAAGGCCCAAAACGATTAAAGAGGTCCCAAATAAATATATCAGAGTCATCTATGACCATGCCCCTTGCCAAGCGCCTCCAGAGATAAGCTATAGTCTTAAACCTGAAAATACATGCTAAAAGGGTCAGCTTACGCTGGTGAGTTCATAGGTTTTAGTATAAAATGTAAAGCATTCAGATGACTATTTCCTAGCAAAGGAATTGTAAATCCACTCAGTCCCAAGTCCCGCCCATACAAGACTTGCAACCTGTGTGTTTACAACCCA
The DNA here is from genome assembly GCA_021014915.2 of Artemisia tridentata subsp. tridentata. Lineage (NCBI taxonomy): Eukaryota > Viridiplantae > Streptophyta > Magnoliopsida > Asterales > Asteraceae > Artemisia > Artemisia tridentata. The sequence continues at coordinate 14,440,467 of CP139509.1, forward strand.
CTGCCAAATAAGGTTTGGTTTAGGTAAAAAAAGTAGTATGTGGACCAAGATAAGGGATTTGCTACACTGGACTAAGTTCGATAAAAACCACGAGTTCCAATAATACTTCCAAAACCAATCATTCCAATATCAACCATTCCAATATCAATCATTCCAATATCATAATGAGATCTCAAGTAGGGCCCTAAGCGACTCTAGCCAGATGACATGTTATAGCAAGGGATTGCTACCCTGATCTAGGCCGTAAGCAGATATTTATTCTTAGCTAGGCATTATGGTTATAGCAAGGGATTGCTACCCTAGACTAAGTCAACATCTACCGCAAGTTTAATCCTTAGCCAGTCAACGAGTTATAGCAATCCAAAACGACGGTTAGGTCCATTCAAATTAGTTTAAAATGTTTTCACGTATGAATGCCAGATATATCACGTAATGCCATCAAATAACCAGATAAATCACGTAATGCCATTAAATAGCCAGATCAAATATATCAACCAAATAATCAAAATAGAGCAAATAGTTCACGCATATTCCAGGAAATTAGTCATGAGTTTAGTTAAAAACGAGCATGTATTCTCCCCCGAAAATAGTTAGAAAACCGGTAAAAGTAGGGGCCATGAACTCACCTTAGTCATAGCAATGCAAGATCACGACTGACACAACTGGCATCGAGGAGCAAAACACAACGGTCTCAAGACATATGGCATGATAGTACACGGAGGTACAAGCACGGCGGTACACGACGGTCTAGGATCGGCACAACCTAATACGTATACGATTATCTCAAAACACGTCTCGCAAAATAATAAAGTTTATAAAAGACAATGTGTCGTAGTTTTCATGGATTTCTCAGTTTTCAAAACTTATCAAAAAGCTTAGTTTCAACGTTTCGTGTGGTGTGGTAAGAAGACATAGACTCGACATACAACTCATGCCAAAGAGGAATAGAAATCGACCTAGTCGAGAGAATACTGAAGAGAACTCAAACCAAGGAAGACAACTCTAGTAGTTTACGACAAACAAACATCTCAAATAAAATAACTCAGTTTATACGTTTCGGCATTTGCCCAATATCCCAAATAACTTGTATAAAACATAATCGTTTTATAATAAAATAAGTTTAACTAATGAAATTAGTTTTTTCTCAAGTCGTTGAGACTTGGATTAACCAAACCTGAAATTACATATTTAACAAGTTTATGTCTCGTTATTATCCTCGTAAATATTAGTTTTGGTTTTATTGAAGATTTTGTGTCCGTTTCGTGTTTAATATATTAAGTTCGTTTTGAAGTTATGGTTATGTATATAAAGTTTAGAATTTACATGATCAGTTAGATCGTTGCAAGGAATTGGCTTAAAAAGCATGAGAATGAGAACATGTATATGTTGTGAATTGGTTTTGGATAGTAATAGACGAGAGATTTCGGGGACGAAATCTAAATAAGGGGCTAGAATTGAAATACCCGTTTCCCGGATACTTGTACCCCACCCTAGACGAAAATGGATAGAGGCCTTACGTAATTGGCCAGTCAACAAATGTTGCGTTGTGGTCAAACCCGATAGTCAAAATGATAGTCAAAGAATGTGTTATAAAGTTAATGTGATCAATATAGAAAGAATGAAACTTGAGGGGCTATTATTGCCAATGGGCTAAAGTGCTTTCCTACATATGAAGTGATACTTAGAAAAGCCCGGAACACAGTGTGTATTCATTTGGAGTCGGTTCTACAGGAGGGAAAGGGAGGGAAATATCACTGTTTCATCTATTGAGCTATACCAAGCAATCTTCAAGTGTTCCAATTCATTAAGAGCTCTTAAATTGGTTAATCCCATATCAAGTAAGTAACTTAAATCATGTTGAAGTAATGATTTATGAATTAGGGTTCATGTACTCTAATTAAGGGATATTGGGTAAAGATGTTTATAAGCTAATTAAAGATGTTACATGATTATGGGATAAGTTGTATTGAAAATAAGGTAATAATCTTAAGGAATAATTATCATATGATCAATATATGATGATATGATAATTAGAAGTGTTAAGAAGTTAGCTAAGTTGTGGTAACCATTGTTATAGTTATTATGTATTATGTTATGTGTTAAGTGTTTGTATGATGTTACGATTTAGGGTGTTTATCAGGATGATGATGTTGATGATGATGATGATATTGGCTTCATGTGCTTAGCTTGGAGCTAAGGTAAGTAGAATGATGATAACATATGCTATATGGATTTCTAACATATATGTGTTGTGAATGTTTATGTAAAGTAATATGGATTTGAGATATGCCTAAGTGATGTTATGAATATGGCCTATGTGATAAGTTGATGTTATGTATTAGATGAGAGGTGGAATAGTAAGCCATGAAGTAAGTGTTTAATGTATATGATACTTATGTGTTGATTGAAGTATAGTTGTATGTTATGATCGTTTTACTTACTAAGCCTTTGTGCTTATGATTTAGTTGTCTAACCATTTTGTAGGTTGACATGTTTATATGGATGGCTAGGAATCATGGAATAAGGATTTGGATATGCGAGAATGAAGGTAATATGTGTTTAGGAGCTTAGGTAGAATACCGAGCTCATGTGTAAAGTTTGTACCCCCGTTGGTCTTTTATTGGTTGGTATAGTGTAGCCGTGTGGAAAATGGTATGTTAAGGTTGTCCTATCGATTTGGTGGTCAACCGATGGGTCAAATTATGTTTTAATTGTTTAGGGTCAAAGTTAAAGGGGTTGTTTGGCAAAAGTGTAAATATATCCATTTTGGGTTGTGAACGGGTCATGGGTTTATGGAACATGTTTAGTATGTTAAAGTAATGATGTTGGCCAAGTTTGGTGGGCAAATGAATTGGTATAGATGGTTTGTAGTGTAAATGGGTCAAAATGGGTTTCATGCATAACTTGTCAAATTGTAAAAATCATATCTTTTAAACCGTAATTCGTCACGGGTCTTGTCGCCCGTTGTTTTGAAGATAATTGAGTCTAGTTTCATTTAAAAATAGACTCATGGTCTGAATGTTTATGAATTTCTGTCAGCTTGTAAAAGAGTAACAGAAGGTCAGTTTTAGTTCACGCTTTTTACACGTAAAGTTTTAAATTTTTGGTCTAAGCGGGCACGGGGTGTTACATCATATACATATTTTCATGAAAATTATATATTTTCACCATTCATCCAAAAAGAAATCATATCGAGTTATATTATACATAAGGCCATTATAGTTCGGATGTCAACACACCCAGATTTTGCTGCAACATTTAATATAGCACAATGAAAGTCACATAAACATAAAAACAAAAAGACCTCCACAACGAAATACCAAAACAAAATTAGTTTGACCCATTTATGACTGGCGTGGGTCAAATAAAGACCATAATTGTTCAGTTTCAATGCCAACCTTTGCTGCCATTCCAGTACAACTAAACGACCAACTATAATAATTGAGCAACTGCTTGTATTTCAAAACATTAGCCATCTCTCCTAGATACTGGGTTACGGAATGATTATCATATCTTGTTGTACCTGATCCATGGGATTTCTCTTTCAAGGAATTGAGTGAAACGACGCCTTTTTTGAATGACGGTTACTATTCTTGGGTAGCTGAAGAATAGGATGACTGAGAAGTGCCAAATCCCTGTCATTTTTTTCAATATTCACATCTGACTTGTACCAAAGTGACATGAAACATGCCATATGATAGCAACCTAAATTTGAAGAATATTTGTTAAATACTAAACAAACCTGATACGGTAACAGAATATTTGTTAAATTCGCCATTGTTTCTAACCACGACACCATTTCTTGTGTCACCTTGATCTTTCCCATTTACTGATCTTCTAAACACCATTAACTTCTCTTTCAAAGAAAGGATTGCTGAAAAAACATTTAAAAAAATAAATAAGGGAGTTCCAGAAAATTATAAGTGAGAGTTTTATAATACTTTGAAGAATTACTTTTTGTTGCATCACCTACGATACTCACGGTTATATCAAAAGAGATAAGTTAAACAACAAAACAATATTGTTGATGTATTACTTAATAAATCCGAGTGACAGAGAAAAAAAGGTACAATACATGTTACAAAATATTCTAGATCACTAATCCAATCCAACCACTTTGGTTAAAATTTTATACAATTGAGGAACTGGCATAAAACTTACGGAACATGCACAAGGGTACAATTTTGAAAAAACTTATAGTTAGTCTCACATCATTAAAGAAGTGCTATGCAACATCCAGCGCAGAACCCACAAGTGTGCCATTGATAAGGAGCTCATTTCATGCGTAATCGTCTAACATACGGTTGTTACTGATATTTACCAAAAATGCCAATGTACCAATGATGAATACGTGTCTAGTTAGATCAAACAAAAGGTATGTTCTTTATGAAAAGTTAATGATTCGCATAATCACTTATTCTTCTTGCGTGACTTTTATTGGATTGTTTCAAGATGTCAATAGATCAAGTGGTGAACTCACTAAAGTCGTTACTAAGACTTTTAGATTGAAATTACTAAATTAGTAGGCTCAAAAGGCTGCAATTCTGCTTATTTTGTTCAAGTGGCTACTGTTTGGAGGGTGAATATGCAAGTTAAAGGGAAGAAAAACTAGAACTATTGCTGCTTTCTTTTTGTTACACGCTTGCTATTTATTCTTCTGTTATTGAATGTTCCAAAAGTGGCTATAGTTTTTATTTTGGATTTTAACTTGTCAAGTATGTCTGTTTGGTAGCAACTTATAAAATAAACTAAAGTACGAATTTTCCTTTATCTGTTGAACTTTCTCAGTTTCCTTAAGGGGGTTGTTCTTTTGAAACCTGGTGTGTTTGTAACAACATCCTTTGACTATATTGCATTCATTTGATTTATGTAATTATAGAGAAATCGCATGTATTCCTTTGAGAATGGGTCAAAATAGGTTGTACGGGTCAAACAAAATTAATGTTGAAACTAATAATATTCTAGAAACCAAACAGGCATAGCAGAAAACTGGAAATGAGTCAAAATGAGCTGAAGGGATACCTGATATTGAATATGATTTTTATCACACTACCACCATAGTAAACCACACAGAATTGTGACTGGAACAACCTGAGCGATCTTGAGAAATTCAAAAGATTCATGTCGCCTTTCTTTCAGACGTCTTCTCAGCAAAATCATGATTTTTTGCATCCAAGTCGTGCTTCATATATCAGACTTCTTGTGATCGATAACACCCCTGAGTTGAGTTTCAGCGTCTAGTGTCTCAGCTTTCAGATTTTCATCAAGATTCGACTTACAAGCCAAAAACAAATGTTGTTTGACTGCACTCTTGTGAACCTGACTTGAATTATTTGATACTACCCCTATTTTATAATTGTAGGAAATTCACAAAATTGGTTATTATATATGCTAGTAGGTTATCAAACACAAAACACAAGTAAATACATATCATTCGAAAGATCTAGCAAGAAATCTACAGGATTCATTGCAACATATGGCGAATTCTGTTAAACATTAAGTAGCACGAAGTACGAAAAATTGGCAGTTCATACAATTGCCTTGAGTTTTGCATATAATGTGTTGGGTTTGCCTTTGCATACTCTCCAAGCTAGTTCATGATATTACACGCACCCTCACACATTTTCCATTAAAAACCTAAAGAATCTGTAACCAAGCTATAAATAAAACATTATTATCGTGTCCTCTGCAATCAATCCTATTCAATTAAACTTGGATTACGTATCATACAAAACCAAATTGAATCCTTATACAACACCACTGACCTCATATTAGAAGCGTACAGAGCAGCCCATGTGCAACCTGTAGGGCTGAACGTTTGAGAAATTCTATTTATTGTAACTTAAAATTACAATATTCGATAATAATTTTTAAAGCTCAATACCTGAAAACCCCATAGCAGTATCACTTACTTTTCTTCTTTTTTCATAATAGTAGAACCAACATGTTTGCTCTTCATTTTTAGCAGAAATTGACCTGTTCGATGGATATAAACAGACACAACTTTCCAGTGAAGATCACATGCATTTAATGTCATAGCATTTCTCTCAAAAACACAACAATGATAAACCTGCTATGTGCGCTTAGAAGTTTGGAACTGACCCATTTTTGCCCAATTTGCACAACAAAGGAGTTGATATAACCCACTATGTGCGCGTAGAAGTTTGGTACTGACCCGTTTTTGTCCAATTTGCACAGCAAAGGAGTTGATATAACCTGCTATGTGCGCGTTGAAGTTTGGAACAGACCCGTTTATTGCTATTATATAATTTTTGTTAGAAAGAGTGACTATTTACCGTTGTCAAACCCATAGTGAGATCAGCAATGAAGGTGTCTTCTATTTCTCCACTGTGACACAAATCAAGTCTTTAATGATGCAAAGATTATGCAAGAACAAATATGGAGATACTATTTACGATTATTGACTTTATTATACCTAAGATAACTGGCTATAACACCCCAACCAGCTTGTTTGGACATCTTCACAGCTTCAATGCTCTCAGTCACAGATCCAATTTTGTTAACCTAAGATTAAACAACAAAATGGGAATAATTTAATTATGGCTTTTGCAATAACCTCAGATTCTGGTATGACCCAGTTTCTGTTCCTAAGTTTATCGGAGGACTATTTTTTTTCACCATTTTCACAAACTTTTCTTTTTAATTCTTCAACCCCTACTTTCTCCTTTCATCACTTTACTCATTTTTTCAATCATACCTAAGGACTTCTAATTCTAATCTATTAGAATTGTCCTTGGGTAGATCCTTCCGGCTCTGGCGGATTATAGGACATAAACCTAACCATAATCAGCTTATTACTCCATGAATATCCTAGGTTCATCGATCACATGCCATAAAACCTTTTGTAAAAAATCTCTCAAAGTGTTTATAATTATAAAACATATTTTGTTAACACTTCGAGAGTTTTGCATTTTCTGAAATACTCCCCCTTCACATGTTCTCATAAGTTTTAAGATAGATTTACACATGTTGGGTAGAGTTTTCACTTTGAATTGATCGATTTTCTGTTAACATAATCGATTCGAGACACGTTTACATCACTAGTTAGACTAGCTTGAAATTATTACCCGTCCTGTTTAAGTTCAAAGAAAGTCTCTCGAGATGGTACATTCTATTTAGACAAGTCCTATTCGAGACACGCTTACATCACTGGTTAGACCAACTTGAAGTTATTACCCGTCTAGGACAAGTCTTTTTGGTTACTGACAATTAAGCTTCGTCAATTCGTTGGTTACATCTGAGTCGAGCTCTTTTGAGATTCAACAAAGATCAAAAAACATTTTTGATCACATTTTAATTACGTCTTCTCCCCCTAGATATTTTTTGAAATCAACTGATTAAATACACCAAGTGACTAATTCTATTGTGTGTATTATTGTTAGCGTGGCATCAATCACTTGGTACACACAATAGGAAGATTAGATAGTTTGGTGTATTTGATAGGATCATTTAGTACACACTATAAGATGATTAGGGGAGTTGGTGCAGGGCCGCCCCGTGAAATTTAGAGGCCCTGTGCCATAACATTAACCACACGACATTCCCCTTTCGCAACAACTCTTATTTTTAGATAAGGTCGAAAACAATTAAAATTAGTAAAAAACTTTTAACAATTGCAAGTTATACATAACTTTAAAAACAATAATTTCGGTAAAAGTTATATGTTAATTCTATAGAAGTCTTTGAAAATCTACTAGCCAATTAGTAAGTTCCGAAAAATGTATTTTGAGTGAGTTTTGAACATTTTATAGTAATGTTTTAAAAACAAGGGTTGAAACTGTCAAATTTGTAAATATTTACATCTTTTTGGTACCTAAACAATAAATATAAGACAAGTGTGTACATGTTATAAACTTAAGGGGAAAAGATGTAGATAACTCAAAATAGTCATCTTTGTCGGCCTCTCAAAGACACATACCACTAACCACTGTAACCCTGCTCGTTTTTCTTACTACCTTATAATATGTGAACTTATTATCAATTAGTTTTTCATTCATGAAGACATTGTTATCAATTTTATGCTCGAAACCTATTAAAATCAATCACTATGTCAGTTATCATTGGGCCTTGAAAAAATGGAGGCCCTGACACTTAGGTTTGGTTGCGAAGCAATCATATTATTAATTCGGACCTTATAGTGGGGAGTTGGTGAAGATACAACTGTAAGGGATGATGTATGGATTGGAATATTAATTTGGTTGGAGAAACTTTTTGTGCACTCGCAGAATATATGATAGAGTAGGAACGTTCGGTCTTTGTGGTAAGGGCGTAAGGCACCTAACCTGTAACAACCGGTAACATTTTCATAAGGTAAAATGACCATTTTACCATTTGACTTTTAAATTTGACTTTGAGCTCGACTTTTTGACTATTTGACTTTTGTCGTAACGTTGAAGCAATTACTGTAACCGGTAGTTAACCAGTAATATTCCAAGTTAAATAATGCACTCTACTTCGAATTATTACTCTCTGAATGTTTTCATTCACCTCTGTCCAATTTAAGAAAAAATATCTCGCAAAACGTGAAAACCGCACTCAACGCGTACCGGTACAACCGTAACTCAATAAACGATTTATTGTGATTATTATATTATTTCGGGACACTAGTCTTATAAATACTCATTTTTCGTGGAAAAATTCTTTTAAATACAATGATACTAATTTCGTGTCCTAACTCGATCGTTATCGAGCCTAAATAAACCCGGAACATCAAACTTGCAAAAATTACATTTTTGGTCCATGTGGTAATAATTACCCCTCTAGTTTCTACAACTTTACACTTTGGTTTTTAAAGTTTCAAGTATAAAAAGAATAGGATTAGGGTTATCTCTCATTTGATAACCTAGCCACTCTCTCTCTGCTTTCACCGCCATCACCTCATCAAGACACAAGAGAGGATCGTGGTTTTTAAAGTTTCGTGGTATGCTGAAACGTCAAATCTATCCTTTGTTACTTCTTTTTATTATATAAACGTGTATAAAGTTTTCGTGGGTTTTAAAAACGTTTTGACAAATGGCAAACCAATTAAAACTAGTGTTTGTGTGGTTATTTTAATTACGGATCGGGTCAAAACCCGCTAAGATAAATTGTTGATTTGAGTTCTCAAGGGTACTGCAGCTGTTTTCCAGTTAACGCTACTCGTCACATGGTGGCACATTGGGAATGACTTATTATTGGGTTTATAACATAACTAGCAAAGACAAATTATGAAATTTTTGAGGGCCAGGACGAAATCATATAATGAGGCCTTTTTAGAAGGAATGTTGTATATACAATGTTACCGTTTTTAAGATATAATGCAATTAGCTATCTGAACGTTCTATCATATTACCAGTTTAATATATTTTCTCATCTAAATATTTTTTTTCATGAAAAATATGTTTACACATGCGTATAATTATTAATGGGACAAATTTTGGGGCCCTAAAAATTTTGGAACCCACTATTTCCTAATATGCTTTTTTTAAGCAACTTTTTTTTTTTTTCTTTTTTTTTTTTTTTTTTTTTTTTTTTCAAAAATAGAAACGATAAGCAATCCTAAACACCCCTTTTACAACATAAAGAGCCATCAAACATTTAAATTTGTAAGATTATGAGCTTATATTAGAAGGCAGAAAGAAGATATGGATGCTGACATCGATCATTATTTGGTCCTTGGATTGCCATCTGGCGAGCAAGGATCCAGACTTACAGAAAAAGAAATAACAAAAGCCTACCGCTCAAAGGCTTTCGAATTGCATCCGGACAAGAACCTCGATGACCGAAATGCACGTGCCAATTTTCAAAACCTGCAGACGTCATATCAGATTCTTATGGATGGAAAGGGTAGGAAACGTTTTGATGATCTGCTTCGAGCAAAACAGCAGAAACTTCCACGCGAATTGCAACATGACACTAAGCGTAGGAGAATGACGTCTGAACTTGACGAAAGAGAGCGGGCATAATAAAAAAAAATCTACGTAGAAAAAGGATAAATACAGTTTATTGTAAAGCCGTATTTTTACCAGTGGTTACAATATCCCCCGGTTGAAGGGAATCTCGTCCCGAGATTCAGTCTATGTTGGTTGAGGAGTTGAGAAAATGTTGTAGGTATACCATACGTACTAAATTTTCTCTTTTAATATTTCTAGTTAACCTTGATGAGGGATTTAGCACATGATCTGAATAGAATCTAAGATTCTATCTCATTCAGTCAGTGAGGATGATAATAGAAAATCGTACCACGATTTGAGTGAAGATGTGAGTTTGATATGCTTAAAATGCCTCAAGTTCAAAAATAATATTATATATAATATTATCTTGTTCTTATGTCATTTAAACCTAATAATATAGTCTCGCTATCAATCTTAGGTTATGTCCTAAGTCTAAAAAGGATTGCCTAGAAATTTCCATTGGGTACCTAAATATCGTGCTTTCGTCTATTTTATCCATAATAAATTCTGTTACCACTTGTAGTGATCGACCCACTTCTAAATCATACAAAGTAACACAAACTTGATGACACTCATAAGCATATAAATCAAGAACAAGAGATATGTGGATATTTGCTAGTCTAATGATTATATTCAAAGTGAAAATAATACAAAGACTAGAGAGGGTTTCTTTTTCTTTCACACACACACACTCTTTTTCTTTTGTTAATAATGAGGCACACTTTCTAAAACAAAGAGTGTGTGTGTTTATACGAATGCCACAGCCAACACTTGGCTTGTGGGCTTTTTCTTGGACTTCTTAGTGGACTATACTTTGTATTACACATATACAAGTTATAACTAACAAAGCTAATACATATAGCCCACTAATCTAAACTAAATATTATACTTGACACATTAAATTGTTAGCAAATGACCATCACTTTATATTGACATAAAATGATTGCTAACAATCTCCCCCTAAGGGATGGTCATTTCAATGATGCTCCCGTGATTGGTCTTTAGATTTTGACATCTTGAACTTCGTGTGTCACTGTATAATATCCTTCATTCAATGTTCCTTCATGCGCTGCGATCTTCAAGGAATCGTCTTTTGGTCTGACTTGCCTTGATCTGCTTCTTCTGTTCAGATGCGTCGTCATAGCAGATGATGATGGTTGATAGACTTTCGTCGGTACCTGCATAAAACAGTTAGCAATAATTCGTCCTTCGGCCATCATGTCGTGAGGCAAGATCCTTTGATCTCATTAAGACTCATACAACTTGTATCCTTTGGATGAACACAAGTGTATTGCATAGGAAGTGTTCCTAAGAGATCTTTTGATGAATCTCATGTCTCTAGACTCAATTATGTGCGTTTTGTTTTTAGTCGTCGGAGGCATGGAGCAGAGTGCCACCTTTTCAATATCAACACATCTCGGAGTGAGAGGCCGATAGATTATGTAGTGTTCTCCGTGAGAAATGAAACAAATATCTTTTGAGAGATATCTGATTGGATAGGAGGGGCGGTGCAAATGCGTCACTGGGTCCATGACGTCTTGTCTTCAATACCAGTATCACCTTAGTGAGTACCGATAGCAGATGTATTGACCCGGTTTCTGACCTAAGTTTTCATGGAGGGCTATTTCTTTTCACCCTTACAAAAACTTTTCTTTTTTATTCTTCAACCCCTTCTTTCTCCTTTCTCATTATACTCCTTTTTTCAATCTTTCCTAAGGACTTCTAATGCTAAGCTATTGGGATAGTCCTTGGGTAGATCCCTCCGGTTCTGGCGGATCATTGGACATAACCTAACCATAATCACCTTATTACTCCATGATTATCCTAGATTATTTGTCACATGCCATTAAACCTTTTATGAAAATCTCCCAACGTGTTTATGAGAAAACACATTTTGTTAACACATCGAGAGTTTTGCATTTTTGAAACACTCCCCCTTCACATGTGCTCATGCATTTTTGAAATAACCTGCTCATGTTGGGTAGAGTTCGCACATTCGAAATGATTGATTTTCGATGAACATGACCTTCGCGAGACACGCTTACATCACTAGTTAGACTAGCTTGAAATTATTACCCGACCCGGTCATATTCAATGATCATCTCTCGAATTGGTACATTCTACTCAGACAAGTCCTTTGCGAGACACGCTTACATCACTGGTAAACCAGCTTGAAATTATTACCCGTCCAGGACATGTCTTTTCGAGAACAGACATTTAGTTTCGTCAATTCGAGGGTTATCCCTGAGTCTTGAGATTCAAACCACAAAAACTTTTTGATCACATTTTAATCTCATCTTCTCCCCCTCAAAAATAGCATGCATTGATATTTTTGATATCAACTGATGAAAAGCAAGACGTTTTGGAGAACAAGATGGATTTGAGCATGAAACGTGGAACATTTTTCTTTTTCAACTCCCCCTTAATGAGAGCAAATGGTTTAAACCTTTGAGTTTAAAAAGCATTTAGAGGTCGATGAGGGAGTTGTTGTTTTAGCTTTTCGCCATTAACATTGCGAGTTCTGATCGGAAATAATCAGAAGTCATTCAATGTAGCGCGGGTTTCGTACTGAAATGCACGAAAGCCTTAATGAAGAAATTTGAGAAACGACATGTTTTAGAAAAACATAAAAAATAACTCTCGCTCAAGCATCTGTACATGTCCGTATCATTGTTGAATGACATATCTAGATACGTACAGAATATTGATTAGACAAGAGACATGTCGTGAGAAGAATATTTTTGGTTTTTGTTGTTTTATATTTTTTATGTCTTTTTGAAGTTTTCTATTTTTATATTTTGTTTTTTGAAAAAGTATATATATATATTTACCAAAAATATATACGTAACTATTTACAAACATATTTACACATATATATTTACATGCGAAGCTTTATGAAGTAAATCAATAAGATTCGAGAAGACTTTCTAACTCTTCGGGAGTTAGGCTTCGCATGCCAATTCGACGAACTAAGTTTTCAAACCGCTCTTTTGGGAGGGCCTTAGTAAATAGATCGGCGAGCTGGTATTCAGTCTTCACGAAAAACAATTCAACAGTACCCTCTTCAACGTGCTCTTTTATGAAGTGGTAGCGGACTCTAATATGCTTGGTCTTCGAGTGTTGCACTGGGTTGCACGAGATGGCTATGGCACTTTTAGAATCGCAATACAAAGGTATGCGGTTGAAAGAGAAACCATAATCTGTGAGTTGTGTTCTCATCCAAAGAACTTGAGCACAACACGCAGATAGAGACACATACTCGGCCTCTGCTGTTGATAAAGCAGTGCAATCTTGTTTTCTTGACGACCAGCCTACTAGCTTTTCTCCCAGAAATTGCGCTCCGCCTGATGTACTTTTTGCTGTAACTTGGCATCCAGCATGATCGGCATCTGAAAAGGCAATTAGTGTAAACTCCGAATCCTTTGGATACCAAAGTCCCATGTTAATGGTTCTTCGTAGGTATCTAAAGATTCGTTTAACCTCTTGGAGGTGAAGTTCGGTAGGCCTTGCCTGAAACCGTGCAAGTAAGCAAACAGCAAAATGAATATCTAGTCGGCTTGCAGTTAGGTACATGAGAGAACCAATCATGCTCCGATATTGCTTCGGATCCATGGGTTTCCCATATAGGTCAGCGCCAATTTTTGGTGAAGTGACCATAGGAGTACCAACAGAGTCACAATTGTCCATACCATGTTTTTTCAAAATCTCAATTGTGTATTTAGCCTGATTTAGAAAAATACCACGCGGGGATTGATGAATTTGTAAACCCAAAAAGAATTTTAATTCACCCATCATGGACATTTCAAATTTGCTTTTCATGAGATTTTCAAAGTGTTTTGAATGTGTCGGATTAGTGGACCCAAAGATTATGTCGTCCACATAAATCTGAACAATCAAAATATCGTTTTTGTATTTTCTTGTAAACAAGGTTGGATCAATTGTTCCTTTGGTGAAATTATTTGACAACAAGAAAGATGATAACTCGTCATACCACGCCCGTGGGGCTTGTTTTAAACCATAGATTGCCTTCTTTAGCTTGTAGACGTATTCCGGATGATCTTTGTCAACGAAACCGTCTGGTTGACTCACATACACTTCTTCTTTCAGAGTTCCATTCAAGAACGCCGTCTTGATGTCCATCTGATAAACCGTGATGTTCTTGTGAGCGGCATAAGCTAAGAAAATCCTGACTGCTTCAAGCCTTGCAACCGGTGCGAATGACTCTTCAAAATCTATTCCTTCTTCTTGTCTGAATCCCTTTGCCACCAGACGAGCCTTGTTGCGAAGTACAGTCATTTCTTCATCCTTTTTATTTTTCCATAACCACTTAAGATCAATGACTAGTTTGTCAATTGGTCTTGGAACTAAATCCCAGGTGTCATGGATTTGAAATTGAAGAAGTTCTTCCTGCATCGCTTCAATCCAGGCATTATCTGCCATTGCTTCCCGAATGTTCTTAGGTTCTATGAGACTGACTGAGCAGACATATATGCACATGTCGCAATCGGTGTGAAGTTGTTTTCTCGTCTGAATAGGTCTTGAGGGTTCACCAATAACCTGTTCAATCGGATGGTCTTTTGTCCACTGTAATGTTGAAGGGTACCTTGGACTGAGCAAATGTGTGTTAGTCGGTTCATGTAATCTGGAAGATGATTCACCAGATTCCGTTCCAAACGGGTTTTCAAAGACTTCTTCGTCTAACACAGCATTATTTTGTTCTTGCTCATCAATTCTTGGAAGAACAATTTCAATGAATGGAGTTGCTGGAGTAGATGTAGATGATTTTGATGTTGAGGGAGGTGGTGCGCCAGCTTCGAATGTTGTTGATGCATCTTGATTTGGTGGTGGTGGTGGTGGTTGATGTTGAGTGGATGCAGCGGAATGTTGGTTAGATGCATTTTTCGAAGCGCCACCATAGTATTCAACGTACATGAACTCGAAGAAATTATCCAGTTCTTGAGTTGTGGGTTGTTCGTCATGAATTGATTGAGCTCTTTGAGGTGCGAGTCCCGAACTGATATGTCCGGAAGTCATTGGGTTAAGCGCGGGTTCTAGAGCGAGTCTCTCAGAAGCCATTTGTGAAAGTTCATCAAACTTCACATTCATCGTCTCCATTATCTTTTTCGTTCTCCTGTTATACACCCTGAATGCCCTGGAGTTTTCAGAATACCCAATAAAGATTCCAATATCACCTTTAGCCTTCAACTTTCCCAGATCTTCCCTGTCATTTGTTGGGTAGCATAAATCGCCAAATACATGAAGATAAGAAATATCCGGTTTTCTGTTGTTGACAAGTTCATATGGGGTTTTATTGAATCTTGGATGGATTAGGGATCGGTTTTGAGTAAAACAAGCAGTAGAGACAGCATCAGCCCATAAGAATAGTGGTGCACTGGAATAAATCAGCATAGTGCGAGCAGCTTCTACAAGGGTTCGATTCCTTCTTTCAACTACCCCATTCTGCTGTGGAGTTCTAACCGCTGATGTCTGGTGAGTAATACCAGTTTCTTCAAAGAATGTTCTTAACTCCTGATTGACAAATTCCGTGCCATTATCCGTTCGAACTATCCTAACTGGAGCTTGAAGTAGAACTTGAATCCGCTTCAGAAAGGTGATGATGGTGCTTGGTGCTTCATCTTTTGATCTCAAAAACTTCACCCATGTATATCTTGAATAGTCGTCAACAATTACAAGAATATACTTCTTCCCATTAATGCTTTGAACTCTCATCGGGCCACATAAGTCCATGTGCAACAGATGCAACCTATCAACCGAACTAGGTACGGGTTTAGGTTTATATGTTGCTCTTTTGCTCTTTCCCTGCTCACATGATGGACATAGGTGTTCTTTGGTGTATTTGAATTTAGGAAGACCGGAGATGATGTCGTCTTTGGCAAGCTTGTTGATCGTGTAAAAGTTCAGATGGGACAAACGTCTATGCCACAACCAGGATTTTGTTTCGCCTGCCCTGGTCATGAGACAAATAGGAGATGAAGTGGCCATTTGGTTTATGTCAATTGCATAGAGATTGGTGCCACGACCCCCAATTAAGAGATCATTCCCCACCAAATTCCTGACAAAACAAGTGTTTCTCCTAAAAGCAACCTCTAAATCTGCATCACAAAACTGTCCGACAGAGAACAAATTGTGTCCCAACCCTTCGACATAGTAAACCCGAGTGATTAAGTAGTTTCCAAACCGAAGATCTCCATAACCCAGAATAGCTGCAACATGATCATTCCCAAAACGTACAGTCCCCATGAACTGCCACACAAAATTGATCAGCAGCTTCAGATTCCCGGTCATGTGCTTGGAGCAACCCGAGTCGACGATCCAAAGACAGATTTCAATGACCTGAGAAGAACAGAAGAATTTGTATATGGAAACCGTGTAACATTTGGTTCCAAGGGGTTAGATGTAACAGGTGACTCACACTTAGAATTGGTTTCCTTAGATGCATTGGGAACTATTTCTAATGTGCCATTCTTATGTGTAAATAGTATTTCTAACGGTCAGGAATAGTAATTCTTAACGTCTATGAATAGTAAAATAACGGCTATGAACAGTGATTTGTAACGGTCGTGTAACGGCTAGTTTCTCCTTTAAATACCTCATTTTTAATCCTCATTCTTTCATAAAAACCTCAAAATGTCGCACCTTATTACATTCTTAGCAATCGTTTATGTAGTTCTTGCGGTCACCTAGATGGCGTACGTTCCTAATGAGGATTACGCATTCTTGACTTGCGTCCTAGCGGTCCTCATACCGATAGTAGTTCTCGCTATTGGTGTGGACAAACTATGGGGGTAATAGTCTCGGGTTTGAGTTGCTAAATGAGTCCTTATCGTGTTTCTGTATAATCCTTAAGTGAAATAAAACATATTTATTCTTATGCCTAATATCTAGTCTCACTATCATGCGCAGGATAATCAAGGTGATTCATCCCGTGGTGGCGTTTGCTATTGTGTTGTTGGTGGGGGTCCTACCTGTTATGGCGGGTCAACCTCTTAGTGATTCTATTCCTTATCTTGTAATCATTGTAACCCTAGTATTTCCGTTTCTAGTTATTTCACTATGTATGAACTTTTGTGGTTAATAAAATTTGTGCTCTTTGTGTTTCCCTTAAACCGTTGTATGTTCCTAGGGCTTCCTATTTTTTTGATTTCCTATCTTAGAGAATATGGTCCTTAAATGTAAATATCTGTTGTGGTTGGTTCAAAGGAAAAGTTATGAAAAATTTATTTTGTTTCAAAATTTTGCTTTTGAATGAACATTGTTATTAGAAAATCTGAAAAGATAACTGTTCTAATTATGATATGATTCTTCCTAAATTATACATAGTTGATCAGGCTATGTATAATTTAGGACCAAATGATGTGATATTTAGTCCAACTGTTGAGGCGTTTTATATTTTTCAAATTGTTTTAGATGGCGTTCAACGTGTTATTTTTGTATAAGAACAACATAGTTTAGTTTTAAAAGAGTATGAAAATCTCTAGGTCATTCTATGGTGCTAGGTCGGGGATTTCTAGGATGATACTATGATATCCTCAAAATATATCTTAGGGTTTGGCTGAAAAATCTTACAGGGTAGTACTGCCTATTGTTTGGTCAGGAGTAAACCTAATTCCTATCGGTATAATAGTGTATGACTACGGAATATCTAGGAGCAGAGTAGTGGGAATAGAAGCCGAGTTTATTATGGAGTAGAGTTTTACATAGTGGAAAGGAAAAGGATTTCACTTAGGCCACATTCAATCGTAACCCAAGTGGAGTACAGGAAGAAATAGAACTTAGGAAGTCTTAACCTAGGGTTTATTTATCTTATAATAGATAGTTCTAAACATCGAAGTTGGGTTCTCATTCTTTTTCATTAGTCTTGTCTTTCCAATGTGGGTTGAAGTTTGGGCATTGATTCTTGTAGTGTCCGCTTCCACCACAACCATGGCACACTACTACCGATGATTGTTCCTTTTTATCCATGGCTCCACAGGCTCCTGTTTGGTGACCCATTTTCTGACATTTTCCACACTTGGCAAAACAATATCCACGGTGATGCAACTTGCATTTTAAGCACAGAGGTAGCTTTCCAAGGTAATTGTTTCCCTTTGCAAGTGTGGCTATGCCATCTCTACTAGTCTTCTGTTTGATCCCTAGTTGGTGGTGATTATGGAGATGCTTATAATAGCAGGCGTAGGGGTGATGGTTTTTCTATCATTGTGTTTTCGCTTTTGGTTATTTTTCTTAAATGTAACACATTTCCTAACTCCTAGGGCACGGGAAATGGTAGGTTTAATCTTTCTGTCTGAGGTTTTATGGTGAGCTGGCCTGCAACCCGTGAAACTTTCAGGGGTATGTTTACAGGACATAGCCGGTTTCTTTTCTCCTATGGTCATATTGTTGCTACTTAGGTGAGCTACGGTAGTCACCCCAAGTACTGCTGTTATAAGGTTGATTACTAACTTCTGGATATCTTCAGGGGTCATTAGTGGAGTATTGATATTTTTCATATCGGCTTCCTTCTAATACTATCACAAGAAACATGAAATTCAGAATTCCCGTAATGATCATATCAGAATAATTTAATATTAACAAAAGTGATCATAATGCGAAGTTATATCAAATCTTGAGAATCAATTAATTACGATGCGTCTTGGTTAACATCGTAGATAAATGATTAACCCTTGATATAACCTTGCTAAGGGAGTAAACAATTTGTTTACAAAACTGAAGTTCAGCAACTTTCTCTTCATTCATCAAGTTCTCTTCCGAAATTTTTCCTAGGGTTTTCTATGTTTATAGCCTAGTCTTGGTTGGTCTTAGTATATCGGGTTATAACATGATATTAATAACTTGATTGATTGTTTTACAAAACAATTAACACAAGATCTTTTATTAATAATGCATGCAATAGGTCAAGGATTTTTCTGTCTCTAATATATGGGTTTGGTTCCTAATAGTGGTCCTAGTTTCTATCTCTTGTGATGCTTCCAGTGGGTTGGTTGTCTAGGTTCGGGGTAAAGGAAAAGGTAGTTTATTGAGTTCTAAGTATGGTTTGATTTGGATGAAGTCATTTTACTAAGGGGGTACTAAAGGGTGAGATGAGTAGTCATTACATGTATGCACAGCATCATAGTAAGACATAGTAGGATGAATTTGTTCACAACAGTAAATATATAACAAAAGTAGATTGTTATAGATTTATTGATTGATTACAAACTCTGAGAGTTTCAGGCTTACTTAGAAAATACAGGAAATACTAACCAAATACCATTTGGTTTACAACAACGATACATGTGACTTTTAAGATTAGTTACATCCTTGACGTAAATGCTTAATTTCAGTCTCAAGTCTCAGTTGTGTAATTTCCATTTCTAGAAAGCGTTCCTGGAGTTCCTGGTATATCCTCAATTGATTATCCAGTATGGCTTCCAAGGTGTAAATCTTCTGATCCTGGTTCCTTGCCGTTTCACTGGCTATCCAGAGGGTTCTTTCAATGTCTTCCACTCTACCATGTATTTGATCATGTTCTCTTCTCGAACAGCGGATCCTGGAATCTATGCTTCTAAATTTATGATTGTAGGTATTTTTCATCTTTTCGACTTTTGCTCCCAAACCAAACACCGTACGTCTCTCAGCATCGGACTTTCTAAACAGAGTGTCAATATTACGGTCGTACCATTTAAAACGTAATGGTCGTAATTCCTCCAACTGTTTAGCATGAGCGTCGAGAGTGTGGGCTTGTTGGTAAAGGAGATTCCATATCGATTCAGTAGGGTTTAAACTTAAGTCGGGGGAATTAGATGAAGATTTTTCATCTGAGTCATCTGGTATTGGGGATTTTGGAACGTCAGGTAATGGAGAGTTTGGATCTTCATCTTTCTGAATTGTTTCTTGGTGTGTTTTCTATCCAACCTCATATGTTGTTGGACAACCAATCAACTTTTCATGAGATTCAGTTATTCCTTCCATTTTCCGACGAGGAGATGAGTGGGTAGATGACAATGGAATTGGGTTTGGGGTGGTTTCGTTGACTTTAGGTGTTTCGGGAGACATGATACTGTAGTAATTTTCAAATAATAATTATAAATAATTATTATAAGAAATTAATATCAGTAAAGAAAGAATAATGAAAATAAAATATTTAAGAGTGTGAGAGTATCTAAAAATGCGAAGTCTAGCATAAAATAATCCTAATAGGTAAGGTACTAAGAATGGTATTATCTTGATGTCCGAGCCTGGACATGAGAGGGAATGGAATAGATAGGGAAAATTATGATTCTGTAACCACCCGGTATTTATAGTTATTTCGTTAAGAAATTAAGTAATTAATAATAAACATAAATAGCATTTCAACAGCGTTGTGGCACGGAGGACTTTGGTTAAGTTTTTATGAAAAGCGGTTATAGTCCAATGTTTGAAAACATTTGGTTCTCTATAACCATGGGCTCTGATATCAATCTTTTATTACATACAATAATAGTTTTGTGAATTTAGGGTTTTATAGGGAGTTATAGTAGAATTAGGGTTTTTATGCTTTAGTGACTTGTACATTATTCAAATAAATTATATTTTAGTATTTCTAGGGTTTTGATATTTTCACATGTTGTTATGGTAGTTTAGGGTTTCATAAAAACTCTTATCAGTTAAGAAACGTTCAGTTTTAAACGTACGTTAACGAAATAACGTAAAGTGGTAAATGGGACATCATAAAGTTTTAGGTCAAAGATGTTTATATAGTTAAACACTAAATCAGTTAAGGTTGGGTTGCGTGCACGTTTATCGAGGATGTGATCTATGTCACATAAGATAATAGTTATATCCAGGTAATAAAAATAAAATAAAATAAAATTCTACGTGAAAAAAGGATAAATACAGTTTATTATAAAGTCGTATTTTTACCAGTGGTTACACGATTCAATTCCAGTTACTCGTTACGGTTGAAAAGAGATGAGTACATACACACGTTGATTCATCGTCACGTTCCCACATGAATTCAGGACCTTTTCGCGAGCTTCGACAAACTTTGTCGATAGAGGTGCGACTTTACTAAAGTCATTTGATTTCACGGTTCATCTCGATAGGTTTCTCATCAAGGTTTAAACATTCATCAATCTAGATCTCACCCGGTGTAACACCCCCTAATTTGGTTTGTAGCAGCGGAAAAGTAATTAGGGTGTTACGGTGAGGATCGAGGTTTAAATTTCAGAAAACGGCCCGGAAGGGGCGTTTTGAAAGTTATATGTCATTCAAAAGAATATTTTTGATACAAAAGTAAATTATTCGATTTGAAAATCCCATGAGGAAATGTGATAATTTGGAAAGAATGACATATTTGATTTTACACCATTTTATTTATCAGAGTATAAGATGCCCGCTCCGTGTCTTGTCCTGCT
Source organism: Artemisia tridentata subsp. tridentata (assembly GCA_021014915.2). NCBI lineage: Eukaryota > Viridiplantae > Streptophyta > Magnoliopsida > Asterales > Asteraceae > Artemisia > Artemisia tridentata. The sequence continues at coordinate 14,461,816 of CP139509.1, forward strand.
CCGTTAATTACCTGAGATAAACATGCTTAAAACGTCAACACAATGGTTGGTGAGTTCGTGGAGTTTGATAGAACATAACTTTCTTTCAATGAATTTAAAAGGTGTATAGTGATTGTCGAAGTAAATAATAATTCTTCATGAAATAAATAGCCAGTTGTGTTGTATAAAAATCCACAAGTAAATCATGTATGATCTCCAAAATCATAAGTTTCAAGTTATAGATGCAGATGAGCTACGTTGTTATACGCTTGATATAGACTGCTGAATCAGCTTGTAATTGCAACGATATACCAAGCCTTTTGGGTTGCCTTGTGTAAAGTTCTCATTTAAGTCACATATGATAATCAATTAAAGTTCAATTACAGGGTTCACAATCATATCACATAGTGGGAATGATAATCTAGAATCTGAAATCTATCAGTGTAAAGTGGTGGTCTTCTAAATACAGCTGTATCCTAGGATATATATGAAACATTCATATATTCATAAAGTTATATTGCCCTAAGCCTCATGACACGCAAAACGTTAACAGAGTACCGTAAAACGGAGGTGCCCCACCAGGGTTACTGATGGGTATTTATGGCCCTCATGTTAATAGGTGACTTGCCAATTCCTATTTTTCTCAAATATAGTGCATCGCGACTAAATACGACTAACCATATAGGCATTCCGTCTCAGTATTTAGTGGGATAGGTCGTCAGCCTCCAACAGGTTTCGAAGCTGTTCACTATATTCGCGCTCACCGCAGTGATTAATGGCTCATGATCAAGGGACTTTATGGCAATAAAGTGTGCTTAGGCAATATAGGTCTCGGGGTTCATAAAATATACGTATTCTGATCTTGGCAATTATTTCCAGTGAAATGTAGAATTATCATAGTAAAGTAACAGTTTATTCATTTGTTATATGAATACATGCAAGGAGTTTCAGCATCATGTTACGTCAAGTAGTTCGAAGATGTTATGTTTCAAGTTCAGTGTTTAAGCTAATCAAACAATTTGCACATATAACGTACATGTATTCCTTTCAAGTATGATTCAAACATATAAAGCATAGTTGATAGTTTTGAGCAATTCATGAGAGTTTTCAAGTAATATGAAACAGTTAAAGCATGTATCTCCCCCAAAAGAATTATTAAAAACAAGTGTGAAAAGTAGGGGCCACGACTCACCTGGAGTGTAGCTGACAAGACGAAATTATAAGACCAAGTAAACGATCACGAAAACTTCTTCAATACTAGACCTGAATATAAGCGAAGTCTAAGAGTCTAACTTACTACTAGTAACGAATGTGGAAAGGATAAATCGTATAACGATTTGATCGATGATGTGAGTGTGTGATATGCTTAAAATGCCTCAAGTTAAAAAATATGATATATCTATAATATTATTTTGATCCTTATCTTAATCGACCCAAAATATTACTTTCTCGAAATATGCTGAAATAATATGCAAGTGAAGTCGCTAATATTTCTAATAACGAAACTTTTAAATAATGCATAACTTAGAATGAATAATGCAGATAAAATGAAAGGTGCATAATGAAAATAAACTAAGAATGTCAAGTGAAATTAAATAAGTCCTTGTTCTTTTCAGATTTTATCCTTCTTAGTCTAACTGTGGTTGCGTTACGTCGTTAGTCCTCGGTTAAGTCCAAAGTCCATAATAGTCCAAAATTTGTCCATATGTCCACATAAGGCTCGGAGTTCAATGATATGTCAATTTAAGTCCTTTGTCAACTGTTTTCACAGCTTCAGTCCATAAGTTTCTCAGGTTGACAGTTTTGGTCCTTCCGGTTAGTTCGCGTTACATTTTTAGTCCTAAATTGATAAAATGGTGAAGAAAAAGGTGACAACTTTTTATAAGTTACTTTTAAGATTATTAAAGCTTATTTTAACAGCTTATTCGATACGTAGCTTATTTTTACACTAAATGGGCCTTAACGAGTTACATAACTAAGCCCGATAACAATTTTGATCCGTGGGTTTTTGGAGCGAGTTGGGTATGTCCATGAGCTTCATTTTTATCATCACATTTCATATATTAAGGTGCCAAAAAGTCAGCTTATTCATAGCTTATAAAAACAGCTTGATGGGCTAACAGCCCATTCGCTACACTTTAAGGGTTTTCAAAAATGACTTTAGCGAAACACTTTGGCTGTTTTAAAGTGCCGAGTTATGGTTATCATGGCTTGTGATATGAATGAAAAACGTAGTTTGTTAGGTACTTAAACGTGTTGTGTGAAGAAAATGTTAAGTTGTGTGGTGATTTTACGAAATACATGAGGGTCTTCTAGGCGATGTAGCACGTTTTCAATTAAAAGACTTGGTTAAATTTTCACACATTTCATATATATGTTAGACGTGTCGTTTCAAGGGGTTCGTGGGTTGAGTTAATATGTCCCATGGTCTGTGGAGTTAAGAGAAGAGGGTGAGGTGGTCGTGAAGGTTTTGTATAAGTTCATTCGTTATTTTGTACGGTTCCCTTGTTCGATATAACTTAAAAATATGTACGTTCGAATGCAAATGTTTAAGAAAGGTGATATGCAAGATAAGTTAACATGATTATAGGTGATCTAAGGTGGTCCTAAGTGTGCTTTGATCGTCACTTGAAGTCTTTTTGTTAATATTAACGTGACATATGAAATGAAAATAATGATACGTTCGAAATGTATATGTATATATATGTATGTTATGCATGAACACATGACTTAACGTGTAACTAAGATAGGAAGCTTAACGTGAGGAGCTGAAATAGAATGGGATCTAGAGTACTTACTACACCTTAGGAAGGTGGTGAAGAAGCTGTGGCAGTCGAGTGGAAACACAAGAGCAAGACAGTAAGTTTACCAAGCTTGGATACGTGCTAAGTGTTGGATCCTTCTACTTCGACTTGTATCCCCAACAGATAGGTACACGTTTCTGGGTTTTTATGGTGGTTAGTGAGACTGAAATGTAAGGAATATGTGGAGTGTAGGCTGTGAGAATGGGGTGGGTTATATAGAGATTTACGATGCATGTTATTGACTATATTACCCTCGATTTCAATTATAGAGACCTACTGTGGAGGAACAGGATTTTAGAGTACACACCTCACATGTTTTCTGACATCCATGTGATCTTAGAGAAGATTTGAAGAGTTGGTATAGCCTTATTTTTAGTATTGGGTTATATAAATATACGTTTTATATTTTTGACGTGTTCACAAATGGAACTAGCGAGCCACACTTTTTCCTGCAGTTTTAACTCTATTGTAAACATTACATAATGCTAACATGGTCATTAGTAGGGCGTAGAAATAAGCGTGGTCCAAAATGATAGTGTTTTGTGATTCTAGTTATACGGGTTGGGCAAATATGGGACAAGTAGATTGGTCTTGAAAATCCTAGTAATACTTGATATTTAAATCTGAAAATTGGCACGTATATTGTCTGGTGGGTCGTGACTGAGATGGTGCAAAAATAGTGGCATGTTGTGTTTAAGAATCGAGAGAACCAGGGTCGTTTTGTGGGGGACTTGGCTGTCGAACACACATAAAATCATGGAAGTGCAACTAGCTTTGGAGATTGGGCTGCGAGGTGGTGATGGGCCGTGTGGTGGCTGAGATGGGTTAACAGCCCATTTGGCTTGTAGTTGGTTTAGTGAAAGAAGTAAATATGTTTAGAGTAAATATTGTGTAGTTAGTTAAATATGAATGTAATTAGTGGATAAAGTGTGATTAATGTATAGTTGTAATCAAGTTATAAGTTTAGTGGTTTTAACTATAATTTGTAATTAGTGAGATTTGCGATTTGTGAACTAATAGTCGTTGCGAACTAAATATGTTCCGTAAGGCACGTCGAGAACTAGTGCCGATATTCGTTAAATTGTTGTGATGTTGTGTTGTGGTGAAAATAAAATAACCGGAAAAATTTTAAATTCCCCCGTAAAAGTGGGTTTTGTTAAACTGTAACTCGAGGTGGTTATTAATTAGTGAGGATTACCATAGCGGATTTTTGTGGGATCCTACACCCGGAGGAATAGCAACTGCCTCATCGGCAAGTCATTTCTTCACATCGCACATAAAAACGAAAAACGTTGTAAACACTGCTGAGTCCTGACGGTAGCTCGAGTCTGTGAGCTACCGATCCAACTCTAGCAAGGATTTCAAAAGGATCAATATAGCGTGGATTAAGCTTTCCACATTTACTAAACGTATCACACCTTCTCATGGTGAATGTTTAAGCACAATCTAGACTTTAACTGAGAATTCAAGAGATTTACGTCATTTGTCAGCATAACTCTTCTGACGTTTCGTGAGCAGCTTGCAACTCGGTTCTGATCTGAACGATCCTCTCGGTAGTCTCATGAACAAGTTCATGGTCAGTAAGTTGGCTATCCTCAACTTATACCCATCAAGTCGGCGATCGGCACTTGCGACCATAAATTGCCTCGTACGGTGCCGTTGAAATACTGAAGTCGTAGGTATCGTTATAAGAGAATTTGACCAATGGAAGGTGTCATATCCCAACCATTGCCACACTCGATTACTCAGGTAGAGGCGCGAGATTCGCTCCTGAGGTCTAGCTTCTGATATAGCAGCAGGAACAACAAATCGACTTACAAAAGGATTTGTGAAATGTTTTGTGAAACAACTTATAGGATAATAGGAAAACAATTCATCATTTATAAAATTGTAGCAAAGTCAAAATTTTGATTTTTAGTTTGATTCATAATATCGTAACAAAGCAAAAAAACGTTTTATGAAATCGTTTTGCTAAATGATTTGTAGAAAGTTTACGGGGTAACAGGAAAACAGTTCGCCATTTATAAAATGATAGTAAGATCAAAATTTCGATTTTCGTGAAATAGTAGCAAAACATTTTGTAGGATGACCGTAAAATGGTCGGTAGAAAAATCAAATGCGGTTTGTAAATTAATGGCAAAACAGTTTATTATCCTATAAGAGGTTAGCAAAGATAACTGGTTTTCCCGAGGGACGAGAGAAAAGTTAGGTGGTTGTCCCAAGGAACGCGGTTCAGGTTACTCCTTAAGGTCTTAAAATTCAACTGGGCACGGAATCTCTGCCAAATAGAGTTTAGCGAGTTAAGAGTACAACTCTGAGGAAAGATGTTGATTGCTACTAGCAATCAGTTGGTTGAATCAGTAATGTACATAGTACTTAAAGCGGAAGGTACAATATTGATTGAACCACTTCGATTGAACAACATCGGTTGAGCACATGACTTAGGGTAGAGACGACTGTAACAAGTCCACAACAAAAACAGGGCCGAATAACAAATCCAAATCCAGCATAACAAAAACACATATCCCCATCATTCTTAATATCTTTTGAAAATAAACAAGTGTAGATAATCTTTTGATTAAGTTACGCAGAAAGAAGGAAAAACATGTTGATATATATGTACCTCTAGGCCCCCACAATGTCGTGTTTTTGGTTTTATGTCTAGACATTGAAATAACATCCAACAATTCATTAACTTCGGAGAAAAGGAAAAACGGTTGTCGATATATATATGTTATCAATAATATATACCACGAGATTTTCGTTCACCATTTTCGCCGAACTTTGGAATGAGAAATCAAGACCAATTTGATATGTGTTTTCTACTTATGGTTCTAATAAGCTCGTATGTTTGTGTATGCATGGAATAATGCTAGACACAAACAACACAAAACAAATTTCTAGACCTCAATTTAAGGACAACACGTATGAATCCAAAGTAGACTTAAAAAAACACTTCGAGATGACACCGAGAATGAGCTTGTTTTCGAATTACTATGTTGTAGAAACAATAAATAACTTATGTAGTTAAACCGAGGTTTGACCATGAAAGCAAGCATTAATTGGAAAAAGTAAAAAAGACGAAACGAGTGTGGGAAGAAATTTGTGAAAGCAAAAGTAACACTTTGTTTATTTTTCAACAACTTTTAAAAATTTATAATTATTTCGATGATACATGCTTTTCACAATTACTCCACCGTTTTATCTTTATTTTTTGGTGGTGGTTGACCAAAAGTCAGCTAGTGGGTTAAGCATAATAATGCTTAATAGTCAATTTATACTTATGCCATCTTGACTAATTAAATAACACGAGGAAATAAATAGCCTATAGTCCTATGATAGTAATAAGTCATAAATAGTGTATTGAAGACATTGAATATATAATGGGTGTAATAAGATTTTACATTATGGGAAGGGATATGTGCATAATACTATTCCAAGTTTCCAACCATGCACAACATGAGAATGGTAAATTCAAGATGGACGTAAATTCGTAAAAATAAATTAATTTTGTGTGTCAAGAAAGTAATTACTGTAAGGTAAAAATGACTATATCATGTATCACTTATTAATTTAGAATACATATTAATTTATTGGATTATTGTGTCAATGCATGTATCACTTATTATATTGCATCTAGGGGTGTTGAAGAAATCCGAGAAACCGAAGAACCGAGCCGAACCGCTCAATCCGAAACCGAAAATACCCGAAACCGAAGAAACCGAAACCGAAAAAAACCGAAATCGAAAAAACCCCGCTTATCACGGTTTGGTTTCGGTTTTTATTTTTTGATATCCGCGGTTAACCGAACCGAACCGTGATTAATACATGAAGGTTTTTTTAACTAAATATTCAAATAATTGTACAAGTATTAATTATATTATTACACTAATTTTATTGTATAACGCCTTTTTCGCTCCTAATGTGAACATTTCTAAACATTTATGTGTTAAAGTTGATAAATATGATTGTAATCTATAAACGTCGAATAACTATTATTTTGTTAATTGATTATGTATGGATATTTGAATGCAATTATTCTAACGGGATAACTTTTATATGACTATTATCTATTAAATGTCATTTAATTTTACTAAAATGACATTTTACGTTCTAGAACATGTTATTGTTTAAAAGGTTAAACTCGATTAAATGTCTAAAATGGTTAACCGTGACCCGAGCCGCGGGTAACCGCTCATTTCGGGTACCCGCTTATCCGGTTACCCGCCTAGTACGGTTTGGTTTCGGATAGTAAAATTAATTACTCACCCCGCGATGGATAATTTAAATCTTCCAACTAACCGAACCGAACCGCCCCGCGAACACCCCTAATTGCATCACACTAAATCGGTTATTTAATATAAGAAATTAAATTTTATGAAAAGGAACATATTCGCCCCTCTAGGTTTCCACATATATGATGGATGTAATAAGATACTACATCCGTCACATTATTATTGTGCAGTAGTGACTTTTAAAGTCTTTATTTTGAAACTTTGACCTTATATATTTTTATTTGTGTTACATAATACTCGATGAAAATTATACCAATGAAAATACATTTAAAACTCAATTCATTCATATATTTTTCATCAAGTAATATATAACACAAATAAAAATATTTAAGGCCAAAGTTGAAAACTAAATACTTCAAAAATCTAACAGTGAACAATAATTATGAGACGGAGGGAGTATTGAATTATGGAAATGAGAAAAGTTCAATGTAGAATACAAATTCTCCAAATACCCAATGAATCAATATTTATCATTAACTTAATTTTTTTTTTCAGAAAAAAAAAAAAAAAAAAAAAAAAAAAAAAAAAAAAAAAAGTCATAATTATCATATTAAATATCTCACAAAATATATATAGTAACTCGAAAAGAATCATATCACAAAATAAACCATATCCACATAAACCGGAAATTGATAGTAATCTCGACTTAGTAATTAATCTTTGCTAAGCACAATTCAATTCAGTTGAGTTAAATTTGGTTAATATTCAATGGATGGTAAATAAGTCAGGATAGATAGATATATCATATATGTTTGGTTGGTAAGTGAGAGACACGTTTTAAGATATGGCGTATCAAATGGTGTTACATACTAGACCCAATCCTATGGTCCCACCTGGCATTTCCAACGTGGCAGACATATGACACATTCATTCATCTTCCTTTTATTTATATATATATAAACAGAAACAAAACAGATGAGTCAAATTCAATTGATTCGAAACAATAAAACAAAAAGCTTCAATTCTTCCTTATATATTTGCTTGTATTACGTTGCTTCGGTCGGTCATATACATATATATAAGTCACATATTTGTAGCCTTACCCAACCACTTTCACCCAAACCTTTTATAAACCTCACACCTCTTCTCATTTGCATGTTTTTGTTCTATAAAAAAAAGTTACATCTAACTTCATTCCAAAAATAAAATGATAATGATGAATCAAGGCAATGATATATTACTACTTTTGAGGATCTTTTTCAGCCTGGTTACGTAGTAACCAAACCTATGTACGGTTCCGGAATGACTGATTTCATTCCGGAATCCGCTTTCAAAGCAGAAAGCGGAGTTACGTGTAACAACCTTCCTCCGGTTTCGAGGAAACGATCCCGTGACTCCATTCTAAATGCTAATCAAATGTTGTTACTCAATGATGATGTTGCATCTCAGATGTATCAACAGCAATTGGAGATCGATCACTTTGTTGCACAACATGTAAGAATCATTTAATGTTTATCATTGTCCGTCCCAAAATAACTATTCAGTTTATGTATACTAAATTGTGTTGTGATTAATTACAGGCTGAGAAAATGAGAAGTGAGATTAACGAAATGCGAAAGAGAAGCACTCGAAGAATGATAATGGCAGCGAACGAAGGAATAACGAAGAGACTGAAAACAAAAGAAGACGAAGTAACGAGACTAAATGATCTAAACCGGTCCTTAGAAGAAAAACTAAAATCGTTACTTGTCGAAAATCAGATATGGAGAGAATTGGCTCAAACAAATGAAGCAACAGCAAATAATCTACAACAGTTAGCACAAGCTCAACTACAACAACAGCAACAACAAACAGTACTAGTTAATGATGATGCTGAATCATGTTGTGGAAGCAATTACGAGGAAGATGGTGGTGGTAATTATAAGTGCCTGAAATGTGGGAACAAGTCATCATGCGTGTTGGTGTTACCTTGCAGGCATTTGTGTCTTTGTCATGTCTGTGAATCCACTACCACCATTTGCCCTGTCTGCAGCTCTACAAAATCTGCTGCTCTGCTTATTAACATGGACACATAGCTTCTTCTTTTCTTTTTTACTACTTTTAGCAATAGACCTCTAGACTAGACATTTGTAATTATTGATTTTTTTTTTATTATTATTTTTATTTTATTTTATTTTATTTTTTCTTTTTTTTTACTTGAAGATAAAACTTTCTTTTTTTGTTTTTTTTTGTTTGATAGAAGTATTAGTGTAACATGTAAATGACCCAAACCATGTGTTCAACTTGCATAACTTAGAACTTTAAAAGGTATTTGTTATTTAACTAGGTTACTCGTGCGATACAACGACATACTGTAATTTAACTTTTTTCTGCTAATAATTTGTTTCATTTATACGTCTTTTTATGTAGTGTTGATTCTATTATATGGTTTAACGTGTCACATATTATATGGTTTATGGATAAAGTTAGATACATGAATTACGCCTTGATTCATTGTGTAGCTATGTATGAATGATAAGCTTGTTGTGTGCATTGGATTTTCAAAAAGTGAGTTATGGTCACGAGAGAGAAGAGGAGATATAGGCGGCTTTTTCATAAAGAAATAAGGCATTGAAATAAGCAAAGGGGGTGTCTATAAAGAGCGTATTTGGTGGCATCATTGCGTATCTCCCACGAAGTCTAAACTGTCGGTCTCTTTATTCAATCACATTAGTGTTCCTGTCATTGGAGTTCATAAAACAAACAATGACATATTGTTAAACAATGGGGGACCCTTAATTTGTAGGCATTTTCAAAGAAAGATCAATTCACTTCACTATGGAAAGCAATACTTTATAAGCATTAACGTGGTTCAGTTCAACGCATCATATGATCTCAAAGTAGTATTTGGTTTTATGTGACAAGGATTCTTCATGAAGAGGAAGATTTGGGTTTGGTTTGTTTTTTACTTGTTCATATTATTAACTTTCTTGGAAATTGCTTCATAGTACTATAGAAAACAGTTTAATGTTTTCCAAAACGTAAATGACGGTGTAAGATAATCATGGTCAAATGGATGTAAAAGAATCATCTCTTTGTTTAACAAAACATAATCTGAATGCTACCCGCATGCAGAATCATACAAAAGAGACCAATACCCAGAAAATTCTTCGTCCTTCTTGAGTTTCGCATCGCACTCTTGTTGAATCCTTGCTTGCTCTGCTTCAAATTCTCTGAATGCCTGTTCATAGGGGTGGAAACGAGCCGAGCCGCTCGTAAAAAGCTCAGGATCGGATCGGTAAAAAGCTTGAACGAGCCGAGCTTAAACGAGCTCGAGCCCGAGCCTAAATTAAAGCTCGTTTAATAAACGAGCCCGAGCCCGAGCTTTATATACAGAGCTTGATTAGGCTCGCGAGCCTAAACGAGCTCTAGTATATTTTGTGTATATACATGTATAATACATAATGTAAGCGTATATGTATGCATATATACTACTAGTATCTTAAGGCTCGAGCTTTACATAGCATAACACGAGCCGAGCTTTACACAAACACGAGCTCGAGCTTTACATAGCATAACACGAGCTCGAGCTTTACACAAACACATCATAAACGAGCCGAGCCCGAGCCGAGCTCGAGCCTTATATAGCATAACACGAGCCGAGCTCGAGCTCAAATCTTAAGGCTCGAACCGAGCCGAGCTCGAGCTCGAGCTTTCTAGAATATAAACGAGCCGAGCTCGAGCTCTGGCAGGCTCGGCTCGTTTCCACCCCTACCTGTTCATCTTGCATCACTTGATAATGCTGGATTGCAGTTAAGCCATGCTCATCAACCGCCTCTTCTTCATAACCTAGCCCAAATTGAGTCAGCTGAGCTTGATAATGTTGTTGCTCAATAAATCTTGGTGCATCAGACAAAGTTGATGCACCTTGCCCATGTTGATTCATCTGTTGTGATATAGAACCAACATTTTTTTTTCATCATAACTCCAACGGATCTTGTTGCTGATTTGGGCCTCTATTTGTGAAACACACAACGTCTCACTAATGGCGGCGTCTTTCTTGGCTTCATCGCTCAAAATTTGGTCAATCACAGCTTTTCTTTCTACAGAAATGTCTTTGCACTCCGTGTACTGTTGTCTCAATCGTTATTTCAGTGCCTTTGCGAGCTCAAACTACTTGATAACTTCGACAATAGCCAGTTGTCGAGCCGCATTGTTTTTTTAATATACTTTTGCATTTGTACAGGCCCATTTCAGTTTACCCTTTTCATTTTCTCCATTAATTTTCCACAAAGAATGTTTTATTAAAGGTTTTTTCAAAAATTACTAAAATAGTTCTAATATTTTTAAAAGATTTGTTAAACAATGTCTACTATGCGAATATGCAATGTGTAACAATGTCTACTGTGCAATGTTTAAGACAACATTAATATGAATATAAAAGAAAACTCATACTTTGTTAAATTCAAAATGACATATATTTAAGTTAATTTTTTTGTTCATTTATTATCTATCAAATACATAACTATTTTAAATATGCAAATAATACAGTATTTAATATGCATTAAGCATTAACCGATTAGCATTGTTTAGCACATCTTTATTTTTAATTGCTTAATATCATAACTTCTAAGAGTTGGTCACTCTATTAATTTTATTTTGTGAGCTATTTGTGGTTAGAAGTTATAAAAAGAATGTTTCAAATCATAAAAGTAGTTGGATATATTTCTACTATTTATAAATAATGTATATGTTTTTTGAAACTTGAAACTTGAATTATGAAACTTAAATTAATACAGTTTGCTTAAATTATCTATAAGTATTATTTAAGTTTGACAACTTTTTAAAAACTTGACAATTTAAATTATGTCTTTTCTTGATCAATTTTAAACTTGACAACTTTTAAAATAAACACACACTAAATTAATTTTTAAAACACACGCTTTGTATATATATAAAAACATTTGCTTTGCATCGAAGGTCGAACCAAAATTAATATTTGTTGTTTTGCGCGAGTATTTTTCTAGTAGTGGTAAATATGTGAATAGAATATATGAACAACAAATTCAATGGTCTGTTCCATTTCTAAATAAGCAGCCGACTGATATATATCATGTGTGAAGGAGATCAGGTTGCACAACAGATGCGGACAAACAATAGATACGTACATAAATGAATCATGTCCTCTACTAAGGAGGAAGAAAAAAACCGGTTTGAGTCAAAACCGGTTTTTGACCGGTTGATTCAACCCGCAACCGGTTTGAAAACCGTTTCCATCAATGTTTTAAAAACCGGATTTTTCGTCGAACCGGCAGGTTCAACCGTTTGGTATTTTTTTTATTTTTTATTTTTTTAAATGCTACTAAACTTGTTACAACCCATTCAAAAATAATACAAAATAGTTATAATCTAAAGAAATAATGTGTTTTAATGTTCACAAACAAAAAAAAATAACATTAAAGTATACACATCATCATAAAAATTATAAAAAAAAATTCAAAAAAAATAAAAATAAAAATAAAAATAAAATAAAATAAAACCGATTGAACCAGACTGATCGAACCGGAAAAACCAGCCAAACCGTCATTAGAAAAGTCAATGGAAACGTCAACAGAAGTAGTGGATGTTTGGTCCCACCAAGCGGTGTGTCTCAATGACTCAAATGGAACATACCCCACCCATGTTTGTCTAATATCAAGAAGACGTGGGTGTGTCTCATTCTCCTCCCAAAACACTTGTTGTTGAGAATCCATGCCGCCATTCCTCTCCATAGTTATGTTTACGGATTCAAGAACACCGTAGGATAATTCATTCGTGTAAACACAGCAGAATAAGAATCCAGCATATTCATTGAACCAATTCTTTGGAAGTTTCAATCTACAACTCCTTCCTCTAACCAAACGAGGTTCAAACCCCTTTGGAATCTCTATCCCTTTTAGATGGAGCCATTTACAGTTTCTATGGACATTTACAGGTTCATATGATCTAGTAATTGAGACTTGACATAGCCATTTACAGTTTCTATCCCTTTTAGATGGAGCCATTTACAGGTTCATATGATCTAGTAATTGAGACTTGACATAACCATTTACAGTTTCTATGGACATCATCTCTAATGGCTTCAAGTGAGTGGCAACAGTCTGCTTTGAGAATAGATAGACTTGATGGAAGCTCGGGCAATTCAACAAATCACACTCATTACTGATAAACCCACTCACATTAAACAAAAAACACACACACACACAACTCAATGTTTTTCTTTCACCTCTCTCTAAACACACATCTCTCTCTCTAAACAAACGACAACCGCTGCCGCCATTAACCTCATCACCAATCTGCCGAAATTGCCACCATCTTTCAGTGGTTGAGGTGGTTTCAGGTAGTCGGGGATGGGTTTTTGGTTGTTCGTGGTTTGGTTTGTCCATAGCCATCATCAACGAAACAGCCAACACCGAGGCTCCCACCACCTTCGGAAACCCACCATCTGGCTGGTTTGTCCATAGCCATCACCATCACCACCGTCTACCACCATCCTCACCACCACAGAAGCATCCCCACCACCGGACGTGACCACCAAGGAACCCACGACCACAGATTAATTCAAGGTGGTTTAGAAGACACATTTAGCTTGTGGGTAGTAAATAGTTTCTAAAAAGATTCAATTTTAGAAGACAATTAGAAGGCATTTTTTTTCCATTAAGATTCATGATTGATGTTAAACTTTTGTTATGTTAAATAAGTAAGTAATTTTGTATGTTTACAGTTGTTTTTTAGTTTGTTGATAAATTTAAACATGTGATGCATATTTTGATTTAATGTGATGGTATTATAATTTGTTTTTGTGTAGAATCGAGCTCGAGAAAGGAATCTTTGTGAATTAGTATCGGGTTTGGTTGAATTTAGCGATAATGATGTCAAGGTCTTACATTAATCTCTTTGAACTTGCTTCTGGTGATGCACCATTACCATCATCCGGTTTTAGTCGGGGTGTGAAAAAACTATCTCGTGTGGCAACCGTGCCTGGGATATTATAGGAACTAGATGATGAAGGTTTTAGCTCAGATGCGCCATCATCCGTTTCACAAGAACGGATGATCATTGTTGGAAATCAACTCCCTCTTCGGGTCAACAACGACCCGACGGAAGTTGGATATTCAGTTGGGATGAAGATTCCCTTCTTTTACAACTCCGAAACGGGCTTGGGGAAGATGTTGAAATCATGTATGTAGGTTGTCTTAGAGAAGACATCGACCCGAAAGATCAAGATGATGTGGCTCAACATTTGTTGGAAAATTTTAAATGTGTGCCCGTGTTTATACCTCCCGAGCTATTTAGCAAATTCTATCATGGGTTTTGTAAGCAACATTTAAGTTTCCCGTTATGCAACAAATCCAGATACCAAGATTTAATGAAAGGGTATGTGATGAAGCAGTGTGGGTAACAAGAACAGGGAGACATACAAAGTTTATGACAAAAAATGTTTGGCATGACATGTGTAGCAATGATCCTATAGTTAATTGGAAGTCTATAGTATGGTTCTCACAATGTGTTCCAAGACATTCATTTGTCCTGTGGTTGGCTATATTAGACAGATTGATGACACAAGAAAAGATAGCTAAGTGGAAACCAAATGAGATAACTGTATGAATAAGGGAAGTATATAGTAGAGTATCAGTCACTATAAGAAACAACAAGGACTTTCCAGCTAGACGCTAGCAGAGAATGGCCAACGAGTTCAGTGGCTTCTCTCTCGAATGTTGGCAGCCCTCGCTTCACGATTTTTTGCCAAAAGGATTTGTCAGGAATGATCTTGAGAAAACGCCCCTCTTGATTATATGGAGCAAGCTACAAAAACAAGTACATTAATTAAAACAACAAACAAGTACAAATTGCAAGACACAATACACTACACCAACAATCTAGAGATGCACTGAGAACAGGGCACAACAGAAACACACAAACAAGGCAACAAACAAAAAAAAACACTACAGACCTACTTGAGACTAAAACTAGACAAGAAAAAAGCTTCCATCAAGAATTCAAGATGCATGAAACTAAACTACATGACAACAAAAACCAAGGCCTAAACGTGTGCAGATTCCAAACTTTTACTCTTCACAAGCCAATCTCAGATGCCATCACATGTACTATACAAAAGCAATATCGACTTATCTTGGAAATAGGCTTTTATAAGACCTAAGCTTCAAAATAAGCCAAAACCACTTAAGCTCCAAAATAAGCTTAAACAAACACCCCCAAAGTAGCTTAAACCAACACAAAATCTCCACATATAATCACTGAACATTCTTGTTGTAAAGATAAATGCGATTAAGGAAATATTCTACAACACTTAAACAAGAAATGCATTGCAAAGTGCTAGCAGCCACTGTTTAATCAAAAAGGTCGCAATTTGGAGCCAAGAGACAAGGTGTTGACTAGTCACATCTTTAACACAAATAGACTATTTAAACATACAAATACATGTCACTAAACAAAATAAGTAACAAAAACTTCACTAATCTCATCCATAAATAAAATGACAATATAATTTCGTCACTACGAATAACAAAAAGCCTAAATCTCAATCAAATAAGACACTCGATATCTAACTTATAATACTACAACATGTTACCTTAACAGATGAAACAAAAAGTATCAAAAATTGGTTTAATATCAACAAAACTGTAAAAAAAACTAAATAAACAAGTTGAAACTTGTAATTTACTTAGATAAACCTTCACATAAACTTGTAATTTAATACATACAAAGTAGCTTAACACTATTTGACAAAAGCAGAACTTGATGGACAGCCGAATACCCTTATTAACCTCACTAGAACACGCACACATAATGATTTTAAAACCTTCACATAAACACAGCGTATCACGATACAGAGTAACATCTTACCCAACATGTACCATAGAAAAAATACATATAAATTCATGAATATAAAACACCTATCGATTCTTATCAGACTTTAACATTTGAAAACCGTATACCATGAAGCAAACCACGATTCAAAATTCACAAAACTGTTGTTAAAATACCTATAAAACACAAAAAAGAAAAGATAAAGGGGGTTTTTGTTTAAGCTTATTTTTTGGCTCACCAGCTTACGTAGCTTCGACTTATGTTTCCATAAGCCAAAATCTTCGACTTATCTTGGAAATAAGCTTTTATAAGACCTAAGCTCCAAAATAAGCCGAAACCACTTAAGCTCCAAAATAAGCTTAAACAAACACCAGCAAAATAGCTTAAACAAACACCCCCAAAGTAGCGTAAACCCTCCACACCAGCTAAGTAACTACTTCTTGTATAAATCATATAAATAATTCCAGTCATCGAATACGAACAACAAAAAGCCTAAATCTCAATCAAATAAGACACTCGATATCAGCTAACTTATAATACTACAACATGTTACCTTAAAAGATGAAACAAAAAGTAGCAAAAATTGGTTTAATATCAACAAAACTGTATAAAACTAAATAAACAAGTTGAAACTTGTAATTTAATAGATAAACCTTCACATAAACTTGTAATTTAATACATACAAAGTAGCTTAACACTCTTTGACAAAAACAGAACTTGATGGACAGCCGAATACCCTTATTAACCTCACTAGAACACGCACACATAATGATTTTAAAACCTTCACATAAACACAGCGTTTCACGATACAGAGTAACATCTTACCCAACATGTACCATAGAAAAAATACATATAAATTCATGAATATAAAACACCTATCGATTCTTATCAGACTTTAACATTTGAAAACCATATACCATGAAGCAAACCACGATTCAAATTTCACAAATCTGTTGTTAAAATACCTATAAAACACAAATAAGAAAAGATAAAGGGGGTTTTTGTTTAAGCTTATTTTTTGGCTCACCAGCTTACGTAGCTTCGACTTATGTTTCCATAAGCCAAAATCTTCGCCTTATCTTGGAAATAAGCTTTTATAAGACCTAAGCTCCAAAATAAGCCGAAACCACTTAAGCTCCAAAATAAGCTTAAACAAACACCAGCAAAATAGCTTAAAACTATATCCCAAAGATAATTTCACAACCGACCCAATATTAAAATAGGATCCCATCTATAACAAATTAGCTTAAATTTACAACTAACCGACCCAATATTAAAATAGGATCACATCTATATGGTCATTTTGATATACTATAACATGAAGAGTCATGAATCACTTTTTCGTATTATTCGTTTAACTGAGTAAAGGTAAACATATATAAGAATATATATATATATATGGATTTCGATCTCTTTAATATGTGTAAAAATAACACAAATATATCTTCCAAAAACAGTAGATAATCTTTAAATGAATTATTCCACTTACGAACAAACCCCGGATATCCATGTCCTGCATAGAATAGAAAAATTCTGTCATTAGCTTGTGTGGCTAACACCTTTCCACTCCCGCCTGTTATCATACTCTTATTACCAGCCAAGACCGCAAAGAAATTACGAAGGCTCAAGTTTTTCCCCGTATAATCCTACATTAGTAATAAAAATATTAAAATGATGGGGACTTGTAACGATGCAATTATATATATATATATATATATATATATATGAAACTATAACATATACCTTCGATATGCCACGATAAACATCCGGACCTTGCAGAGAGCTAACGATACATCCAGGTTTAAAGTTCATCGGATCGTGAGCGACATCATCAGGCATAAAAACAATAACATGATCCTTTTTCACTTTGCCCTTGATTAAAATTTGATATGCCCGGCATATGTCAGCCTGTTGTAGATAAAATGACTTAGAGCTAACTTAACAAAAAAAAAAGAAGAGACACATTTTGGGCTGCTACTTAATTGATTTTGGTCTTTGTGAAATCCTGAAAGCATTGGGCTAACTCTTGAAAATTTTAATTTGATTGAATTGAATCAGTTTTACATGTGAGCTGCAATTTGGTTATTTATTGGGCCAAAAGATACTATCAGAGTTGGTGTATTATTTTTTTCTATTTGGGCCAAATCAGATTGCAAAGAAAAGTTAGAATATTGGGCAAAGACAGACACTCAAGTATTCAACTCTCAACATATAGCTTTTTTAGACACTATTCTTAGAAAAAGGGTTTCAAGATTTTTTAATGTCATTCACTTATTTACATACACTAGTGTATGTTCTTATTAGTATTTGCATAGGCTGTTTTCTTCAAAAATAGCAAAGTTAAAATTATAATGGTAGATAGTTAAATGTATAACCTTCAAAGCATGCTGACTTTGGAATTCTATACAAATGTGTTTGGTCCAGCAGTATTGTGACTTATGATTCTCAAAAGGAAAGTTAACGCTTCGATCAAGCTTACTAAATGATGAATGTATCAATGAATCCATCTTTTACACCTATCTTCTTGTTAGATTATGTGTTTATTTGGTTAAGCTTAACCCATGAACCCCCAAGCGGGCAAGCGTTGACACGAACATCACACATTTAGTTAAACGGGTCAACCCAAAACTGACCCAACCCCGTCTTTTCTAATCCAGAGCCCGCAAGTATATAGTAATTCACCTGCATTGCATAATTTTTAAACCCTGGTGAGCCCGCCACCAAGACGGCCCATATTTCGCCATCGCGTGGCGGCAAGGCGAGCAGAATGGCAAGCAAGCCGATAACGAGCCCCAAGAGTAATATACACTTTCTCATCTGGAGAGATGAAAACAATAGAAAGTAGTTAAAAGGATGGTATGCAAATCCGCATAGTGCAAATCTAAAGAGATGTTTCCAGTGTACAATTAATCCTCTGCAAGAAGTAGAGTCAACTAATTTTGACTTTCTCTTGAGGGGTCAATAATAAGAATTTTAATATTTCGAATTCTCTCCTAAGTTAAATCTAATGGGTAAAACGTTAAAAATGTCAAAGTAGCTCGTTGACTTTCTATTGCAAGTTGTAATAAGTAACAAACCATAACATAAGTCTAAACAGAGTATGGTTTTCTGTATAAAAACCACATAAAGCGAAACAATAAATTAGATTCTATACAACGAAGAAACCACAAATGCTTTGTTATAATAAAAACCATATATGTAGTAAAACAAAAGGACTTATAATGCAAATTGATTTGGCCAAAATTTCAAAAACCCTTCTTAACAAGGACTTACCAGCTAGACGCTAGCAGAGAATGGCCAACGAGTTCAGTGGCTTCTCTCTCGAATGTTGGCAGCCCTCGCTTCACAATTTTTTGCCAAAAGGATTTGTCAGGAATGATCTTGAGAAAACACCCCTCTTGATTATATGGAGCAGGCTACAAAAACAAGTACATTAATTAAAACAACAAACAAGTACAAATTGCAAGACACAAGACACTACACCAACAATCTAGAGATGCACCGAGAACAGGGCACAACAGAAACACACAAACAAGGCAACAAACAAAAAAAACACTACAGACCTACTTGAGGCTAAAACTAGACAAGAAAAAAGCTTCCATCAAGAATTCAAGATGCATGAAACTAAACTACATGACAACAAAAACCAAGGCCTAAACGTGTGCAGATTCCAAACTTTTACTCTTCACAAGCCAATCTCAGATGCCATCACATGTACTATACAAAAGCAATATCGACTTATCTTGGAAATAGGCTTTTATATGACCTAAGCTTCAAAATAAGCCAAAACCACTTAAGCTCCAAAATAAGCTTAAACAAACACCCCCAAAGTAGCTTAAACCAACACAAAATCTCCACATATAATCACTGAACATTCTTGTTGTAAAGATAAATGCGATTAAGGAAATATTCTACAACACTTAAACAAGAAATGCATTGCAAAGTGCTAGCAGCCACTGTTTAATCAAAAAGGTCGCAATTTGGAGCCAAGAGACAAGGTGTTGACTAGTCACATCTTTAACACAAATAGACTATTTAAACATACAAATACATGTCACTAAACAAAATAAGTAACAAAAACTTCACTAATCTCATCCATAAATAAAATGACAATATAATTTCGTCACTACGAATAACAAAAAGCCTAAATCTCAATCAAATAAGACACTCAATATCTAACTTATAATACTACAACATGTTACCTTAACAGATGAAACAAAAAGTATCAAAAATTGGTTTAATATCAACAAAACTGTAAAAAAAACTAAATAAACAAGTTGAAACTTGTAATTTACTTAGATAAACCTTCACATAAACTTGTAATTTAATACATACAAAGTAGCTTAACACTCTTTGACAAAAGCAGAACTTGATGGGCAGCCGAATACCCTTATTAACCTCACTAGAACACGCACACATAATGATTTTAAAACCTTCACATAAACACAGCGTATCACGATACAGAGTAACATCTTACCCAACATGTACCATAGAAAAAATACATATAAATTCATGAATATAAAACACCTATCGATTCTTATCAGACTTTAACATTTGAAAACCGTATACCATGAAGCAAACCACGATTCAAATTTCACAAAACTGTTGTTAAAATACCTATAAAACACAAAAAAGAAAAGATAAAGGGGGTTTTTGTTTAAGCTTATTTTTTGGCTCACCAGCTTACGTAGCTTCGACTTATGTTTCCATAAGCCAAAATCTTCGACTTATCTTGGAAATAAGCTTTTATAAGACCTAAGCTCCAAAATAAGCCGAAACCACTTAAGCTCCAAAATAAGCTTAAACAAACACCAGCAAAATAGCTTAAACAAACACCCCCAAAGTAGCGTAAACCCTCCACACCAGCTAAGTAACTACTTCTTGTATAAATCATATAAATAATTCCAGTCATCGAATACGAACAACAAAAAGCCTAAATCTCAATCAAATAAGACACTCGATATCAGCTAACTTATAATACTACAACATGTTACCTTAAAAGATGAAACAAAAAGTAGCAAAAATTGGT
This sequence comes from Artemisia tridentata subsp. tridentata, assembly GCA_021014915.2. NCBI lineage: Eukaryota > Viridiplantae > Streptophyta > Magnoliopsida > Asterales > Asteraceae > Artemisia > Artemisia tridentata. Next base: position 14,482,713 of record CP139509.1, read on the forward strand.
TTAATATCAACAAAACTGTATAAAACTAAATAAACAAGTTGAAACTTGTAATTTAATAGATAAACCTTCACATAAACTTGTAATTTAATACATACAAAGTAGCTTAACACTCTTTGACAAAAACAGAACTTGATGGACAGCCGAATACCCTTATTAACCTCACTAGAACACGCACACATAATGATTTTAAAACCTTCACATAAACACAAGCGTTTCACGATACAGAGTAACATCTTACCCAACATGTACCATAGAAAAAATACATATAAATTCATGAATATAAAACACCTATCGATTCTTATCAGACTTTAACATTTGAAAACCATATACCATGAAGCAAACCACGATTCAAATTTCACAAAACTGTTGTTAAAATACCTATAAAACACAAATAAGAAAAGATAAAGGGGGTTTTTGTTTAAGCTTATTTTTTGGCTCACCAGCTTACGTAGCTTCGACTTATGTTTCCATAAGCCAAAATCTTCGCCTTATCTTGGAAATAAGCTTTTATAAGACCTAAGCTCCAAAATAAGCCGAAACCACTTAAGCTCCAAAATAAGCTTAAACAAACACCAGCAAAATAGCTTAAACAAACACCCCAAAAGTAGCGTAAACCCTCCACACCAGCAAAGTAACTACTTCTTGTATAAATCATATAAATAATTCCAGTCATCGAATACGAACAACAAAAAGCCTAAATCTCAATCAAATAAGACACTCGATATCAGCTAACTTATAATACTACAACATGTTACCTTAAAAGATGAAACAAAAAGTAGCAAAAATTGGTTTAATATCAACAAAACTGTATAAAACTAAATAAACAAGTTGAAACTTGTAATTTAGTAGATAAACCTTCACATAAACTTGTAATTTAATACATACAAAGTAGCTTAACACTCTTTGACAAAAACAGAACTTGATGGACAGCCGAATACCCTTATTAACCTCACTAGAACACGCACACATAATGATTTTAAAACCTTCACATAAACACAGCGTTTCACGATACAGAGTAACATCTTACCCAACATGTACCATAGAAAAAATACATATAAATTCATGAATATAAAACACCTATCGATTCTTATCAGACTTTAACATTTGAAAACCATATACCATGAAGCAAACCACGATTCAAATTTCACAAAACTGTTGTTAAAATACCTATACAACACAAATAAGAAAAGATAAAGGGGGTTTTTGTTTAAGCTTATTTTTTGGCTCACCAGCTTACGTAGCTTCGACTTATGTTTCCATAAGCCAAAATCTTCGACTTATCTTGGAAATAAGCTTTAATAAGACCTAAGCTCCAAAATAAGCCGAAACCACTTAAGCTCAAAAATAAGCTTAAACAAACACCCCCAAAGTAGCGTAAACCCTCCACACCAGCAAAGTAACTACTTCTTGTATAAATCATATAAATAATTCCAGTCATCGAATACGAACAACAAAAAGCCTGGGCTGCAGTCCCAAACACTCATTTATCATCCAAACAACCCATTACCTCCACAAACCGCATAACCACAGAACTATATAGCAAATAACTGCTACATAAACTGCTACATTTACGACCACATCATTGAGAAAATAATCTAATATTCAGTCCCATAAAACGTTAATACAAGAAATGCAGTAAAACTGATTTACACCAAACAAAATTTTCTATTCAAACGTTTAGTTTGATGATTTTACCAAATAACTATCTCTATTCATTTAGATAATTTACACAACACAAGTTTTTGCAAAATGGGTTAAAATCTTTTAACTAATAGTTTATGGTATATAGACGGATACACAAAGACAAAACACTTGAACCTTGAAAAAACTTGCTGTGTCTATCATAACCTTGTAAAAGTGTAAAAGTTTCTAACCTTGCTTTGTTTAGTCAAATAAACATCAAATAATACGAGAATTCACAAACAAAACAAAAGTCTAACATGTGTTTATCATTAATTCATTATTTCAACCTTCTACAACCTATTTATTTTCCATCCAACATCAACTATCACCATAAAATACGAACTATCTTCCTTCACCATTATAGAATACCAGATCCAAACAAGAAAAAAATAAAATAAAAATGAAAAGCATATACCCAAACACACAATATCAAAAGCAGATGTGAACCTAAACGCACTATTAGATTTAAAAGCAGATATGAACCTAAAATCCAAACATAAAAACCATATTTGAACCCAAAACAAACAATCAGATCATCCACACAAAATTCTAACCTGTGTTTATCATTATGAAGGTAGTCTAGTCCACAGACCATTGACAAGATAGAAAGAGTCGATCGCTTGAAAGAAATCAAAAGCCATGAGCTCGATCGAGAGTAGTGTTGAGCGAGAAAGATAAGCTTTGCTTGCAAGGGAGATGGGCGGCCAAACAAGGGATCGAGCTAGTCTGCTAGTGTGGATGTGTGTGTGTTAGCTAGAGTAAATGTAGGAGAGTTATGAGGAATAAGTAGACGAGTGGCTAAACAAATGACTAGTATGTTTTAGGGTTTTTAGCTTTCAAATTAAAAAGGGTGATATGTGTGTGTGTTTTAGAACAATGTTATAAGCGCAGAAGAAGAAATTAAGTGAAATGAAGGAAGGTGAGTAATGAGGTCCAACTACCCGTCTACAAAACCTTTATGAGTGAAGTAGATTGGTGGATTATTTTCATATTTAAAGCAAAAGCTTCTCACCTATTTCAAAGTATTATTGATGTTAGGCTGCTCACACTCGAACCTAAAATATCGGTCGGTCGATTTTCTTGACCGATTTGAACATCGGTCACCACCAATGTGTTGGTTTGAGCAAAAATCACAATCGGTCGTATTTTCGACCGATTTCCAAACTTTTTTTTTTTTTTTTTTTACTGGACTAGGTGGTAGTGGTTTAGCTATGCCTGTTGAAGTTGTGCAGTTTTGTTGGAAGTATAATTTAGTTAGGTTGCAAGAGTTGTTTAAGAGTGAAGAATGTGATGCTAAATTGAGGTTAGATGGTGATAGCAAGCCTTATGTTACTGATAATATGAATTATATTGTGGATTTGTAAATGATGGCACGTATATATCTTGCCTGCATGTACATTGCATGTACATGTATATATCCCAAAAGTACATATTTCTCAACACAACTTTTAGAATTGTCATTAAAAAACTGTGTATCTAATTATTAAAATCTTTTACTACGTATATAATACAAGAACTGTCATTCCTTATTTTTGTGATGTGAAAACTGATTTTTCTTTTGGATTAACTGATTATTTTTATTTATTTTTGTCATATCAGGAAAATAAGATATTGCAATTGATTATTTAAAGTCAAAATCAAATAAACCTTCATCAAAGTTATATCAAAACTAAATTATTTGTGCTACATTAAAATCAACCTAAAACACTCTATTAGAGCTACGGTTAAGAGAAATATTCTCATCACATAAGCACCAATTATAAGTCTAGCCACCATGAAACTTGAATAAAAACATATAAGGATCACTTGAAATCAAATAACCCAAATAGAAGCCTAGCCAACATAACCTATACCTTCAAAATCGGTTCATTTACAGTTAATGGTTCAAACTTCAAATTACCAATCATTTTTCAATTTTTAACTTGGCACCAACAGTCTTAATAATGAATTGTTTACCTTTTAATAAAACCCGACCCGACCGGATTCAAGTTAAAAGATAACATTTCTCAACATGTTTTGTTGCACCCCGTGACTACATATCCTGGCTCCGCCACTGTTAGATCCGGCTATATCCGGCCAAGACCCGAATATTCCACACTGACCAATAGTTGGCTCATCAAATTCCGGATATAACCGAAGGCGTAATATGATTAGATATGTGGAGCCCACTCTAACATTCATCTTGCAAGATAAAAGGGATGTTGTATTGAATAACGAGTATGGGTTTTCTGCTGAGAAGGTGAGAACACCTTGTGATGTTGGAAATTCTACTGGGACGTCATCTAATGTTGCGCAGCGTACATTGGCTAGAAAGGCATTGGATTGAAATCCGTATCGATCATTATGCAGGTCACTGAAGCTCCAAAAAATCATTCTAATGGATTCCATATCAAGTTTGACTTTACCAAAAGTCAAATTGGTTTTGTTATGCCAACAATCGTGTCTCCTTGTGATCTCAACTTGTTCGCAAACATGGTCTCATTCGACACTATTGATCAAGTGAATACGCACCACATTACATGCATTGTCCTTCCCTAGAAGTCAAAGTCATCAAATCTATGTTTTCTGGTCTTAATCCATCTTTGGTACTTTTTCATCATGAGGCAACAAATCAATGTAAATGGATTACTTAATGTTTTAACTATCTTCTGCTTTGAGATACTCATCTCCTTCCATATATATGTGTAAAACTTTGACATTTCAGATATGCTCGTAATTGGAAATCATAAACCGTTAACAAACATGTTATATTGACCATTCACACACAACAACGCATACTCCTAAAACGAACACATTAGTGATACCTGCCCTTGAAATTCTCAGATTTTCTCCAAAGTTCGAGAACTGATAAAGCGTCATCAAGAGTTACTGTACTTTTTAAGCCAATGTAATTTGCTAACTTCACATTGTTAACCTGTTTAACAACAAACAGAAACATAAAGTAGGCTTTGAAAAATGTTACGGGTGAAAAAAATGTTGACCAATCACACCCGTTACAGTCTAGAAACATTTAGTAGGCTAAAACATGTTACGGGTATTCAAGGGAGTAGATGCCAAATGAAAAGTTTAAAATTAATGACCAATCACACGACGTAGTACATAGTAAGGCTACGGATTGTAATCCTTTTAACAGCCAAAACTATCAACATGGGAACACTTATTCCGTAATCATATAATGTAAGATGCAATACGTCTAAAAGGTGACCAAATAGAATACAATAAATGAAAACCGTAATCAATAAAAGTAAACTACCTTTGGAATAGCATCAGGCGCTCGGTCACAAAAAACTGCGCGAACTTTCTGACAGTTATAGTACCAATTTTTCTGAAAGTGAAGTTGATCATCCATACTAGAAGCCAACCACCAAACACCCTGAAATATTTTCTTAATCGAAGATTAAAACGGCTTATATTTTCCATCAAGGTGACCAAAACTTACTCTTGTCACTAAAATACTCAACCCATATTGAATCAATCAACTCTAAAAAATACCTACCTTTTTCCCTAGCACCATTCAACGACACATGTGACAACAAGTGCTATACCTCCTGAGAATCGTAATCTAACGTCTTGTACTACACACATTCTCATGTTTCTCCCCATCCAGTAACGACTTCACAACCAGATGCTCCATATACACAATTTCAACCTCGTACACTTTCATATCTGTCCCACTTACCAACTTCTCCATATCTATCAAATTCCCATACCCTTTCCCAACTTCATCTAAACGCTTACACCAGTCACTAGTCCAAACAAATCCATCTTGACACAACCTGACAACCGTGAAACAATCTCGTCCCCTATTCGACAACTCCTCTAAAAGGAAACATAACAAACAAAAGACACTCGACTATCACTTCCCTACTCTCAACGCCAACTTTCATCTCATCACATATAAATGGTATTATACTAAGTTGTAAAACCTCGTGTAACGAAAAATGCCTCACACCTAACTTAGCTAGCATCTCAGTCACATTCTCAGTAAAACTATTCAAAAGCTCGTGATCCACGATACGCAGATTCGAGTAAAGCTTATCGAAGGCGCGAAACGTGCTTTTATCGATATCTAACCATATTACGCCTTCGGTTATAACAAATTCCGGTTGTATCCGGAATTTGATGAGCCAACTATTACGGTTATAACAAATTCCGGTTGTATCGATATCTAACCATATTACGCCTTTGGTCAGTGTGGAATATCCGGGTTTTGGCCGGATATAACCGGTTCTAACCGGACATAACCGGATACAACCGGTTCTAACCGGAAACAACCGGAGATAACCGGTTCTAACCGGACATAACCGGATATAACCGGTTCTAACCGGACATAACCAGATACAACCGGTTCTAACCGAAAACAACCGGAAATAACCGGAGACAACCGGATACAACCGGACATAACCGGAGATAACCGGTTCTGACCGGACATAACCGGAGATAACCGGATACAACCGGACATAACCGGTTCTAACCGGAGATAACCGGATACAACCGGACATAACCATATATAACCGGACATAACCTGATATCACCGGTTCTTGGCCGGATACTATGAGTACTGTTATTAAGCAAGATGAGAGCCAAGTATTGGTCATTGTGCCTGAGGTTTTGAGTGGTGGCTGTGAGGGTGGTTTATGTTTTTTAATCATGTATTTTAGTATTATTTCTAACTCCGAATTTATGTCGTATTTTTTGGTCTTTTTTAAAGTCATTCGTATAACATGAGCCCGTTTGGCCAGTGTCAGTTTAGCCCGTGCACGTTTGGCCCATGTCCGTTTGGGTTCTAGCCCGTTTGGCCTGTGCCCATTTAGCTCGTGCCCGTTTGACCCGTGTCCGTTCGAGTTCTAGCCCGTTTGGCCCGTGCCCGTTTGGCCCGTTGCCCGTAATATTTGTATAATGTGCTTTATTATTTGTATTAGTAACATTTAATGTAGGAATTGTGTTTAAGTTCGTTGTACAATATGTTTGATAACTTTTATTTCTTATGTAAATGGTGTTTTAATAACTAAACTAATTGTATTTATTGACCAATTAATTAATTGACTACATTAAATATTTTGACCAAATTAATAATGCTTTGTATTTTGTACATTAAGCTTTAAGACTTGTAAGTCTTAAAATTAAGATTGATGAGAAAGATCATTAATAGTGCTTTGTGTATTGTACAATAAGCATTATAGCTTGTAAGTCTTAATTTTAAAACCAAGAGGAGAGAGATTCATTTGTGCATTATATGTAATATAGATTACATCTATATGAATACCCATGCAAATCGACGTCGTTTAGAAACAAATAATTATATTTGCTAATTTGTAATTCTGGTGTGAAAGTGCAACACTTACGGGTTCAATTTGTAGTCATTGCGAGAAAAAAATCTATAGGTAAAAATGATAAATGATAAAAGTTTGGAGATTAAACTATATTTAAATTATCAGTAATTTATTGATAGATGTTGTTACCATTTTTAATCAATGGTACATTAGATATAATACATTACTCATTTTTAAGTTTTAAATTTCAAGAAAAATCGTTCGTGCTTTATATATAGTATAGATATAGATAAATCTCACCTCCCACAAACCTCATTCCTGCAGGATCGGGTATTGTTGTTGTTGATGTTATAGGATAAACTTATATAAAGTCGCAAGTATCAATATAAACTGAAAAATTGAGGCTTATCGAAATCAAATATGCTTCTAAGAACATTGTGTGCAATAACATAAGTCAAAGTGTCACCTCAATGTTTTCTCTCTTCACTTACTTCTCACTCTCATACCCAAAAACATTATCCCATTAGCCAAAATTCATATTTTGACCCAAAATGACCCGCCTCGTTGCCCAATTTGCAACAATGATCTCGAAACCGAGGTTCAATCTGAATATGTGACTTTCACTTTGTTAGAATGAAATAATATAGATGTTCAATAGATACAAACCACAAACTATCGTTAAAGGGTTTTTTTTTCTCTCTTTTTTTTTTTCTTTTCTCTCTCTGAAAATTATTTATTGAGTTCGTGTTTGTAAACTAGTTATATCCAAAGAGTTAATCTTGCTAAAAAATCAAAATTTTGCATTTTAATTACTCGAGCAAGTCGAGTCTCTCATATGTACACATCTAACTTTGGTACAACCTGAATCTTTTCACTAGATCTTAAAAAACTCCTTTGGCTAGCTTACAAGACTTTGATAGTTTAAGTTTATTGTTAAGTGATAACATAATATGAAAACCGCTTAATTAATGATTTGCATTTTGTGAATCAAAACCCAAACAAAACATGTTTCACGATATTCTATGGGATTTTAGTGATTAAAACCCCTCATGTTCCTTGTGGCTTTCAACGAGATGACATGTTAATGTTTTTTACTATGACTAAATTTACTATGGTCTAAATTTTTATTTAAGCACAGTTGACTAAAAGTGACTTAAGTTGTGGCCAAAATCTGAACTCGTCGCGAAGCTGTTTTAATATTTAAGAGGATACAAATACATTCTAAATAAACAATTTTGAATTACATAGTGAAAATGATAAAGGTCTAGAATCCCACATAGGTTAAATTGAAGAAATAATAAATTTCACATTTCAACTAGTTTTCCACTTGCATAGTTGCATGAATCTCTCTTTGCAATTAGTGTAAAAGGGAAACCAGCTATGTACAACAGTACAAGTGAGAAAGTTTGTATGAATTCTTAATTATTATATATATTTCACTTGTGTTTATTTTTTGGAACAAAGATTCAGAACGTCTTTTTTACAAAAATTGGGAGACATGATATATACTCGTGTTTTAACAAGTAAATCTAGTTTAAGAACCAAGATACGGAATAAAAAACCATAAAAAAGGTGTGTTGTTATGTTAGTAAAATGAGTATGAGAGTAAAAGAGGGTAGCAATAGTGTAACATTAGAAGAAGGAAAAAAAAATGGTCAACAAGTCATAGAAATTAGTACATGATATATAAGTTCTAATAGTTATGTTTAATATATATATATATATATATATATATATATATATATATATATATATATATATATATATATATATATATATATATATATATATATATATATATATATATATATATATATATATATAATGGTAACACTAGATCCCATTTATACTTAAGGAATAACCTTCATACTCTCTCAATTACTTGTTAGGAATATAAATATTCATGTGAAGACTCGGTCACCCCGAGTATCTATTTAGCATTCAGTTAGCTCGTAGGCTTATTAATATTAGTTTAGTATTATTATTATTAGTTTAGTTATAGTAGTATTTGTGGAGTGGGTCGGGTCTTTACCCTCTGTCAGCTCACTCGGGCACCATATATTGTATCTATAAATACCCCTCTCCACTAGGGAGAGGGTTGGAGCTTTCTCACTCTCTAATCTAATATTCACAATTTTCTCTCCATTCTCTCTCTCTAAAAGTTCCCCTTTTCTTTCTCTTAGATTCGATCCATCCACAAATCTAGTTGATGCGTGGTTTTGCGACCTTACAACAGGTTTTACCTCTCGAGGGATCTCAAGAGGCTTACAACCTCACCAGGCAGTATACCTGACCGATGTAGTATAGTGTAGTGGTAAGTACGGGGGATTGATCGTTCTCCACAGGGAATAGTGTTCGTTAGGTATGAAAGACTACTCTAATAGGTCTAAGGGTTGAGGAAGATTCTTTTTTTATGTTTTTATATTTTATGGAAAGCAAGTAAAATCTCGGGTTTGAAGGAGTGGGCGGAATTAGTTGCTAGTCAACTAACCCAAATAACTACAAATGCAAATAAAATAAATAACTGAAAATAAAATGTTGGTGAGAAACTTATGTGTAGAGAAATGTGTTTACTTAGATTTCCTTACTCCCTAACTATCTTTTACCGGTTGATTAGTGTGTATTAGTCGCGTGGATGACGGGTGTATTCCTTAATACCAATCGTGGGGTGGCGTACGTACTTCCCCAACTCTACAAGCTCCTACTTCACTCCTATGTCGAGCCGGCTAAGAAGCTCCTAACATGGGATCACTAGAATTCGCTTGTGCATTAAATACAACCATAAAAACCTTTAGTACGCATTTGGTTCATGTTTCTTAAGACGTTCAAGCAAGTTACCGAATAGGAAGTTAGCCAGTTTTCTTAAGCCTAACATAGATAAACAATCATCCAATACAACTAATAACACACTAATAACCAATAATCAATAGCTAGGTTTCATTAGATCTAAGCAAACACAAGATAAATCTAGCCTAACATGTTAAACAAAAGACAAGAACAAGATAAAATCAAACAACACATAGACATATTGAATGATTAATTGATAACTTATCTTTCAATGTAACATGGAAGATCTCAAGGCAAAAAGCCTTGAAAAAGATGCTAAAATCGTCTTAGGGTTTTCTCCCAAAAATTCCACACTAAGCTCTCTACACTAATGACAAAGAATTGCAAAACTATATATAGATTTTTACATCTGACGGCGTCACCTTATGGAGTGTGACGCCGTCCCCTCGCCGCTTCTAGGGTTCCCGGATGGCCTTCTTGACGCCGTCCCTCTTTAACTCTCCAAAATCCGTTCTGGCTTATCAAGGCTTGACGCCGTCAGCTCTTGAACGTGACGCCGTCCCTCTTTGATTTAAGCCGTGACGCCCTTGATCAGGTTAAAGCGTGACGCCGTCAGAATTCACATGCAATTTTCACTGGCTTATCATGAGTAAATTTCACGTCCACCTTTTCTTGCCAAGCCATGACGCCGTCCAGAGTAAAATCTGACGCCGTCAAGGGTAACTTTTAGCCGATTTTTGAGACTTTGTCGTTTTCTTCACTTTTATGCTCCAAAAATGTCCAAAATGCCTCCTTTTCCAGATTTCTTCCCAAAAGTACCTAAAATGACAAAAGGAACGATTTAGGGCAATATTTGATCAAATAAATACGATTTAGGGCTTAAATGACCCCTTAAAAGCGGTACACTTTTCGCTTCATCAAATACCCTTACACTTGAGATTTGCTTGTCCTCAAGCAAATGCGCTTTTATTCTAATCAAAATACAAGTTAGGGGTCATTTAACGCAAACATAAAAGTAATTACAACAAATAATCGTTCCACTTCAATCATAATAAGCACGGAGATTATAAACTAGCACCTCACAAGTAGTGTTTAGATACTCACATCTCTCAAGTGTCATCAAAATAAATCTCATAAATGAAAACGGATAATATCTCTCACTACCTGTCATAGCAAATAGATTACCATAGGCTTGGGAAAGGATCGAAAACCTCCTCCACTAGGCGTAAGCACCAAAGATAAACTATCAAAGAGGGCTTTTACATGGGTTATAACGTTAGGTGTAGGGAAAAGGAAAACACGGTTTTGTTGGATAAAGGATATTTTACTGGTGGCGAGTTAAAGATCTTGATCAATTACATGTACTATACAATGTTGCTAAGCCAAGACTCGACTCAATCTAAGCTAATGAAAGAAAATAACAAAAACATAAAACAAACATAAAATAAAACGGGATGGTAGTCCGTATGTTTTTTCTACTTTTTCTTTTTCTCTTTTTTTTTTTTTTTTTTTTTTTTTTTTTTTTTTTTTTTTTTTTTTTTTGCATACATTCTTGCCCTACCATCCAAAATAATACATCATAGGGGCGTTGCATTCCCCTTACACTTGAATTTTTACATAACTTTACAAATAACTATTCTAATGACTCGAATTAGGATAATTGAAAAACTTGGAGTACTTTTAAAATATTTAGCACATATGGGGGTAATAAATGATGTTCTTCCCCATTACTCCATTATACTAGTACTTTACCCATGAGTCCCAATCGTCCCAAAACAATATGTACAAGGATATGACTCGACTTAGCAACCATGTAATCAATTAGATAATTAACTTGGGTTTAAACAAATGTTGTAACAATAATGCACTGAAAATGAGTGCATACAAGGTAGGCTAAGGCGATTTGGGTGTACATTTTAGTGGGGTGTAACAAATTCTTCCTTTAAGTAAAATGCTTAAAGGTCGAAACGAAAAGATAGGCTCTGAGGGGTGTACTAGGGGTATCGTGTACTAAAAATGAGTACAACGCAAAGGGTGTGGGAGAATTACTTGACCAATGTAGCCAAAGTAATTATAACAAAAACACAGGTGTAAAACAATGGGTTAATCCTAATGCCTCTTATCATGTAGTAAATCTAACTACACGAATGTAGTCTCACTTGTGGCCTTGGAATGGTCCTAACGCAAGTTCTAGAATCTAAGTGCTACCGGTACACACATCATAGCATAAATGCTTTTCCTACCAATTCTAGGGGTGAACCTCACATATTTGGGGGTGGAAAATTTTTTAGTGGTACGGTTTTTGTGCTAGTCATATAACTCCTATCCGTGAGACGCTCATTAAGATCAAAGTTTCACTCCTATATGTTGTAAAAAAATTTAAATTTGGCACTAAAATTACCCTATCAGGTATTTATCTCAGTTTTTATTACACATCTACTATTAAACAAACAAAAATCAAGCGTAATAGCATTCTCTAAAATCGTACTTTTACCCTCCCCTTACACTTAAGATGAACATTGTCCCCAATGTTCAAATAACAAGATGTAAAAGCATAAAGTAAAAGAATGAAATCAAATACTCCCCTGATTCGCTCGGTGGATAATGAAATAATACGGTTAAATCTTCTTCCAAAGTAATGTTGAAGCTCCATGACTAGTGCATCGCCAAAAGCTTGATTCAAAAACATTTCCTTGTCCAAAATAACCTGTTAAACCTGAGAAAACAAACACGAAAACCTGCATAACATCGGCGGGATAAAATCTATATATAAGGATATAATGCTTGTGGAATGATAGTTTTGCAGATTCCTGGAGATTATAAGTTGGAGATTTTAATAAAAACCTTTTTTAAAACAAAACTTTCAAAAATTTCTGAAAATTAAATCTGACGCCGTCAGGTTATAAATCCTGACGCCGTCAGAAATGACCTGACAAAAATTTTCATTTTAAGTTTCCGGAAAATTTCTGGAAAAACCTTTACCTTACTTCCTGGAAATCCTGCAAAACATCATTATGACTCGATACAAGCATTTGACTCAAACACACACTAATATGTATGTTAATTTATTATTATTACGATTCATGTTAATTTGTGTTCTAATAAACCGATTTAGATTTCCCTTACACTTATCTCTTGCAAAATACCTTTATATGTAGTTAAGACGAAGTTAAAAACAAAATAAATCATTTTCACAAATTAGTTTTTAACATGAATCAATAGGAATAAAAATTAAACATACATACGGAAACAAATAAAAACAAACAAACAAACAAATAAACACACAAAGCAAATAAATAAAATAAAGCTTGGGTTGCCTCCCAAGAAGCGCTTTTCTTTATTAACGAGTCTTGTAGCTAGACTCAAAGTCACGTACATTACGTCACTTCTTCATCAAAAGTTATATCTTCCTCATTGATCATCTCATTACCATTCTCTTGATAATGCTTGACTCGTTGTATATTTACAGTGAATTCTCTATCTTCGTCGTCAATCAACACAACGGCTCCGGTTTTAGAGGAGCTCCTTACGGTAAAGGGTCCATACCATCTAGATTTAAGTTTTCCAGGAAATAGTCTTAAGCGAGAATTATATAATAAGACCTTGTCTCCTTCTGAAAACTCCTTTGGTCTCTTAATCCGTTGGTCATGCCATCTTTTTGCCCTTTCTTTGTATGTAATGGAAGATTCATAAGCCTCTAATCTCAATTCATCGAGCTCTTGGAGCTGTAAGAATCTATTTGTTCCCGCGACCGTATAATCCAAATTACAAGCCTTAAGTGCCCAATATGCCTTGTGTTCCAGTTCTACTGGAAGGTGGCATGCCTTGCCATATACCATACGGAACGGGGTTGTCCCGATTGGCGTCTTATAAGCGGTTCGAAATGCCCACAAAGCTTCATCGAGCTTAAAAGACCAATCTTTTTGGTTTTGATTAACCGTTTTCTCCAATATTCTCTTTATGGCTCTATTAGTGTTTTCGACTTGACCGTTGGTTTGAGGATGGTAAGCGGTGGAGAATCGGTGAGAGACTCCATATCTTTTCATAACTTTCTCCATTTGCGAATTGCAAAAATGGGTTCCCCTGTCACTAATAAGAGCCTTCGGAATTCCGAACCTAGCGAACAATTTTTTTAAGAAATGAATTACTACCCTAGCATCGTTAGTCCTAAGGGCTTGTGCTTCCACCCATTTCGAAACATAATCGATGGCCACTAAGATGTATTCATTCCCACCTGAAGATGGGAAGGGTCCCATGAAATCAATTCCCCAAACATCGAAAACCTCACAAACTTGTATGTAATTCTGTGGGGCTTCATCCCTCCTAGAGATATTCCCAGCTCTTTGACATGCGTCACAGGTTTGTATCATTCCCTTCACATCACGAAATATTGTAGGCCAATAGAATCCTGCGTCGAAGACCTTTCGTGCAGTAGTGTTCATTCCGTGATGTCCTCCCGATGGACCGGCATGACACTCTTTCATAATTCTGACAGCCTCTCTTTCCGAAACACAACGCCTGATTACCTGATCCGGACACCTTCGGAATAAGAATGGTTCATCCCAAAAGTAGTACTTTAATTGATTAAAGAACCTCCTTTTTTCATGCCTGCTCATATGCTCAGGAATGACTCTACTCGCCAGGTAGTTAGCATAATCCGCATACCAAGGTTCAGAATCATTTATTGACATGAACTGCTCTTCAGGAAATGTTTCCCGAATCTCACTCTTGTCAGATTCAGCGAGGCTGGGGTTTTCGAGACGAGAGAGATGATCAGCCGCAAGATTCTCTGCTCCCTTCTTATCACGAATTTCAACATCGAACTCTTGCAATAGTAGGATCCAACGAAGTAACCGTGGTTTAGCATCCTGTTTAGCGAAAAGATATCGAATGGCTGAATGATCCGTAAAAACAACCGTTTTAGAAAGGACCAGATACTGGCGAAATTTATCAAAAGCGAATACCACGGCTAGTAATTCCTTTTCAGTGGTAGTGTAGTTTTCTTGAGCAGGATTCATGGTTTTGCTAGCGTAGTATATTGGCTGAAAGTGTTTGTTAAGCCTTTGGCCTAATACTGCTCCAACAGCATAATCACTAGCATCGCACATGATTTCAAAGGGTAACTCCCAGTTAGGGGTAACCATAATTGGAGCTTGGGTAAGTTCCTGCTTCAATAGATCGAATGCGTCCTTGCACTCTTGAGAGAAGTCGAACGGGGCATCCTTCATGAGCAACTGAGTCATTGGTTTAGCTACCTTTGAGAAATCTTTAATGAATCTCCTATAGAAGCCAGCATGACCTAAAAAGCTACGGATTGCTTTGACAGTCGTCGGATAGGGAAGTTTGGATATAGCTTCAATTTTTGCCCGATCTACTTCAATTCCACTTCCTGAAATTTTGTGCCCTAGCACAATCCCCTCTTTTACCATAAAGTGGCACTTTTCCCAGTTTAGAACCAAGTTGGTCTCCTCACAACGTTTGAGCATTTTCTCAAGGTTAGCAAGACAGCGATCAAAAGAGTTTCCAAAGACTGAAAAATCATCCATGAAGACCTCCATGCTGTCTTCCATTAACTCATGGAAGATTGCCGTCATGCAGCGCTGGAAAGTGGCGGGGGCGTTACATAGTCCAAAGGGCATTCGCTTGTAGGCGAAGGTGCCATAAGGGCATGTAAACGTAATCTTTTCTTGGTCCTCAGGAGCGATAGGGATTTGGAAATACCCTGAGAACCCATCTAGGAAGCAGTAGTACTCATGCCCTGCTAGCCTTTCCAACATTTGGTCGATAAATGGGAGAGGGAAATGATCCTTTCGGGTTGCATCATTTAACTTCCTATAATCAATGCATACACGCCATCCAGTTACCGTTCGTTGAGGCACTAACTCATCCTTATCGTTCTTCACCACCGTCATTCCTCCTTTTTTTGGTACAACCTGTACAGGACTTACCCATGGACTGTCCGAAATCGGGTAAATTAGCCCTGCATCTAGGAGCTTAATGACTTCCTTCTTTACGACTTCCTTTATGTTGGGATTTACTCGCCTTTGAGGTTGCACGGTGGGTTTATAATCCTCCTCCATGAGGATTTTATGCGTGCAAAAGGTAGAGTCAATCCCCTTGATATCGGCTACACTCCATGCTATAACTCCTTTATATTTTTTTAAAACTCCTAAGAGTTTATCCTTTTGTTCACTTTTCAAAGAAGAGCTTATGATTACCGGAAGTTGATCTTTTCCTTGAAGGAAGGCATATTCAAGGTTGTTCGGGAGTTCCTTGAGTTCTAACGTGGGTGGCTCGATGATGGAAGGTTTAAGTTTGTTCTCGGGTTTACGAAGCTCAAGCTGTTCGATTTCTTGTCTGGGATAGAAGGAGACTGCATTCACATCCATAGTCTTCTCCTCCTCTAAGATGGGTAAGAAAGCTTCATCTCGCAACCAACCAGCTTCCACCTGTTCATCTACACAATTGTCAATCTCGTCGGATAGTTCATTGATTTCTCCGATGAAATATAACTGATTATCTGCCTCGAGAGAAAGATTCATTGTGTCTTTGATGTCGAAGGTTAAGCTATCGGCCCCCACTCGTAAGGTTAGTTTGCCGTCATGAACATCAATAACAGCACGAGCAGTTGCAAGGAATGGTCTTCCTAGAATGATGGGCACAAGATCGTCTTCTTCCATTTCTAGGATGACGAAGTCAACTGGAAATTTGAACTTCCCTACCTTAACCAGCACATTCTCGCATATTCCTAAGGGGTATTTGACTGATCTATCGGCAAGTTGGATGCTCATACGGGTTGGTTTCAACCCAGAATACCCTAGCTTGAGGAACACGGAATGCGGCATAAGATTGATGCTTGCTCCTAAGTCGGCTAAAGCATTCTTGACTGAAAGAGATCCAATTGAACAGGGCAAGGTGAAACTACCTGGATCGTCCACCTTCTTTGGTAGCCCTCGTTGAGTCACCACAGAACATTCCTCTCCTAAGGTTACGAGACCCTCGAGCCCTTTTCTGTTGGTTAGCAACTTCTTGAAGTATGTACTATATTTGGGCATATGGTAACATGCATCAAGAAGGGGTATTGTGACGACCGAATTCCTCAAATATGACAAGAATCTTTTATTATCGTTTTCGACCTTTTGATTCTTGAGACGGGACGGGTATGGGACTTTAATGGGCTGTTTGGTTGGAGTAGGTGGAGAGTGAGTTACCGGAGGGGTTTGCTCGGGATTCTCATCGTTCACATTATCTTCCTCCTCATGAGGGGTGTTGGGCTCCATGACGTTAGATGGTTGAGCTGGGTAGGGTGGATCCTTAGTAGTTGTTCCAGCACGAGTGGTGATGGCGAGTAAGGGATCTCTTTGAGGTTCGCCAAGGCTGTCGAGAGTGGCGTTGAGCTCTGCGAAATTGGCCCTCACGTTGTTTTGTTGGCTAATGATAAGGTTGTCGAGACCATTTAGTTGCAGATTCTTTTCAAACGTGAAATGCCCGAGATCATCCTCAAAAGTGCTCCTAACCTTATAGTCAGGATATTCTCCTCCTCCCTCTTCTCTCACAAGATTTCCCCAAGGGGTGAAATCATTGTTTTGGTAGAAAGTTAAGAGCGAAGGATCATCGAAGATGTCGTGGCTTGACAAGCATGCTTGTTCGGTGGTGGTATCCTCCTCGCATTCCTCCACTTCATGCGGGCCACCACATTGATCACAGATCAAGTATGGGTTTGATAACAGCTTAGTTGGTTGCGACTTGTCTAGATAAGATACCTGATCATTCAATCTACTCACCCGGTTAGCAAAAGGAGGCTCTTTCATGATCTTGGAAACGCTCATGATCGAATCGGGTTCATCTCAGGTATCGTCTTGATCATTCGCGTATTCCTCAATTCTATTCCATCCTTCCTCAACGCTTAGTTTGGCTATTTTTCCTTTTGATGAATTATTAATGCCCAATTGGTCGTTTTTGGAGACACTGTCATAAAATATTTGGACAAGAAGCCAGAGTTCAATGCCATGATGAGGGACTTGTCTAATTAGATCCTTGAATCTAACCCAAGATTTGTGAATAGGTTCTGCTGGTCCAACATGGAAGCGGAGGATTTCGTCTCTCAACATTGAAGTTCTCCCTATGGGAAAGAATTTCTCATAGAATTTTGAGATAAGATGTTCCCATGTGAAGATGGATTCGGAAGGAAGTTGTTTATACCAGTCTCCGGCTCTTTCATGAAGGGTGAAGGGAAAGAATCGAAGCCGGGAGGTATCTCTAGTAGCCCCATCCGTATGGAGGGTATCCACTATTTTCAGGAAGTCCTTGATGTGTTGGATCGGATCTTCAGTTTTCAATCCGTGGAATTTGCATACACTTTGGACAAGCCAGATATCGGTTGCACGCAAGACCCCATCCGTGCGTTCATTTGGAAAAACGATAGCATTGGAAAAACCACGAGGGGTGGGAGAAGAGTAGTCCTTGAGACATTTAGGGATTAGGATTTCGGGAACTTCCATATCGTGATTGGGTTGAGGGCTAGGAGGTGTAGAATGATGATTGGATTCTTCCTCGGAGAGGGCATCATCAAAATTGATCGTGGATGGTTCAGCCGCTTGGTGGAGTCGCCTTAATTTATGCATTTCCCTTTCGGGTTCAGCATAGGGTGTGGCAAGAGTCTTTATCGAGCTTCGGCTCCTAGTGATTCTAAGATTAGGGGGGTCATCATCCACAATTAGGGAATATCCTCCTAAAGTGCGGGCTCTAGGAGGTTGTGGTGGTTGTTGTGGTGGTGGGATGTTGGGATCAAGGATATTACCATCTTCCATGATGTCGAATGGTAATGGTTACGAACAAAGAAACGAAGAAAATAGATAGACTAAAGAAAACCTAGAAAAATAAAACAAAAATCTCACTAGAAAGGAATCTAGTGAGTAGACCTATAAAATAAAAATTCAACCTAAACAATAACTATTCCCCGGCAGCGGCGCCAAAAACTTGATGCGTGGTTTTGCGACCTTACAACAGGTTTTACCTCTCGAGGGATCTCAAGAGGCTTACAACCCCACCAGGCAGTGTACCTGACCGATGTAGTATAGTGTAGTGGTAAGTACGGGGGATTGATCGTTCTCCACAGGGAATAGTGTTCGTTAGGTATGAAAGACTACTCTAATAGGTCTAAGGGTTGAGGAAGATTCTTTTTTTATGTTTTTATATTTTATGGAAAGCAAGTAAAATCTCGGGTTTGAAGGAGTGGGCGGAATTAGTTGCTAGTCAACTAACCCAAATAACTACAAATGCAAATAAAATAAATAACTGAAAATAAAATGTTGGTGAGAAACTTATGTGTAGAGAAATGTGTTTACTTAGATTTCCTTACTCCCTAACTATCTTTTACCGGTTGATTAGTGTGTATTAGTCGCGTGGATGACGGGTGTATTCCTTAATACCAATCGTGGGGTGGCGTACGTACTTCCCCAACTCTACAAGCTCCTACTTCACTCCTATGTCGAGCCGGCTAAGAAGCTCCTAACATGGGATCACTAGAATTCGCTTGTGCATTAAATACAACCATAAAAACCTTTAGTACGCATTTGGTTCATGTTTCTTAAGACGTTCAAGCAAGTTACCGAATAGGAAGTTAGCCAGTTTTCTTAAGCCTAACATAGATAAACAATCATCCAATACAACTAATAACACACTAATAACCAATAATCAATAGCTAGGTTTCATTAGATCTAAGCAAACACAAGATAAATCTAGCCTAACATGTTAAACAAAAGACAAGAACAAGATAAAATCAAACAAACACATAGACATATTGAATGATTAATTGATAACTTATCTTTCAATGTAACATGGAAGATCTCAAGGCAAAAAGCCTTGAAAAAGATGCTAAAATCGTCTTAGGGTTTTCTCCCAAAAATTCCACACTAAGCTCTCTACACTAATGACAAAGAATTGCAAAACTATATATAGATTTTTACATCTGACGGCGTCACCTTATGGAGTGTGACGCCGTCACCTCGCCGCTTCTAGGGTTCCCGGATGGCCTTCTTGACGCCGTCCCTCTTTAACTCTCCAAAATCCGTTCTGGCTTATCAAGGCTTGACGCCGTCAGCTCTTGAACGTGACGCCGTCCCTCTTTGATTTAAGCCGTGACGCCCTTGATCAGGTTAAAGCGTGACGCCGTCAGAATTCACATGCAATTTTCACTGGCTTATCATGAGTAAATTTCACGTCCACCTTTTCTTGCCAAGCCATGACGCCGTCCAGAGTAAAATCTGACGCCGTCAAGGGTAACTTTTAGCCGATTTTTGAGACTTTGTCGTTTTCTTCACTTTTATGCTCCAAAAACGTCCAAAATGCCTCCTTTTCCAGATTTCTTCCCAAAAGTACCTAAAATGACAAAAGGAACGATTTAGGGCAATATTTGATCAAATAAATACGATTTAGGGCTTAAATGACCCCTTAAAAG
Source organism: Artemisia tridentata subsp. tridentata (assembly GCA_021014915.2). Lineage (NCBI taxonomy): Eukaryota > Viridiplantae > Streptophyta > Magnoliopsida > Asterales > Asteraceae > Artemisia > Artemisia tridentata. The sequence continues at coordinate 14,502,915 of CP139509.1, forward strand.
CGGTACACTTTTCGCTTCATCACTAGTGCTTGTGTTATGAATTCAAGTATCCTACAATTGGTATAAGAGCCATGGTTAGGTTCGATTGATTTTGTGTGCTTGGATTCGTGGTTCCTATTTTTCTTGTTTCTCATTCTTTTTGGTGCGTACATCATTTATGATTGCTGTTAATATTTTTTGGTTGTTCGCATGTCACAATTTGTTTACAAGTCTCATTGTGATGTTGGGCTTTAATTGTTCATGGGCTTTAACTGGGTTTCATTCACTTGTTTTGGTTTGATGTCTTATATTTTGTCCGAATTGGTTTATACGGAAGTTTTTTTTTGTTATGGTTTGCACCACTTTAGATTAGTTTAAGTGTTTAAGTGAAGGTTGTTGTAGTAATCGTAGTTTTTGTTGTTGTTTGTCACACAATTGGTCCAAATTGGTTTTACGTTTTTACTGGTCGGTTGAATTGTTTCATGGTGAAAAGTTCTTGGTCGCATTTTTTTTGTCAAAAGCTGCTGTTCTTTGGTGGTGAAAAATTGTTCTTGGTTGCATTTGTGTCAAAAGGTGCTCCTGGTTGCGATTTGAGGCCTTTGATGTTGGTATGTGTTGCGATTTTGTGTGTGTCAATTTTGCTGCTTGGACAGTAGCTTAAACGGTATAACAACAAAAGCAGGGAAAGAGACAGTTATGTTCTTTTGTAGTGTGACTGACAGTGACTTGTGATTTGGTGTGTTTCAGTTTGTTGCGATTTGAACTGAAAAGGAAAAAGTGACAAAAAAGTGAAAGTGACAGCGTCTGTCTCGTGCATTTTTTATTTTTTATTTTTTGTCAGCTTGAGGTTGCGATTATGTGAGTTGCACTTTGGCCAAATGAAGTTGCGATTTGAACACTAAACACAATTTGTGACTTAAGTTTAAACACAGTCATCTAAAGTTGACTTAATTCAACAACCTACAACAACATCAGTCACTTGAACAATCAACAACAAATCCATTGTATTCGAATTTACAACAACAAATTACACAAACAAATCCAGTTTCAACTTACAATTTCACTCGGTGTAAACAGAATCAGATTTTTCGTGTAATACCCCAAAGCAGTAAAACAACAAAGCAAAATCCAATCCGAGAAAAAAAATTACAAAAACAAATTCATCTTTTTTTTCTTTCTTTTCTTTTTCACAAAACCTAATCTAATTACAATCCATGATCATACCTAACAGCTAACCTTCATCATATTCATCTCCACTTCTAAGTTATTTTCAATATCTGAAAACTCAAAAGAAGAACAATAACAAAAGTGTTATCATTCTCTTCTTCCTTTCGGTTTCGAAATCACAACCCAAGAAAAACAATCAAACCCAACCGAGACCTACTGGTTGATCTTGAAGCCATTGGGGCTCCCTGGATGTTCGTTGTAAAAAGAACTGCGTATTTGTCGTGTTGTGTTCGGATTGAAGAGGGAAGAGTAGGGTAGTTGAGTAGATAATAGTGGTGGCTGCGTTTTTTTTGTTACTTTTGGATTAGGGTTAGATATAAGTGTGATTTGTGTTATCTTTATTCTCGAAAGATTAGGGTTAACCGGATTTGGGATTGGGCCATGGTAACATTGACTGTAGGAGTGGATCTTATTATTTTTGTCATTGGGCCTAGTTGGTCGTCATATGCAATTTTGAGGGGGAGAAGCGTGAATAAACTATATGGTGATTGAGAGTTGAGAAATGGTCATACGAATATTCTTGTTTCTGACTACTCTCATTTAAAGGCTTCATACTTGCTCTATGCGCATTGAGACGTCAGGTGGATCTACTTCCATCAGATGCAATTTCGAATGCAATTTTTGAGGGGGAGAAGTGTGAACAGTGGATTAACCTCATATGCACTTGTTCAATCAAAAATGGCACCCTCATATGCAATTTTTTAAGGGGGGAAGTGTGAACAAGTGAGCGAACTAACAATCACTTGTTGGGCATCTAATTGTGACTACGGAATTGATCAGGTATCACTTATTTGGGGTTGAAGTTGACTTTATCAAAGGCGTGATCTTACTCTATCTTGAAGTCGGGGTTGGTTGGATGCATGACCTTCAATGATAACTTGCTCGTGCTTAAGATTTAAGTTGAAGACTTAGGTTATCTAGTTACTAGTAGTTGGGGCAACTATCACTTAAAGGAGTTACTTTGCAGTACTCAGTGTCACACGCCGATGACGTTATGGATAATCGTAAGAGGTGTTAATGTCTCATACCTTGGTTGGGTATTGAGTATTTAGAGATTTGCTTGGAGCATTAATTCTCTACACCGTTCTTCCAACATTAGGGCAAGCTTAAGTCATAAGAATGGGGAATTCTACTTCAGTGTCAAGTTTGGTATATCGGGTTTGTTCCATCAGTCATCTCGTCAAATAGCCTACTTGAGGGTTGGTAAAGATGGTCAGAGACAGTTTCAGTAGCGGTTGATTCTCACAGAATACATTTAAGCCAATTTTGTTCTTCTCACAAGATATCAAGTTTGTGCGTAAAATGTGTTGTTGATTCTAAGGTATCAAAACTAGCAAGGGGGAGGGAGATATACATTTGAATGCACAACGAGTACACGTGATGAACTTTATACTTCTTCTTAGTTGAAGTCATTCCGGGAAGACAAATGTGATAACCGCAGAGAAAATCAGTGTTTTAACTCGTTCCTTTGGTGTATCATTCCAACTACGTGGGGGAAGAGAAAGTCAGTTTCTGATGATAAAAGAGGTACACAATTGTATGATGGTTCCTATGGTTAGTCGGTATCCTACTGAAGGAAATGTGGACATCCGGTACTCAGTTGCATTTATGGTACTGTCTTGGTGTTATCATGTCGACTACATACGGGATTGAGTGTGTACTTCAGGTTTCTGGGCTTCATATAAGGAGACTGGCTGCATCACTTCAACTATTTGGGGGAAGTGGTCTCTGGATACTGTTGGTACGCGTTACTTCAGTCTTCAGCGGGAAGAAATGTGAGAAGAAGTATTCAAGTATGAGATGATTCGTTGCAGATCTACTTGATGATCCCTCGATCGAAGAATCTCGACGGTTATTCTTAAAAGGAGCAGCAATATTAAATGGGGTTTGCCATGATTCCGCTGTACACTTACCTTATGAAAGCTTGAAAGAGAGCTTGGAAACTGCTCAAAAGGAAGATTTTCAGTTTAGGGGGAAGCTGTCAAAGCTTCAAACTGAGAAGGCTCAAGTTCAGACAATTATTCAGGAGCCTCGAAAGCTTTGGTGGTGAAAGTTTAAGAGATGTTGACTACAGATGTCTACCACATACTGAACGTATCCTCATTTTGGTATTCATGTCATCATCTTCATAAACTGAATAATATAGTTTGTACATATCTTAAACTAAACTGTAAATAGAAAATTATAGAACCACAAAATTGTAAATAGAAAATTATAGAACCGCAAAATTGTAAATAGAAAAATATTAAAACCAATTAAAAACCATAAAAATCAGAAAAATAGAAAAGATCAAAAATAGTTGTTCTAGGCATGTCTTCTGTTTATCGATAACATTTACGGTCTTAGAAATGTCATTCAATAATAACACGGGACTTTAAATGAAGCTCGAGCAGAAGTTATACAAACTGGTTAAAACATGTCTAAATGGCTTGCTATTACTTTAGATAGCAACCCACGCTTCAAAATGGGGAAAGCACGTCGCCAAAAAGACAGTTGTTCCTCTCACTGGGTGATGTTCACCCGGGCATGGATTACTTCATATCCGTGCATCACCGATCTAATGTACGTTTCAGTGCATCATTTCTTGAAAAGGAAGAGAAATCTTCTTTGTATGCAAATAGTTTTCTTTCTATGATTCTTCTGAAAATTATTTGTAAGACACTTGGTGATTACGTGTTGTTTGAAATTCTTTTAGTCTTGGATTGTGCATAAAATTTGTCACTCAATCAATGACTACAACTCTTTAACTAGAATACGGGTCATTGATTGAGGGGGAGAGTGTATTCAAATTTTATTTCATCAAACGGGTTTCTTGGTTAACTCATAATTCTTTGAAAAGGTTTTGTAGTTAATGGGGTATTAGTTGAAGAGGAATTTACTATGCTTTATATCCATTGGCCAAATGTGTTAATTGTTAGAAAGTTTAGGGCATTATGTGCAATTTGTATATAGTATCCTAGCTTTATGTAACTATAAGGTCCATTTGTGTCAATCTGGAATCCTCGTTTAATTCCCTAAATACTTTAAAACTCAAAATCTAAGAGAAGTTAGAAAACCCATTGTGATTGATGTTATTTAATACTCCTATGGCATTTGTATGATCTGAATGAATGAGTTTCAAATGTTGTTTGACTCTTGTTAGTCGATTGCTGCTCAATTGTTGTTGATATAGTGCATATGTTCTCTCAGGATTCGCTTAGGTATATAGTTATCATGTTAGAATCTTGTCCCTAAGACCCTGAATTGAATGTTGAAATATGAGTGAATTGCCATGTTCATGATTGCTAATTGCTCTTCATGCTAGATAGTGGTTTGACGTACTTCCTGATTGTGGTTTGATTATGAGATGAACTTGGTATTATGATGTGGCAAGCTGCTATGTGGTAGCTATTAAGGAATAGTGTATCTGTATGTATGTATATCTGTGTTGATATTCTTATGCAGATTCCATAGCAAACATGAATGTGCCAGTTCCAGCTCTAACCATTTGATCATATGTTCAAACTCTATTGTTTGGCTCAGTATTCACCACGACAACAACATCGGCAACAACAACAACAACAACACTGTCATCACCACCACCACCTTCAGTGAAACAAAGCAATATTTATTCCGATCTCGCCAAGTGGGGATCTACAATACTTGGACTTTCTTGTTGGTGGATGGATAATTGATGTTGACCAATGACTCCCTCAGAGAAGCGGATGATCACATCGTCTGCGCAAAAAGGTCAATATCATTCGTGTCATAACAGTCACTTTGTGCATAATAAGCAGTGAATCTCCCTCTTAGATTAAGGTGGAGCATAGTATGTTCCATCATCAGAATACATTAAATCGGACACATTTTTTCTCCCATGTTTTCTAACTTATTTAAATCAATTGGGATCACAAATCTCAAAAGGTTTGAAATTTTTTATCGGGGGGGGGGGGGGGGGGGAATGTGATTTAAATATGAAACCTGATGAAAATGTGATGTTTTGGACTCAAATGTTAGGCTGTCCCATATGTGCTAAACTCTTTTGTATATCGATGCACATATTGAGGGGGAGCGAATGGACAAAAAGGATTTGGCATCGCATGAGATCGTGACTCAGACTTAACCAATGAATTGACGAAACTTAAACTGTCATCAATTGAAAGGATGCGTCTTGGCCGGGTAATAATTTCAAGCTGGTCTAACCAGTGATGTAAGCGTGTCTCGAAAAGGATGTGTCTGAGTAGAGTGTACCGTTTCGAGAAACTTTTGTGGACTTGACCAGGCCGGGTAATAATTTCAAGCTAGTCTAACTAGTGATGTAAGCGTGTCTCGAATCGGTCATGTTCACTGAAAGTGGATCAATTTAAAAAGTGCAAGCTCTACCTAACATGTGTAAATTTATAAAACAATTATTCGAGCACATGTTGAGGGGGAGCAATTTGAAAAATATAAAACTCTCAAAGTAGTAGCAAAATTTGTTTCATAATCATGAACACTTTGAGAGATTTTTCAAAGATTTGGTTAATGGCAATTGTGGAAGAACACCAAAGACCGACCATTTTATTTAATGATTGGAGTTATAAGGATGGTAAGGTTAGGTATAAGTTCCCACGATCCCGCCAGAGCCGGAGGGATCTACCCAGAGACAATCCACTAGTTAGTGTAGAAGTCCTTAGGTATGATGAGAAAAAGAGAAAAGTGTATAAGGGAAGAGTGCTGTAACAAATGGCAATTTCCATTTGTTAAAACAATAATTAATAATCGGAAAATACGTATTTAATTATTTTCCGACTTGTGCAAACGAGAAGTTATCTCGTAATGAATAGTTATTTTTCAAAAATAACAAAAAAAACGTAAAAATGTTGCAAAAACCGCGAATCGAAACCGTACACGAACCACGAAATTACTAAAAACCTCAAAATTTCCAATTCACTAGTAACTTAAATACTGTTACTATTCCTTCAGCCCATAAATACTTGGTCCATCAAATCAACCCAACTAAAAAAATAAATAAAAAATCTTACCAGGCCAGTTTACTGTTCATGGCCCATGCCAAATCTTTATTTAGTTTCTATGTTTCTGTGCTATTGTCGACTAGAACAACATAAATGGTTTTGAGTTTTCTTTTGCGATTTTCACAAACTACTCGCCAAAAAAATTTCACAATATAATTTTTATGTCTTTTAAGAACCCATAGGACCAAGCCTCGTCGAAAAATACGGACATTTGATCACCTAACGAAGCCAAAAGTACTCCTCTAGTCCTCTAAAATATGTGCATTTCCATACTCGATATGATTTTATTCACAAAAACTTGTTATAAATTGTTCATAGTCGATTTTTTTTAACTATAAAATACTCCTCTAAAACTTATCATAACTGTACCAAATATAATATTACCAGTGCATGTGAGTGTGACTTGATTAATATCCCATTTTGTGAGTGTAATAATGAAACCGAAAGCAACCATATGTATATAATATGCAAAAGCTGGATTTGCACATCTCATATCCACTCAATTTACATGCAATAATAATACAAAAGGGGTAAAAGTTAGGTTCTTGTCCCCTAACATTATTATTAAACAAATCTCAATTATTTTCGGTTCATTGATTAAACCGAATGAGACATTTTCTCATCCTCATCCACTCACCATGTTTCTAGCATCATTCACAATGTACAATAAACTCAGTTAGATAAGTCTTCAAAGCCAGAAGCTACAAGTTGATCGGGTTTTAAGTCTTGAAGTCGAAGGAGTCCCTTTTGATTCTATACGTTTTGTATTTGAGCAAGTCTTGCGTTCTGCCCACATTCCAACGTACCATCCTCATTCTCATCCTTTTGTAAGTCTTTTTAAACCATATTTATTACATACTAACGTTGGGATTCAACACATGCACGTTTTTCCTTTTTAGTCGAATGTATAATTTTTACTACATGAATACGTATTCGCTTATGTTTGTACGTATTACCGTATATTCTCATAGCCTAAGGGACTCAATAATCCCCTTGATAACGTGTACATGAATCAGAAAAAGTCAAAACGAAATTAAGTATGAGCAAGGTCAAAACGGGTAGAAATAATAACAAGTGTTTTCTTTTGGAAACCTCGTGTCAACCAGGCCTAAACACAGTTACATAACTTCGAATTTCTACACATGACCTACCAATCTTTTTATACGTTTCGATTGACCACATGGCTGGCTAAAAGTTTTGTGTTTTAAGATTCCCCTCAAACGCTCGTTTTAACCTTCGTAATTAATCAAAATGAATGGCAGTCGCTAGTGTTCAAGTTAAATAAATTTTTCCAGTTTTTTTTTAAATCCGATTGGGCTAAGATATAGGCCCAACAAGACCTTGCGTTCTAACAGCCCACCAGGCCCATACCATATATTTTTGGAATCACAAAAATAGCCCGATTTCAGGCCCAAAAGTATTTTCATGCCCTCGCCTCTAAAAATCTAAACGGGCTCGATTTTACTATTTGTTAAGGCCCATTTGGTTAAATTTTGACCTTCTGGTCAAACTTTTGATTGAATTAAGCTTGAATAAGCTAAAATAAGCTATGGAAATTTTTGTAGAATTTTTTCACAAGTTTTTGTACTATTTGGACTAAAAATGTAATAAAAGTTAACCCGGGGGACTATTTTTGCCAAACCGGCAAAAATAGGGGGTTGACTTATAAAAACAGAATCTTAAGGATGAAAAATGATTTTGAATAAACTTATGAGCTCAGGTTCTCAATTGGAGTAATTAAGGGTTAAAAACGTAACATTTTGTAAAATAAGGACTAACGGTGTAACGTAACCACCGTTAGGGTAAAAAGTGTAGAAACTGTGAAACTTCAAGGGTAAACAGAAAATATTATATTATTTCCATTCAGAATCTTAAATGTTCACAACCTAACCTTAACTTTTATATTATTTTCGTTCGTAAACTATTCTAACGGTCGTTATGTTTAACGAAACTTAACCGTTCAAAGTTTTGTCTCATCCGTTTCGAGACAACGATTATTATGAATTCTGAATCATAACAACAAAATAATATTACTAATAATATTATTTTCGAACTTAATACATTTTAAGCATATCACACGTCATACGATTCCTCATATCGCATTCGTTATTCGTGCTGAGATGAATTCTCAAACTCTATTGTTATTCAGGTTATATTAGAAGCTATTGAATTTACATATCAGTGAATCCACTTTTGTCATTGTAGCTACGGCATCAGGTGAGTTCATAACCCCTACTTTTACTGGTTTTCCAACTGCTTTGGGGGAGAATACATGCTCGTTTTAAATATACTCTTTGACTGTTGATTTGAAACTTGTGAACTGTTTACTCAATATCTGACTATTGAACCATTATTTGAACTGGATTATATGAATGATTGATATGTAACCCCACCCTACTTGAACTTGTTTTGCAACTGGGGTGAGAAACTTGTAAAACTTTTATGGACCAAACTATTGTCTGTGATATTACGTGGATTAGCCTAAGCCTGTTATATCCCTTATGCCCAACTCATGAACCGTTAATCCCTGCTGGGAAGCGCGAATGTTATAAATAGATCTATTGGGAGTAACGTCCCCGTTCGGGTTGACTGGATAGGCAAACGAACGTATACCATGTCGAAACTACAAGTGTCTGGGATAAACACTTGGCGGGCCTTATGTTTAACATGCTTCTAGAGCATGCTCACTGTTATAGCTTCGGTTGCATGAACTTAGTGATAACGTAATAGACTACCATTTTGTGTGCCATTATATTCGTTGTAATGGTCACATGCTTTACTCTTGGCCCATAACTATAAACTTGCTATGAGGTAAACTGAACTTTTATGACATTGTGAGCTACACAATGATCATGAAACTATATTTTGAACTCTCGATGTTTCTACTGCTTTAGCTTAAAACTATGAACTCACCAACCTCGTGTTGACACTTTTTAGCATGTATTTTCAGGTATTAAGCTATATCACACTACTGGAGGCTTTTGGCATGGCATGACACGGTCATAGAAGACTCTGAAACATTTGGGACCACTTGAAATCTTTTATGGGCTTATACTTTCACATTGTTTTTGAAACGTTGTAAACAAATCTCTTTTTAGTATGAAATCTATTTAAATGGTTGAGATAAAAACCATTCTTTATACCTTGTGTTGTGATATCAATTTAGTAGCACCCAAACATGTATGCTTCCGCCAAACACTATTTTTGGGGGTGTTACAAGTGCCGACTGAGATGGAGCTAGTACTGGAACAAACCCAACAAGGTGCTAGTGATGAAGTCTCGGTAAGCACTGAAGGGGTTGAAGAATGAAAAAGAAATGTAAAGATAAAGGGTGAAAAGAAAGAAGCCCTCCTTATACTTTAGGCAGAAACCGGGTCAATACATATGCTGTCAGAATCACTAAGTTGATTGGTGACATTGAAGAAAAAGTATCATGGACCGAGTGATACGCTGCACAACCCTCCCCAACCACTCAAGGCCCCTCAAAGGACTCTTGTTTCATTTGCCACGGAGATCAATACATGTCTATCGTCTCTCTCACTCCAATTTAGATGATATTGAAAAGGTGGCAGTCCTCTCCAGCCTCCGATCACTAAATCAAAACGCACAATTGAGTCTAGATCCACGAGATGCATAATAAGATCTCATAGGAACATATGATACTTCTACACTGGTTATTCAACATTAAGGACACCAGTTGTAAACTTATGAGTCCTACGCAGATCTTAGCAATCTGCCAGAACATTTATGAGAGAATTTATGAATGTAATTCTCAGTGATTGAATGGAAATTCCTGCCAGGGTCAACATCAAACAGCCCTGAAAGCAGGTCACTTAGGTAATTCCTTGTGGATTATGCTTAGTGGCGCGGCAGTTTCAAACGGTCTACAGTCGTGGAGTGATCTCCAGCAACTCACCTAATCGTTGAGCTAATACGGTATATCTTTAAAGCCCTCTGTGGGTTTCTGATTTAGGAACGACCTTGGTAAGGATTAGAGAAAGTTTTCACACTATGCTATTAACAATCTTGATGTCCGAACCAGTAAGTACCAGACATTTTATTGCTAACTGTCGTATGCAAGAACACCTGGCGGTTGTAGCTGATTGCTGTTGCAGTTGTTTGCGGTTGTAGCTGATTGATGTTGCAGCTGATTGCGGTTGTAGCTGATTGTAGAAAAGATGCCAATCCATCACCACATGCTCACACTACATCATCATCATATTCAAAGAAGTCATGATGACCTAAAAGACCTTCAACACTGCTTCTGCAAACTCTGATGCTGAAAATCATGACCCAGAATAGTGTGAGCATGTCAGCTCAAAGTGTACCACATCACATGGAAACATTCTGCTAAAAGATGACTTTTGGACAACGACTTGAAAACATATGTTGGATGATGACCTCAAAGAGTCACCAAAGATCATCCAAGACAGATGAACAGTCATCTAAAGTTCACTGCTGAATGTACAAAGATCAATGACATTGAAGAATCAAAGACTACGAGCTAAGAAGTCAAAGTCATATGAAAGAATGCCAGAATTCAGAATATTATTCCTGGGGTGACCTCCCTTAGGGGGAGATTGTTAGGAATATAAATATTCATGTGAAGACTCGGTCACCCCGAGTATCTATTTAGCATTCAGTTAGCTCGTAGGCTTATTAATATTAGTTTAGTATTATTATTATTAGTTTAGTTATAGAAGTATTTGTGGAGTGGGTCGGGTCTTTACCCTCTGTCAACTCACTCCACAGCCCACTTGGGGCACCATATATTGTATCTATAAATACCCCCTCAATTAGGGAGAGGGTTGGAGCTTTCTCACTCTCTAATCTAATATTCACAATTTTCTCTCCACTTTCTCTCTCTAAAAGTTCCCAACTTCTACTTTTCTTTCTCTTAGATTCGATCCATCTACAAATCTAGTGCTTGTGTTATGAATTCAAGTATCTTACATTAGTCCTTGATATAATGGGTTCCGGTAGTACTAGAAAACAATTAAAAAAATGTCTTATTATGTCAATAAAATAGGTATGAGAGTTGTAGAAGATAACAATAATGTAACATTAAAAAAAAAAAAAAATCATAGAAATTAGTCCATGATATAAATTCTAATAATAACACTAGAATCCCATACTAGATCCCATTTATACTTAATAAATAACCTTCATACTCTGTCAATAAAATAGAGTAGGAGAGGGTAGCAATTAGGGGTGTTAAAAAAACCCTTAAAAACCCATAAACCTTAATGGCTTCGTCCTCATATAAGTCATCATCCACCAAGGGTGATGTTTTAGTTGGTGGAGGGCTTTCATCGAATGTCACGTTGAGTGACTCTTCAACTTTCATTGTTTCCTTATTTATGAAAATGTAAGCTTTACTATCTTGGGAATATCCTAGGAAAACACATTCGTAAGACTTTGGGTCAAACTTGGTGAGATAGTCATTAGTGTTGAGAATGAAGCACTTGTTTCCAAACACTCTAAAATAATCAAAAGTAGGTTTTCTACCTTTCATAATTTCATATGGGGTTTTTCCTAAGATAGGTCTAATTAGAATCCTATTAAGTATGTAAGTTGAGGTGTCCACTGCATTACACTAAGACTTTTTTGGAATTGATTGTTCATTTAACATCATTCTACTCATCTCTTGTAGAGTACGATTTTTCCGCTCAACTACCTCATTTGATTGTGGAGTGTGTGGAGCTGAGAAATTGTGTGTAATACCATTAGCATCACAATATACTCCAAATTTCACTTCATTATCAAATTCCCGACCGTGATCCGTCCTAATGGAAACTATTGAACATCCTAGTTGATTTTGGACTTTCTTACTAAAAACCTCGAATTCCTCAAAGGCTTGTGTCTCATTCTTAAGAAATCTAGTCCAAGTGTACCTAGAGTGGTCATCAACTATTACTAAGGTGTAGTAGTTTCCTCCGTAATTCCATACGGCGGATGGGCCAAATAAGTCCATTTGAAGGAGTTCTAGGCATCTAGAGGTCGAGACCATATTCTTAGCTTTGTGACTAGAATGGGCTTGTTTTGGAATTTACAAGCTTCACAAAAGTGTTGATCAAACTTACTCTTAGATAGATTTCTAACTAGTTCCTTAGACGCCAATGATTGTCTCAAACGCATATTGGCATGACCTAATCACTTATGCCATAGAGTGGAGTTATCATCTATGGTTGCTAAGCATATCCTATCCTGGGGCTTATTTCCCATTTTCATAACAAATAAGCCATTTCTCCTAACTCCTTTGCCTATGGTTTTACCATCCTTAATGATTTCGCTACCCTCTTCAGTGAATATAACTTTACACTTATTATCTACCATTTGACTAATGCTAAGCAAGTTATATCCTAAGTTATCTACATGCTCAACATTTATAATAGTGTGGAAGTTTTGAGTGATTGATCGGTCGAAACCGACTTGTAATTTATTTCCAAGGAAACACAAGTGAAGTATGTATAACCCGGTTCGTTATCCCCGATGAAGGATGAATGAAATTTGTGAGATCGGGTTTGTGAATCGTGCTTGAATATGAGAACGGAAGTATTTTGGAATTGATTTGATTAAGTAACGTACAACTACGGGAAGCAATAAATAGGCTAGAGATATCTTATAACTACGGAAAACATAAATAGGATAAGGGAAACCTATAACGTATAAATCTACAAAACATAAATTATCAAAACGCGAAATAAATAAAAATGTAACTAAAATGTTAACTACGCGAATCTAAAAACGTCAAATTAATGAAATATAAACTCTACGGGTGCAAATATAATTTTCCTAAATCCTAAATGACAAAAGAAAATTTTGAAAAAAAAATTATATTTTTTTGACTTTTATATTTTTTATTATGAATTAAAAACTAAATTAATCTAATTAAATTATTAAAAATACTAAACCTATTTATAAAAATCTGGAAATTTTATCAAAAATACTTTATAACAAATTGAAGCTGGAAAAAATAAAAAGACAAAAACAGCTTAATGAAATAAGCAGTAAATAAGCAAATCAGTGTAATAAGCTTAAAATGAGAAAAAAAAAAGTTAAATAAAAAGTTTTGCAAAGGTTAAATAACTAAAGACCTAGGGCAGATGGTTAAAGGGTTGACTTGCTATCTAGGAGACTGGGGTTCGAATCCCAGTGCATTTTTTTACAAACTTTTTTTTTTTTAAACACTGATTAGCACATGTGAATAAGGTTACAAGTATAACTATAATTAATTCAAAAAGCCAAAAATAAGCTCAAAATGAGTTAGTGTAGGATCCCATGAAAATCCGCTATGATAATCCTCATTAATTAATAATAACCTCGTATTACCAGTTGCCAAAACCCATTTTTACGGGGAAATTAAAATTTTTCTCCTCTTAGTATCATTACCACAATTACGTTTGGGACAATATATATTAAATGACGACCCGTACCTCGGGACTCGGTGATTCACAAAAACTCCATTTACACTAAACTTAGAATACACAAAGTTCACATTATAGTTAAAGCTATTAAATCTATAATTTGATCACATCTAAACCTTCACTAATTACAACACAAATATTAAACATACACAAATTATATTTTCTTTTACTACACTACTCCAAGCTACAAACTAACCGGACCCTTAATATGTCTAAGCCCACCTTACACGTTCCAGCCCATCATCACCATCACACTCACTGTTTTTCCAAGCCCATTTTCGAATTCAGATTTCACTTTGAGAATTATGTAATACTCGACAACTAAATACCCTCCAAAACGACTTGTATACTTTACATTTTCAAACATGACCTAGAGACATTTTTGCCTCGTCTTAATCACCACTCGCCAAGCTTTATTGGTGCCAAATCCTAGACCTAGATGTCAAACATTAATATAGTAGTCTCGTCCCTTTTCCACACCCAAACGAATGAACGAAACAACTACAAACCCCAACCACATGGCACCTTGACTTTCCTCACGAATCCATAACAATATTTGACATAATGAAACGTTTAAGAACTGCTTCGAACAACAGAAGGAGTTTACACTTGCAAAACCCACTTCGCATTATTCTAAAAGTGCAAGTATAAATACCAACCGAACATGAATACAATCCAACAACAAGGGACAAAATCCACCAAACTCCTTAAGATATTTTAGCAAAACATGCCACCTCCCCAACACAAACAGTAGAGGCAAATAATTGAGAGAAACGTGTATACATTTTCTGCTATAAAACTATCCTAACCTACCACCCTCTATACTACCCACTTTCCCCTCTCTTTCACCTTACAAAATACCACCACCTCTGGTCTCGTTGTATAACAGTAGAGTAAACCATAAGTAAAAATATATTAAACCCACTGCCATATTCGTCCTAGTATACCATTCGAACACCACTGACCTTTTTACTACATCTTACCCCACCCTCATCAATACATCGTCCATACCTCCTTTTGATCAGTAAGAAGCTCACAAAGAACCAAGACTACCCCTAGGTTCCCTTCTTGACTTGTTCGAAAGAAAATAAGGTTCACATATATATATATATACGAACGCGTTAAAATCTGCAACGTGCGGGTTCTCCTTGTGATCTAGCTACTCCCACCCGACTCCATACCCACCTAAGAGGTGTTGTAAGTCAACCTAACTTGTGCTAATATATATTTACACGTTTCCACTAAGCACACCCTATCCACTTTCCACGATTTCATACACGTTGATCTATTCATCTTGTTATTTCTTGCACAAACCATACATGCATGCATGCAAACATACATTTCATTTTGTTAACTAGAATAGAACGAAACACAGTAACCTAGTTTGAAATATACACAATGTCGAACTCACTTGGTGGAGTCTTAACAATCACCTCACACCATTCATATACCTTGCATGCTACTGCCTCAACTCTCACATATAAATAAGACCTTAAAACACTTAGAATTACCTCCAAAGTTGTATACCTAAACAGCCAAGTCGCCTATAACTCAAGACCATAACTCATAATTTAACCACATAACCATGTCATATTTTTACACGACCTCGTGAAACTCCTAACAAGCTACACTTTTCATATAAACATAATGTGAGAATAACTGAGATACAACTCTTTAAAACGACCCCAAACATGTCACACAAACCACTTTTGAAAATACTAAAAATACGCCAAGTGTTTTGTTATACGACAGCCCAAGTAGGCTAGAAAGCAACTTCATATCTCGCGATCTAACTTAATGACTATGAGTTGATTTCACACGACCTATTAGACTCCACTACTAACTACATTTTTCGTGTTAATACCTTGTAGAAATAACTAAGATACGACCCTATAAAACAGCAAATGTGAGTCGCAGAAACACTAGTACTATTTCAGAAAAATTAAACCAAAAACCATTTCCAGTGATGGGCTAAACTAAAGCCCACTAAGCCTTTATGTTTAACCGGTCCAACAGGTCCATGGAAAATATTTTTAGAACCACAAAAATAGCCCAAGTTCAGGCCCAAAACTATTTTCACGCCCTCGCCTTTAAAATTCTTAATGGGCCTTAAGTTGATTCGCTACTTGGCCCAATAATACAAAAATAAGCTCTTTTCGGGAATAAGCACTTGAAATAAGCTAAAATGAACTTAATAAAAATACAGAAATTTTCAGAATAATTTTCCCGTTATTTTTATGCAAAAAGGACTAAAAATGTAACGCGATTTAACTAGAAGGACCAAAACTGCCAAACTATGAAACTGATGGACTGAAGCTGTGAAAACAGTTTATAGGGGACTTAAATTGACATATCATTGAACTCCAAGCCTTATGTGGACATATGGACAAGATTTGGACTATTATGGACTTTGGACTTAACCGAGGACTAACGACGTAACGCAATCGCAGTTAGACTAAAAAGTATAAAATCTGAAAAGGACAAGGACCTATTTAATTTCACTTGACATTCTTAGTTTATTTTCATTTTGCACCCTTCATTTCATATGCATGTTTCATTTTAAGTTATGCATTATTTGAGGTTTCGTTATTAGAAATTTAGTAACTTCACTTGCATATTATTTCAGCATATTTTGAGAAAGTAATATTTTGGGTCGATTGAGATAAGAATCAGGATAATATTATAGATATATCATATTTTTAACTTGAGGCATTTTAAGCATATCACACTCATATCACCGATCAAATCGTTAGACGATTTATCCTTTCCACATTCGTTATTAGTAGTAAGTTAGACTCTTAGATTTCCCTTATATTCAGGTTTCGTATCGAAGACGTTTCCGTGATCGTTTCCATAGATTTAATAATTCTATCTTACCAGATACGCTCCAGGTGAGTCGTGGCCCCTACTTTTAATATTTGTTTTTAATAACACTTTTGGGGGAGATACATGCTTTAACTGTTTTAAGTTACTTATATACTTTGAAAACTCTCATGATTTACTCAAAATCATCCACTATGCTATACATGTGCAAATCACCTTTGAGAGGAATATATGTTCGTTATATGTACAAATTGCTTGCTTAGCATAAACACTGAATTTGAAAGATAACAACTTTAAACTACTTGATGTAACATGATACTGAGACTTATTGTATGCATTCATATGACAAATGAATGTAATGTTACTTTATTATGATATTTCTACATTTCACTAGAAATAATTGCCAAGACTAAAATTACGCATAATTCATGCACCCTGAAACCTGTATTGCCTAAGTTTACTTTATTGCCATAAAGTCCCTTGATCATGAGCCATTAATCACTGCGGTGAGCGCGAATATAGTGAACAGCTTCGAAACCTGTTAGAGGCTGACGACCTATCCCACTAAATACTTGGACGGAATGCCTACATGGTTAGTCGTATTTAGTCGCGATGCACTATATTTGAGAAAAATAGGAATTGGCAAGTCACCTATTACATGAGGGCAAAACTTTCGTCATTAATTTGATGAACACTCCGTTTTCCGGTACAATGTTAACGTTTTGCATGTCATGAGGCTTAGGGCAATATAACTTTATGAATATATGAATGTTTCATATATATCCTAGGATACAGCTGTATTTAGAAGACCACCACTTTACACTGATAGATTTCAGACTCTAGATTATTATTTTCACTATGTGTTATGATTATGAATCCTGTACTTGAACTTTAACTGTTATCATATGAGACTTAATCGTGAATTCTACAAAAGACAACCCAAAATGCTTGGTATATCGTTACATTTAAAAGTTGACCCAACACGTCATTTCGAGCGTATAACAACGTAGCTCATCTTCGTTTAGAAACTTGAAACTTATGATCACCTGAGATCATACATGAATCATTAGTGGATTTTTATACAACACAACTTGTTATTTATTTCATGAAGAACTATTATTTATTTCAAAAATCACTATACACCTTTCAAAGAAAGTTATTTTCTATCAAACTCCACGAACTCACCAACCATTGTGTTGACATTTTAAGCATGTATTTATCTCAGGTCCACAATGAGCACGGATGGCACGGAGGAGCACGGATAATTATGAAGGCTATAAATATCATTCGAAAACCTATTTAATAAACTTTGAAACCACGGGGACCTTACTTTGTAAACTCTGATATTCGAATGATAAATCTTTTAAAACGACCAAATTGGTGATCGTTTTCTACTATTCAACTGTTGTGCCATGAAGTAACACCCAAATTAAATTCCGCTGCACATCACGAAATTGGGGGTGTTAAAAATAAGCTCAAAATCAGTTAGGGAGCAGACCAGTAGGCATACATAGGGATCTATGACTAAATAAGGACTAGAAGAAAATAAAATAAGCCATTAAGCTAGCACAGTACTTGAAGAAGTTGAAAAGAAATCTAAAAGCAATCTAGAATCAGCAAAAGAATATAGCAAAAGCAGAAACAATAAGCTATTAAGCAATGAACTGGAAATAAGCTAAGTGAAAACAAAAACTTGCATTTCTGAACTAGACTAACTGGGCAGTATTTTAGAACAGATTTAAGCACTTATATCATAGGGACAAAACATAAAGCTAAAGACAGATAAGATTTACCAACTAGTGAATTTAAATAACTAAAAATTAGACTAAAATGGCTGAATCTCAGCTTATAAATAAGCTGAGAAAAGGATGATGGGACTGAAGTAGTCTAATGTGCAGGGCAGTCTATAGCTATAGAAGCATTTTGCAGACTAAATTTAAGCAACTAGAAAGACTCTAGAATCCCAATAAGCCTAGAATTCTCAAGGCAGAACTATAAGCTATTAAAAAGAACAAAAATCAAAATAGAACCTTAAGCCAATATTCAAAGAATCAGCTATGAAATGGGGTGCAAGCTTTATGCAGACTACATAAAGGTCTGCACAGACCTGAACTAGAGGGAACCAAAGTTCTAAAAGGCTTAAGGAAATATCACTAACTATAAAAAGTCAACTTAAATGACTGATTTGAACTTGTAAACTTCAATAGTGAGACCTAATTACTAATCTCTTAATAATTAGCCAACTATAGCATTTATGAACCTTAAACTAGAACTACCAACTTAACATTTGCAAAACCACTGAAATGAACTCAAATCAACCAACTAACAACTTAAATGAGTCAATTACAGCAGATTCAACTTAGCTAAAATGCACATGAACAGTGGAGACCCAAGTTGACCCGTTTGACTATATGAGCCAAACAACCCTATATTTTGACTGAAATGAGATTGAAACTAGATACCACCCAATTAACCAATGATTCAGACTTTTAAATGATTAAATAACTTAATAAAGAGGATATAAGTAGTTTTCATCTAATATTAAGCACTAATAAGCTAATGAATAGTAAAATGTTGACCAGAGTTGAATTTTTAGACTTTTCGAAATTAAAACTGCTAGACTCTAATACAAGCTTACAAAAAGCTATAAAGAGCTTATATAAGCTTATAGAAATGTAAAGGGAGCTTGTGATAGATTTCTAACAACTAATTGATGCGTGGTTTTGCGACCTTACAATAGGTTTTACCTCTCGAGGGATCTCAAGAGGCTTGCAATCCCCACCAGGCAGTGTACCTGACCGATATAGTATAGTGTAGTGGCAAGTACCGGGGGATTGATCGTTCTATAGGGGAATAGTGTCGTTAGGATTGAAAAACTACTCTAATAGGTCTAAGGGTGAGGGAAGATTCTTTTTGTATTTTTTTATATTTTTATAAAAGCAAGTAAAATCTCGGGTTTGAAGGAGTGGGCGGAATTAGTTGCTAGTCAACTAACCCAAATAACTACAATTGCAAATAAAATAAAATAACTGAAAATAAAAAGGTTGTGGAACTTATATGGAGAGAAATGTGTTTACTTAGATTTCCTTACTCCCTAACTATCTTTTACCGGTTGATTAGTGTGTATTAATTGCGTGGATGACGGGTGTATTCCTTAATACCAATCGTGGGGTGGCGTACGTACTTCCCCAACTCTATAAGCTCCTACTTCACTCCTATGTCGAGCCGGCTAAGAAGCTCCTAACATGGGATCACTAGAATTCGCTCATGCATTAAATACAGCCATAAAAACCTTAGTACGCATTGGTTCATGTTTCTTAAGACGTTCAAGCAAGTTACGGTATAGGAGGTTAGCCAGTTTTCTTAAGCCTAACATCGATAAACAATCATCCAATACAATTAATAACACACCAACAACCAATAATCAATAGTTAGGTTTCATTAGATCTAAGCAAACACAAGATAAATCTAGCCTAGCATGTTAAATAAAAGACAAGAACAAGATATAATCAAACAACACATAGACATATTGAATGATTAATTGATTACTTATCTTCAATTGAACATGGGAGATCCAAGGGTATAAAACCCTTAAAAGTAGCAGGAAAATCGTCTTAGGGTTTCTCCTCACAAAGTTGCACACTAATGACTAAAAATTATGAGAATATATAGAAAATCAGATCTGACGGCGTCACGTTATAGAGCTGACGCCGTCACCTCGCCGCGGTTAGGGTTTCTTGATGGCCTTCTTGACGCCGTCCCCTTTTAATCATCCAAAATCCTCTCTGGCGCGTCAAGGGTTGACGGCGTCACAATGGTGCTTGATGCCGTCACAGGTACTTTTCCAGCCGATTTTGAGACTTTGTCGTTTTCTTCACTTTTATGCTCCAAAAACGTCCAAAATGCTTCCTTTTCCAGATTTCTTCTCCAAAGTACCTAAAATGACAAAAGGAACGATTTAGGGCAATATTTGATCAAATAAATACGATTTAGGGCTTAAATGACCCCCTAAAAGCGGTACACTTTTCGCTTCATCACTAATGAACTTAATACGAATTACCAAAAAGACTTGAACTTGTATTAAACTTGAAATTGGGTACACAACTGAATTAAACTAGAACAATTAACTTGAAAATAACTTGAATTAATGACTGAAAGATTGAGAATACAATTGATGATAATTTGACTAGAACTACGACTATCGATCAAAAACTACTTGCCCAATTGGCTTACAAAAGCTCATTATTTATACTGCTAACAGCTGGGAACTTCTTCGTCTTCGTCTCTGAGTACATTCCTACCGTTGGATTGGTCTCTTTTAATCCCATTCGTTCAACTCACTTTTGGCGGGAAAACATGTGATGGCTGTTAAAGCTTTAACAACGTGCACAGTGCATGTGGGTGAGGGTTAGCACATGGAGGAGCGTGGGGGGTGAGCTGGAAAGGTGAAGGTTGGGCGGTAGTTGTTGCAGGTTGTGCCAGAGGTAGTGGGTGAGTGGGGTGAGTGTATGAGGAAGAAGAAGAAAATAGGCGCGGGTTTTTATTATTAGTCAAAGAGTTTGACTGTAGGTTTGACCTGGTTTTAGTAATAAAAAGGATTGGGCTATGATATTTGGGCTGGTGTTATTTATTGGGTTTTTATTTTGGGTTGGGTTTTGGGTTTAAAATAAATCCAGTAGTAGTAGTTTAGTTAGGATTTAAATTAGATTTAGTGTAAAACTTAGGGACCATTGTTGTAAAATCTGAAACTTCAGGGACCAATTTTGCCATTTTGCAAAATTACTTCCAAGGGCCAAACTTGACAACTTGACATTCTTGAGGGTCCAAAATTGTAAATTCCTTCCCCGACTTCGGCTTCGGCATTTGACTACTTTCCAATCTCGTGCTCGGTTTTGTCTATTTTGTGATCATTTTCGTCTGTTTTCCACATATCCGTATCTGCACATGAATAAACACAAAAACACAATATATTTGGCATATTTGGTTAGTGTTTGGTTTATTTAGCCCGTTTTAATAGGTAAAGGATATGTGTAATTTAACACATATCAAAATCCCCCAGACTACGCTATTGACGTGTCCTCACGCAATGTTATGAACTCACGCTTTTGAAACCAAAAATTTATAACCTCTTTTTACTAACTTTGAAAAGTAGCAAAATATTCAAAAGAGGTTAAAGAAATCAAAAGTTCTAAAAACGCCCCGTTTTTCCATTTTATTCATACTTATTCTATTTTTGTATTTTTCTCTTTTTCTTGTGACGGGATAAAGTTCACCGTCCCTGATTTTTCACAAGTCCCCAAACTAAGCTTAAAAATGAAATCATTGTTATTTACAAGTTAAGATTGCTAACACTACTCATGGAAGTTAATTGTGTGGAACTCTTTGTCCCCCAATTCCTATTTTTCTCTATTTATTTTATTTTTGGTGAGACATGAATTTCTTCATACTCTCGTTTCAATAATTTTTAGTCCGATAAAAGCACTTTAGTTTAGACGCTAAGTAGTTTAAATTCCTTCCTTCGAGAATCGTTACAAATAAAAATGAGGTTCGCATCAAGGTGATTTAAAATAGGGCTTATTATTCTATTTTTGACTTTTTTTTTTTTTTTTTTTTTTTTTATTTTTTATTTTTTTGTCTACCATAGACTATGGAGCTTCACGGGGAAATTCCAAGATCTTAAACCTTTCGGAATAAAGGATCCAAGGGCCGTTACAACGGAGAGTTCCAAGACCTTAACGCCTTTCAGAATTAAGGGTCCAAGGGCCGGTGTAAGAGGGTAGCCAATACCTAAATACCTTCTGGAAGTAAGAATCCAAGGACCGATCTCGAATCCACAACTTAAGTTTTATTTATTTATATTTATTCTTGGTGCCAACATTCCAAATCCCGTGTATCATAAACTAAACGGAACTTTACGGAGAATTCCAAGACTCTAGACATTCCTGAAATGAGGATCCAAGGGTGTTAGATCAAGACCTCACACATTCCTGAATTAGAGATCCAAGGTCCGTTTTATGAACCGTTGCTTATGTCACACGACACTTGGAGTAACCTTGATGTATACCCAACTCTTATAAGCAAGAATTCTTTTAAGAAGGAATAAGAACTAAGTATTGCCAAAACCAAAATACTTTTAATTAGATTATTATTATTATAGGGCGAAACAAGCTGATGGGAACAAAAAGCCACAATTAGCTTCGAAGAGCTCTAAAGAGAACCAATTACTCCATGTTTAGCAATCTAACTTATACACAACTCTATCATTTCTCGTTCTTCGCAAATTTAAAATCTTAAATAATAAGATCCGCGAATGCTTAGCCAAAATAGTTAAGGGAACAAGCTAGGGCTCAACACGCCCGGTTAGGTCAAAAGATTATTCCTACTCTAACCAACGGAAAATCAACAATGTGTCAAAACACTTATGATATTTTTGCAAAAAATTTTAAATTTTCTATTTTTTTTGGATTTTTGGTGGAGAACAGGGTTGCGAGGGTAGATGACACAATGCAAGGTAATATCACCCCCCCCCCCCCCCCAGACTAAAACGAAACATTGTCCCCAATGTTTCAAAGGTAAGGGTCATTCTACGTAAATCTAGGGCCGTTTATGAATTATGCCAAAGATAACGTTAATCGATAAGACAAAGGATATCGGACTTTCGGAACACAAAACCATGAACACGAGATTCTTCACACATCGTCCCAATCCTGCACACAACAACAGAGACGAAACACAAGAACTGGAAGAGATAAAACTCTTCACGTTACTCTTATTAGCACACGGATAAGCATGGGTTGCCTCCCACGAAGCGCTTGTTTATGATCAAGTCTTTAGCTCGACTTGCCCCGAATTCATTTGTTCTTGGGGAAGCATGTGGAAGAGAAAATCTCCATCGGACTTCCATTCAAACGTGTTTGGATAAACATTAAGGTTCTTGAAAGTTCCACTCCGATGAGATACCCACGGTATTCTAATAGTAGAAACTATAAGGGATGATACCGGGGTCAAAGATAGTGTCCTCATTCCCGTAGGAGAAAAGGGAAAGAGAGATCACACCATATGTGAGGAATGGAAGAAAGTTTTTTATAACAATTAAGATCAATTCTTCATCCTCAAAAGCAGATGGTTCAAAAGTCTTGGGAGGGAGGTTCGGGATGAAATCATCAATAAGCAAATACTTATGAGAAAGTACACCTCCCCCCAGACTAAAATCTTTCTCAAGATTGAAATAAAAATGATCAAGTTCCGACTGGGAGAGTTCACCGGAGAACTCTTCGAAGATAACCGGATCATTTTTATCAAAGAGAAATGAATCGTACTCGGGAAGAGAGATATAAGCATGAGAAGTGGTACTGCCACTACTCGTCTCTTCCAAAAGATCGATATCAAAAGAAAAGGCTTCATAAGCCGGGAGAGAAAATCAGAGTGAGAAGTGGGATTGCCACTACTCTCTTCAGCCGTATCAAAGATAAAGCTCTCATAGTCGGGAACAAAATCCTCGAGTTCGAGCTCTGGAAGATCTGACGGCTTATCAAAAACAACTTCCTTCGGGGGGAGGGAAAATAACGGTTCATCAAATATCATTTTTTCTAATAACGGAGCATCTCCCCCCGGATCACCATCGGGCTCAACAATTTTCGGCGAAATTGGAGCATCAAGAAAGAAAACCTCGAGCTCTTCCATAGAGATATAACTTCCCTCAATCGAAGGATGGGAAGAGTCGGAAATGATTGGTGCAGAACAAGGAGTGGGATTTTTAGTTCCATCCACAGAGTCAACAATCTCAATACGATAAACAGATTCCGGAGGTGGGACAAGTGGTGTGCTCTTAGAGCTAGCATTTTCACCACTTCCGTTGTGATCTCCGATTCTTGTTCATCATAATCAAAAGTACTCTTAACTTCCGCAGCACAACTCTCAAACCATTTGCTTGAACCCAGGGTAATGTTCATTGTTTTGAGCTCAACATGTTTGTTTGAAGTACTCTTAACCGTGAATCTTGAAAGCATAGAATCACTTCTTTTGGAAGCAATTACGGGATCAGATTTTTGATTAACCGTAGCAACGTTGCATTTGGCGGTTAGAGATTTAGAGTTCTGATTAATGTTAAACGTGACTTCTTCATTATCAACTCAAATGGTTAATTCTTCGGCGTAAACATCGATGAGAGCACGACTTGTTTTTAAGAAATCCCTCCCTAATATGATTGGAACTCGGGGATCTGCATCAAAGTCTACCACAACGAAATCAGTGGTAGAGTGGAACTTTCCTACTTTTACAATGACATCCTCAGCTATCCCAAGTAGATAAGTTATAGTACGGTCCGCTAGCTCGAGTGTCATGCAAGTAGATGTAAGCTCCGGAAGAGATAATTTCTTCCATACCGAGAGTGGCATAAGGTTAATGCTTGCGCCAAGATCGGCCAAGGCTGAGCATTGAACCATCCCCGAGAAATCACATGGGATTAAAAACTTGCCGGTGTCTCCGAGCTTTTCGGGAAGCTTCTTGAGGAGAAACGCCGAGCACTGCTCGTTAAGAGGGGTCTTTGCCATCTCAGACAACTTATCCTTATTGCTTAGTAAACTTTTGAGTGTAGATGCAAATTTAGGCATAAGGACGAGAGCATCAGCGAAGCTTATGTCAAAGTGCAATTCATTGAAGATTTGAAAGAATTTCTCCATTTGTTGATTGGTTTTATCTCGAAGCTTCTGATCATTAAGCCTCGAAGGATATGGAATCGAAGGCTTAGGATTGGTCTTCGGAACATCGGGTTCCAGAATTTGAGTTTGGACATTTGGAGGTTGGACTTGTGCGGTACTTCGTGGGCTTGAGAAATGCACTGTGCTATTGTTCAGGTGGTCACACATTACACTGACCCCGCTATGCTTGCAGAGGTGAGCTGTGAGTTAGGCGAAGCCATGGTTGGGTTGAACCTCGACAAGAATGTGGAAAGGTATGCTAACCGCTCTGAGTAATCAAGACTAGTTGTGGAAGGGTATAACCTTTTTTATTTGTCAGGTTTTTTTTAGAACGTGCTTTTGAATGAAGTTTATGATGTTTGATTAGGTACACCTGCAATGACATCAAGGGGTCTAGTCGAGAAGGACTTTGAGCAAATTGGAGAGTTCCTTCACCGTGCCATTCAAATCACTTTGGACATCCAGAAGGAGTTCGGAAAATTGTTGAAGGATTTCAACAAGGGTTTGGTAAACAACAAGGAGATTGAACAACTCAAGATTGAACACACAGAAAACTTGTGAGATTGGAAGAATTTTGGATGAGAAAAGATTATGGTTTGATACTGTATAGGTATATGCATAATGGTAGTTTACATGACATTCTACACGAGATACATCCACCTCCACTGTTAGATTGGAACCTACGCTTTAACATAGCTCTTGGAACTGCACATGGTTTGGCATATCTCCATTTTGACTGTGATCCTGCAATAGTTCATCGAGATATCAAACCAATGAATATACTTTTGGATGATGAGTTGGAGCCTCACATCTCAGATTTTGGCATTGCCAAGCTTCTCGATCACTCATCTTCTGCAGAACTTATGGGTGGTACACTTAGGGGGCGATCGGATACATTGCTCCAGGTTATAAACTAAACTAGCTTGTTTGGTTTTGCATTGATTGGGCTGAATATATTCTCATTAAGTATGTACCTATATTGATTATGATGATTTTTATATTCTAATTATTGCAGAAAATGCATTTACATCCACGAAAAGCATGGAGTTTGATGTGTATAGTTATGGGGTTGTGTTACTTGAATTGATAATGAGAAAGAAGGCAGCTGATGATTCATTTACAGATGATGGATTGGACATTGTGAGATGGGTCCGATCAGTTTGGAGTTAAAACCCAAACCGAAAAAACCGAACCGCCACATACTAATATTCATAAAACTAATAAAAAAATGTATACATGTTATTTTAGATACAAGTAATCACCAAAGTCCAAAAACTAAGAGATTAGATATTTGTAACAGTGTTTATTTAGCTAACATTATAATAAATTTGTAAATTTAGTTTTCTTTAATTCATATATGTTCACACATCTCATCTTTATATACAAGGTACGTAATCTTATTATTTTATGACAAACTATGCAACTTACATTTTAGGATTTCTTGATTTAGGTTTTGGATGTTCAAAAAATATGCATATTCGGATATCCGAAAAATGGATCAAAATTTATTAAAAGGTTGGGTTTTATAAAATGTCAGTTTTGGAACTCATATAAAAGTTTTCCGAAAATTATAAATATTTGGATATTCGGATATATAAAACTATTATCCAAAATTTTGGATATCCGAATTTAAAGAACTTAGCTAAAATAATTAGTCTAAGATAAAACCATCAACTAAAATTTCGGATATCCGAAAATCAAAAAAAACCAAAAAACGAAACGCAAAAAACCAAAAACCAAACCGAACATTTGGTGCGGGGTTTGTTTTAAAAAAAACTTAAAACCGAATTTTCGTTTCGGGGTTTGGTTTTAGCCAAAAACCGCCCCAAACCGCCTCATGTTCACCCCTAATACATAGCATTAACTATTTGTACATATTGCATATTAATTTGCATTTTCGTCAAAACATAAAAATTTAATATATTTTTAATATTTTTAATACCGAGAAGCGAGGCAACGACATACAAAATGAAACCTCGTTATATATACCAATAATGGTAATAGTGTTTTAATTTTTGGACTAGTAAATTTGTTAATTTGTATCTAAAAATGGTTTTTATTTGCAATGTTTTCAAGACTTACCTTCATTAAAAAAAAAAAAAAAAAAAGCTTTTAATTTCATTATTTCGAAGCATAGTATTTTATCACATACTCCATAACAACAAGGGTCGCACATACATTCGTTCGAAGAAGAGCATCTTTTGGTGATCTTTGAGGATATGGGTTATTTTTGTCATTTCTGTAACTTCGACATCATTCGTTGGAGCCAACTTTCGAGCCTTGACTTCTGGTATTGGACTAGCAAACATACCACAAGAATTGAGCACCAATATGACTAATAACGCGATTTTGAACAAAGCATTCACCATATCTCCCGAAAATTCATCAAAATTATCATAAAATATCAAACCATGTACTGAGAAGAATGATAATCAATATATGTTGAGGGCTATAAAACAACTTTTCACCTTAGCTTTGACTTGTGAATTAATCGCTTTGCTCTTTTTGAGTTTCTCTATTCTTTTCTCAATTTGCATTTTTTGTACGATAGTCAGTTCAGTTCCATCAGTTCATCTTATAAAGCTTGTTGTTGAAGAAACACTTTACTTACTGATACGGTGTCGGTGAGTAAAGTATACGAGCTACAAACAACTCCAGTATCACTGAGAATTGACAAATGTCTCAGTGTGTAACACCCCAAAAATCGGGTTCAGCGGAAGCATACATGTCACTGGGGCGCTACTCAATTGGTATCACAACAAAAGGTACAAAGAACGATTTTACCTTAACCGTTTAGAATAAAATTTCATTATCAAAACCTTAAGTTTACATCATTTTAAAATATAGTGCGGAAGTAAGGCCCAAAACGATTAAAGAGGTCCCAAATAAATATATCAGAGTCATCTATGACCATGCCCCTTGCCAAGCGCCTCCAGAGATAAGCTATAGTCTTAAACCTGAAAATACATGCTAAAAGGGTCAGCTTACGCTGGTGAGTTCATAGGTTTTAGTATAAAATGTAAAGCATTCAGATAACGATTTCCTAGCACAGGCATTGTAAATCCACTCAGTCCCAAGTCCCGCCCATACAAGACTTGCAACCTGTGTGTTTACAACCCACTGCCAAATAAGGTTTGGTTTAGGTAAACAAAGTAGTATGTGGACCAAGATAAGGGATTTGCTACACTGGACTAAGTTCGATAAAAACCACGAGTTCCAATAATACTTCCAAAACCAAATCATTCCAAAACCAATCATTCCAATATCAATCATTCCCATATCATAACGAGATCTTAAGTAGGGCCCTAAGCGACTCTAGCCAGATAACATGTTATAGCAAGGGATTGCTACCCTGATCTAGGCCGTAAGCAGATATTTATTCTTAGCTAGGCATTATGGTTATAGCAAGGGATTGCTACCCTAGACTAAGTCAACATCTACCGCAAGTTTAATCCTTAGCCAGTCAACGAGTTATAGCAATCCAAAACGACGGTTAGGTCCATTCAAATTAGTTTAAAATGTTTTCACGTATGAATGCCAGATATATCACGTAATGCCATCAAATAACCAGATAAATCACGTAATGCCATTAAATAGCCAGATCAAATATATCAACCAAATAATCAAAATAGAGCAAATAGTTCACGCATATTCCAGGAAATCAGTCATGAGTTTAGTTAAAAACGAGCATGTATTCTCCCCCGAAAATAGTTAGAAAAACCGGTAAAAGTAGGGGCCATGAACTCACCTTAGTCACAGCAATGCAAGATCACGACTGACACGACTGGCATCGAGGAGCAAAACACAACGGTCTCAAGACATATGGCACGACAGTACACGGAGGTATAAGCATGTCGGTACACAATGGTCTAGGATCGGCACAACCTAATACGTATACGATTATCTCAAAACACGTCTCGCAAAATAATAAAGTATATAAAAGACAATGTGTCGTAGTTTTCGTGGATTTCTCAGTTTTCAAAACTTATCAAAAAGCTTAGTTTCAACGTTTCGTGTGGTGTGGTAAGAAGACATAGACTCGACATACAACTCACACCAAAGAGGAATAGAAATCGACCTAGTCGAGAGAATACTGAAGAGAACTCAAACCAAGGAAGACAACTCTAGTAGTTTACGACAAACAAACATCTCAAATAAAATAACTCAGTTTGTACGTTTCGGAATTTACCCAATATCCCAAATAACTTGTATAAAACATAATCGTTTTATAATAAAATAAGTTTAACTAATGAAATTAGTTTTTTCTCAAGTCATTGAGACTTGGATTAACCAAACCTGAAATTACATATTTAACAAGTTTATGTCTCGTTATTATCCTCGTAAATATTAGTTTTGGTTTTATTGAAGATTTTGTGTCCGTTTCGTGTTTAATATATTAAGTTCGTTTTGAAGTTATGGTTATGTATAGAAAGTTTAGAATTTGCATGATCAGTTAGATCGTTGCAAGGAATTGGCTTAAAAAGCATGAGAATGAGAACATGTATATGTTGTGAATTGGTTTTGGATAGTAACAGACGAGAGATTTCGGGGACGAAATCTAAATAAGGGGCTAGAATTGAAATACCCGTTTCCCGGATACTTGTACCCCACCCTAGACGAAAATGGATAAAGGCCTTACGTAATTGGCCAGTCAACAAATGTTGCGTTGTGGTCAAACCCGACAGTCAAAATGATAGTCAAAGAATGTGTTATAAAGTTAATGTGATCAATATAGAAAGAATGAAACTTGAGGGGCTATTATTGCCAATGGGCTAAAGTGCTTTCCTACATATGAAGTAATACTTAGAATAGCCTGGAACACAATGCGTATTCATTTGGAGTCGGTTCTACAGGAGTGAAAGGGAGGGAAATATCACTGTTTCATCTATTGAGCTATACCAAGCAATCTTCAAGTGTTCCAATTCATTAAGAGCTCTTAATTTGGTTAATCCCAAATCAAGTAAGTAACTTTAATCATGTTGAAGTAATGATTTATGAATTAGGGTTCATGTACTCTAATTAAGGGATATTGGGTAAAGATGTTTATAAGCTAATTAAAGATGTTACATGATTATGGAATAAGTTGTATTGAAAATAAGATAATAATCTTAAGGAATAATTATCATATGATCAATATATGATGATATGATAACTAGAAGTGTTAAGAAGTGAGCTAAGTTGTGGTAACCATTGTTATAGTTATAATGTATTGTGTTATGTGTTAAGTGTTTGTATGATGTTACGATTTAGGGTGTTTATGAGGATGATGATGTTGATGATGATGATGATATTGGCTTGATGTGCTTAGCTTGGAGCTAAGGTAAGTAGAATGATGATAACATATGCTATATGGATTTCTAACATATATGTGTTATGAATGTTTATGTAAAGTAATATGGATTTGAGATATGCCTAAGTCATGTTATGAATATGGCCTATGTGATAAGTTGATGTTATGTATTAGATGAGAGGTGGAATAGTAAGCCATGAAGTAAGTGTTTAATGTATATGATACTTATGTGTTGATTGAAGTATAGTTGTATGTTATGATCGTTTTACTTACTAAGTCTTTGTGCTTATGATTTAGTTGTCTAACCGTTTTGTAGGTTGACATGTTTATATGGATGGCTAGGAATCATGGAATAAGGATTTGGATATGCGAGAATGAAGGTAATATGTGTTTAGGAGCTTAGGTAGAATATCGAGCTCATGTGTAAAGTTTGTACCCCCGTTGGTCTTTTATTGGTTGGTATAGTGTAGCCGTGTGGAAAACGGTATGTTAAGGTTGTCCTATCGATTTGGTGGTCAACCGATGGGTCAAAGTATGTTTTAAGTGTTTAGGGTCAAAGTTAAGGGGGTTGTTTGGCAAAAGTGTAAATATACCCATTTTGGGTTGTGAACGGGTCATGGGTTTATGGAACATGTTTAATATGTTAAAGTAATGATGTTGGCCAAGTTTGGTGGGCAAATGAATTGGTATAGATGGTTTGTAGTGTAAATGGGTCAAAATGGGTTTAATGCATAACTTGTCAAATTGTAAAAATCATATCTTTTAAACCGTAATTCGTCACGGGTCTTGTCACCCGTTGTTTTAAAGGTAATTGAGTCTAGTTTCATTTAAAAATAGACTCATGGTCTGAATGTTTATGAATTTCTGTTAGCTTGTAAAAGAGTAACAGAAGGTCAATTTTAGTTCACGCTTTTTACACGTAAAGTTTTAAATTTTTGGTCTAAGCGGGCACGGGGTGTTACATCATATACATATTTTCATGAACATTATATATTTTCACCATTCATCCAAAAAAAAATCATATCGAGTTATATTATACATAAGGCCATTATAGTTCTGATGTCAACACACCCGGATTTTGCTGCAACATTTAATATAACACAATGAAAGTCACATAAACATAAAAACAGAAAGACCTCCACAACGAAATACCAAAACAAAATTAGTTTGACCCATTTATGACTGGCGTGGGTCAAATAAAGACCATAGCTGTTCAATTTCAATGCCAACCTTTGCTGCCATTCCAGTACAACTAAACGACCAACTATAATAATTGAGCAACTGCTTGTATTTCGAAACATTAGCCATCTCTCCTAGATACTGGGTTACGGAATGATTATCATATCTTGTTGTACCTGATCCATGGGATTTCTCTTTCAAGGAATTGAGTGAAACGACGCCTTTTTTGAATGACGGTTACTATTCTTGGGTAGCTGAAGAATAGGATGACTGAGAAGTGCCAAATCCCTGTCATTTTTTTGAATATTCACATCTGACATGTACCAAAGTGACATGAAACATGCCATATGATAGCAACCTAAATTTGAAGAATATTTGTTAAATACTAAATAAACCTGATACGGTAACAAAATATTTGTTAAATTCGCCATTGTTTCTAACCACGACACCATTTCTTGTGCCACCTTGATCTTTCCCATTTACTGATCTTCTAAACACCATTAACTTCTCTTTCAAAGAGAGGATTGCTGAAAAAACATTTAAAAAAATATAAACTAATGGTAACAAATAAGCGAGTTCCAGAAAATTATAAGTGACATTTTTATAAAAATTACTTTGAAGAATTACTTTTTGTTGCATCACCTACGATACTCACGGTTATATCAAAAGAGATAAGTTAAACAACAAAACAATATTGTTGACGTATTACTTAATAAATCCGAGTGACAGAGAAAAAAAGTTATAGTACATGTTACAAAATATTCTAGATCACTAATCCAATCCAACCACTTTGGTTAAAATTTTATACAATTGAGGAACTGGCATAAAACTTACGGAACATGCACAAGGGTACAATTTTGAAAAAACTTATAGTTAGTCTCACATCATTAAAGAAGTGCTATGCAACATCCAGCGCAGAACCCACAAGTGTGCCATCGATAAGGAGCTCATTTCATGCGTAATCATCTAACATATGGCTGCTACTGATATTTACCAAAAATGCCAATGTACCAACGATGAATACGTGTCTAGTTAGATCAAACAAAAGGTATGTTCTTTATGAAAAGTTAATGATTCGCATAATCACTATTCTTCTTGCGTGACTTTTATTGGATTGTTTCAAGATGTCAATAGATCAAGTGGTGAACTCACTAAAGTCGTTACTAAGACTTTTAGATTGAAATTACTAAATTAGTAGGCTCAAAAGGCTGCAATTCTGCTTATTTTGTTCAAGTGGCTACTGTTTGGAGGGTGAATATGCAAGTTAAAGGGAAGAAAAACTAGAACTATTGCTGCTTTCTTTTTGTTACACGCCTGCTATTTATTCTTCTGTTATTGAATGTTCCAAAAGTGGCTATAGTTTTTATTTTGGATTTTAACTTGTCAAGTATGTCTGTTTGGTAGCAACTTATAAAATAAACTAAAGTACGAATTTTCCTTTATCTGTTGAACTTTCTCAGTTTCCTTAAGGGGGTTGTTCTTTTGAAACCTGATGTGTTTGTAACAACATCCTTTGACTATATTGTATTCATTTGATTTATGTAATTATAGACAAATCGCATGTATTCCTTTGAGAATGGGTCAAAATAGGTTGTACGGGTCAAACAAAATTAATGTTGAAACTAATAATATTCTAGAAACCAAACAGGCATAGCAGAAAACTGGAAATGAGTCAAAATGAGCTGGAGGGATACCTGATATTGAATACGATTTTTATCACACTACCACCATAGTAAACCACACAGAAGTGCGACTGGAACAACCTGAGCGATCTTGAGAAATTCAAAAGATTCATGTCGCCTTTCTTTCAGACGTCTTCTCAGCAAAATCATGATTTTTTTGCATCCAATTCGTGCTTCATATATCAGACTTCTTGTGATCGATAACACCCCTGAGTTGAGTTCCAGCGTCTAGTGTCTCAGCTTTCAGATTTTCATCAAGATTCGACTTATAAGCCAAAAACAAATGTTGTTTGACTGCACTCTTGTGAACCTGACTTGAATTATTTGATACTACCCCTATTTTATAATTGTAGGAAATTCACAAAATTAGTTATTATATATGCTAGTAGATTATCAAACACAAAACACAAGTAAATACATATCATTCGAAAGATCTAGCAAGAAATCTACAGGATTCATTGCAACTGATGGCGAATTCTGTTAAACATTAAGTAGCACGAAGTACGAAAAATTGGCAGTTCATACAATTGCCTTGAGTTTTGCACATAATGTGTTAGGTTTGCCTTTGCATACTCTCCAAGCCAGTTCATGATATTACACGCACCCTCACACATTTTCCATTAAAAAGCTAAAGAATCTGTAACCAAGCTATAAATAAAACATTATTATCGTGTCCTCTGCAATCAACCCTATTCAATTAAACTTGGATTACGTAACATACAAAACCAAATTGAATCCTTATACAACACCACTGACCTCATATTAGAAGCGTACACAGCAGCCCATGTGCAACCTGTAGGGCTGAACGTTTGAGAAATTCTATTTATTGTAACTTAAAATTACAATATTCGATAATAATTTTTAAAGCTCAATACCTGAAAACCCCATAGCAGTATCACTTACTTTTCTTCTTTTTTCATAATAGTAGAACCAACATGTTTGCTCTTCATTTCTAGCAGAAATTGACCTGTTCGATGGATATAAACAGACACAACTTTCCAGTGAAGATCACATGCATTTAATGTCATAGCATTTCTCTCAAAAACACAACAATGATAAACCTGCTATGTGCGCTTAGAAGTTTGGAACTGACCCATTTTTGCCCAATTTGCACAGCAAAGGAGTTGATATAACCTACTATGTGCGCGTAGAAGTTTGGAACTGACCCGTTTTTGCCCAATTTGCACAGCAAAGGAGTTGATATAACCTGCTATGTGCGCGTTGAAGTTTGGAACAGACCCGTTTATTGCTATTATATAATTTTTGTTAGAAAGAGTGACTATTTACCGTTGCCAAACCCATAGTGAGATCAGCAATGAAGGTGTCTTCTATTTCTCCACTGTGACACAAATCAAGTCCTTAATGATGCAAAGATTATGCAAGAACAAATATGGAGATACTATTTACGTTTATTGACTTTATTATCCCTATGATAACTGGCTATAACACCCCAACCAGCTTGTTTGGACATCTTCACAGCTTCAATGCTCTCAGTCACATATCCAATTTGGTTAACCTAAGATTAAACAACAAAATGGGAATAATTTAATTATGGCTTTTGCAATAACCTCAGATTCTGGTATGACCCGGTTTCTGTTCCTAAGTTTATCGGAGGACTATTTTTTTTCACCATTTTCACAAACTTTTCTTTTTAATTCTTCAACCCCTACTTTCTCCTTTCATCACTTTACTCATTTTTTCAATCATACCTAAGGACTTCTAATTCTAATCTATTAGAATTGTCCTTGGGTAGATCCTTCCGGCTCTGGCGGATCATAGGACATAAACCTAACTATAATCACCTTATTACTCCATGAATATCCTAGGTTCATCGATCACATGCCATAAAACCTTTTGTAAAAATCTCTCAAAATGTTTATAATTATAAAACATATTTTGTTAACACTTTGAGAGTTTTGCATTTTCTGAAATACTCCCCCTTCACATGTTCTCATAAGTTTTAAGATAGAGTTACACATGTTGGGTAGAGTTTTCACTTTTGAATTGATCGATTTTCTGTGAACATAATCGATTCGAGACACGTTTACATCACTAGTTAGACTAGCTAGAAATTATTACCCGTCCTGTTTAAGTTCAAAGAAAGTCTCTCAAGACGGTACATTCTATTTAGACAAGTCATATTCGAGACATGCTTACATCACTGGTTAGACCAGCTTGAAGTTATTACCTGTCTAGGACAAGTCTTTTTGGTTACTGACAATTAAGCTTCGTCAATTCGTTGGTTACATCTGAGTCGAGCTCTTTTGAGATTCAACAAAGATCAAAAAACATTTTTGATCACATTTTAATTACGTCTTCTCCCCCTAAAAAATAACATATCCGTGATATTTTTGATATCAACTGATTAAATACACCAAGTGACTAATTCTATTGTGTGTATTATTGTTAGCGTGGCATCAGTCACTTGGTACACACAATAGGAAGATTAGATAGTTTGGTGTATTTGATAGGATCATTTAGTACACACTATAAGATGATTAGGGGAGTTGGTGCAGGGCCGTCCCGTGAAATTTAGAGGTCCTGTGCCATAACATTAACTACACGACATTCCCCTTTCGCAACAACTCTTATTTTTAGATAAGGTCGAAAACAATTAAAATCAGTAAAAAACTTTTAACAATTGCAAGTTATACATAACTTTAAAAACAATAATTTCGGTAAAAGTTATATGTTAATTCTATGGAAGTCTTTGAAAATCTACTAGCCAATTAGTAAGTTCCGAAAAATGTATTTTGAGTGAGTTTTGAACATTTTATAGTAATGTTTTAAAAACAAGGGTTGAAACTGTCAAATTTGTAAATATTTACATCTTTTTGGTACCTAAACAATAAATATAAGATAAGTGTGTACATGTTATAAACTTAAGGGGAAAAGATGTAGATAACTCAAAATAGTCATCTTCTTCGGCCTCTCAAAGACACATACCACTAACCACTGTAACCCTGCTTGTTTTTCTTACTACCTTATAATATGTGAACTTATTATCAATTAGTTTTTCATTCATGAAGACATTGTTATCAATTTTATGCTCGAAACCTATTAAAATCAATCACTATGTCAGTTATCATTGGGCCTTGAAAAAATGGAGGCCCTGACACTTAGGTTTGGTTGCGAAGCAATCATATTATTAATTCGGACCTTATAGTGGGGAGTTGGTGAAGATACAACTGTAAGGGATGATTTATGGATTGGAATATTAATTTGGTTGGAGAAACTTTTTGTGCACTCGCAGAACAACCGGTAACATTTTCATAAGGTAAAATGACCATTTTACCATTTGACTTTTAAATTTGACTTTGAGCTCGACTTTTTGACTATTTGACTTTTGTCGTAACGTTGAAGCAATTACTGTAACCGGTAGTTAACCAGTAATATTCCAAGTTAAATAATGCACTCTACTTCGAATTATTACTCTCTGAATGTTTTCATTCACCTCTGTCCAATTTAAGAAAAAATATCTCGCAAAACATGAAAACCGCACTCAACGCGTACCGGTACAACCGTAACTCAATAAATGATTTATTGTGATTATTATATTATTTTCGGGAACTCGATCGTTATCGAGCCTAAATAAACCCGGAACATCAAACTTGCAAAAATTACATTTTTGGTCCATGTGGTAATAATTACCCCTCTAGTTTCTACAACTTTACACTTTGGTTTTTAAAGTTTCAAGTATAAAAGGAATAGGATTAGGGTTATCTCTCATTTGATAACCTAGCCACTCTCTCTCTGCTTTCACCGCTATCACCTCATCAAGACACAAGGAGGATCACCAATTAAAACTAGTGTTTGTGTGGTTATTTTAATTACGGATCGGGTCAAAACCCGCTAAGTTAAATTGTTGATTTGAGTTCTCAAGGGTACTGCAGCTGTTTTCCAGTTAACGCTACTCGTCACATGGTGGCACATTGGGAATGACTTATTATTGCGTTTATAACATAACTAGCAAAGACAAATTATGAAATTTTTGAGGGCTAGGACGAAATCATATAATGAGGCCTTTTTAGAAGGAATGTTGTATATAAAATGTTACCGTTTTTAAGATATAATGCAATTAGCTATCTGAACGTTCTATCATATTTATCATTTAATATATTTTCTCATCTAAATATTTTATTTTTCATGAAAAATATGTTTACACATGCGTATAATTATTAATGGGACAAATTTTGGGGCCCTAAAAATTTTGGAGCCCTGATTAGCACTATTTCCTAAAATGCTTTTTTTAAGCAACTTCTTTTTTTTTTTTTTTTTTTTTTTTTTTTTTTTTTTTTATTTTTTTTTTTATTTTTCAAAAATAGAAACGATAAGCAATCCTAAACACCCCTTTTACAACATGAAGAGCCATCAAACATTTAAATTTGTAAGATTATGAGCTTATACTAACTTGTTTGTTTACTTATTGTTTTAGAAGGTAGAAAGAAGATATGGATGCTGACATCGATCATTATTTGGTCCTTGGATTGCCATCTGGCGAGCAAGGATCCAGACTTACAGAAAAAGAAATAACAAAAGCGTACCGCTCAAAGGCTTTCGAATTGCATCCGGACAAGAACCCCGATGACCAAAATGCACGTGCCAATTTTCAAAACCTGCAGACGTCATATCAGATTCTTATGGATGGAAAGGGTAGGAAACGTTTTGATGATCTGCTTCGAGCAAAACAGCAGAAACTTCAACGCGAATTGCAACGTGACTCAAAGCGTATGAGAATGACGTCTGATCTTGACGAAAGAGAGCGGGCGGCTTCTTTTGATACGACTGCTAAAGCTAGAAGTGAAGAGGAGATTATTGCTAGGAAATTTAAAGAAGAAGTTGATAGAATCCGTAAAGAAGAAGTTGATAGAATCCGTAAAATGCGTGCCAATAAAATGAATTGTAATTCAGCTGAAGCGTCTACGCCTTTGAAGAAGGAATCTGTAAGTGGTGAAAGGAGTAGTGCCGGTGGACGTGCTAATAAAGAAGCATTTGGTGAGGTCAAATATGTGGTTATTAAGACTAAAAAGAAAAAGGATTACCGGTTATCGTCATGGCTACTAAAGAAGCAGCTGTAAGTTTTTAGTAAATATAATTTGAGTCATGCTATATCAAATAGCTTCTCGAGTTGTGTTTACCACGGGTTTTGTTTTATTGCAGGTTGCTGCGACCAGAGCTGTGTGTGGAGATTTTTCGAATCCATTGCTAGTTGCAGCTTTCCCAACAGCACCAGAGCCTGTGAAATCTGAAGGCCCGCTCGTGAATGAAGAACTTGTTGGTGATAGATTTAAGGCATTTGAAGATTCAGTCCTGCAAAAGCTTCAAAAGGTATGACTTGCGCTTGAATCTCTTTATTCTTGTTAGTTATAAGTTATAACTAACCTTTTTTCTATAGCTTAAGTATAGGCAGAAATGTCCTAGTGAGTTACTCGTACTTTATGGTGTTTAGTTGTCATGAAAAAGAGTTTTAATTGAGTGTTCCTATCAACTAAACCTTGAAATTCGCATAATTTTACTAGATAGTAATAACAAATCTAGGTTGTTGTGTTCTATTCTTTTGTTTTCTAACAATATTGTGCACCAATAATAGAAAGTTTTTTGCATGTAACAAAATATTGTCTAATGCACTGACAAATTTGTATGTGGTATTTGTATGGTATCATGTACCACATGAGATATGTTGGTGCGTGTAGGGAATAGAAATCTGCAATGGTGGGGGCATGAGAGGATGTTCCGTGATTTTCATGATGAACCATAAAGGGGTACATGTATTTGTTAGAGAGACCAATATCTTTTGGACCTATTTAACATGCTATCACTCAAAATGTTTTATTGGTACATTCATTATCCATTGTGTTTATGCATATAGAGCTAGGTTACAAAAGTTCCTTGAGGTGCACGTGTGATTATTTTTGCTTTTAGTGCTTAATGGCTGATTAGTTATATTAGAAGCTTAGTCTAGCTCGCAAGTCGGGGTCAAGTCGTAAGTTTCTGCATAAATCATAATTTTTTAGATTGACTGAAGTATCATGTTAGTGCTATTAAACTTATTCCCACGCTTATTACAACAACAACGATACCCAATCTCGCCGGAGTGGGGAATGGGGGAGGCAGGATGTAGACTGTCAGACCCATACCCTATGGTAAAGGGACTACTGAGGTTATTGAAGTTGCAATCTTGTTCTGCTAAAAGACTTCCCATAGAAGTTGCAAAGACATTATTGGGATGCTGGCAGGATTTGTACAATGCAATTGTTATATAGAGAATAGCAACCTTCAACTTAAGCAAGCCATAAGAATGAAGAAAACAGAATATATCTATAGACTTGAACGTCCTAAGTTCAACCTTTCTCGCTAGTGGTAGTTAGATCAGTAAAACCCATTTGGACCAGGGGCGGATTTTCCCCCCCTTCCTTATGGGTTTAGGGTTTTTGGTTGGGGGGGGGGGGAGATGGGATGGGATGAATTAGATTTTATAATGTGCAGGAGCACTAACTAGGTATCTGTGTTAAGAACTAACCAGGTAGTTGTATTAATAAAATAGTTGGTTTGAATACACATATACTCTTTGTTAACACACACATATACTAGACAGAAAACATGAAGCAAATAATATTAGGACATTCTAAGTGGAAGATAAACTAACTAATAAAAGGAGTATATGACTATGGGCTAAAACTCCATATAGATGGGCTGGTTGGGGGTGCCAAGCAACGGCTAGTCCTCCCACTAGCTTCGCGCTGCCTCGGGGTAAGCAGAGTTATTGCATATGTGTGCATGCTTGCGTTAGCTACACAATCGGGGCGACGCTTACAAGTTTTAGGTATACCTTTGGGCATTGATGAGCATTTAAGCTGGACATCGTGATAATCTGTATGTGTCTGACTTCAAATTAAAGGCTCCCTTTTTATAATAACCCTTGCCTTTTTTGGCATCACGTTGTTAACAATATAGAACAATCAATAATGCAGGATTAGTGATTTTAGATAAAAACTACCTTCAGGGTTTGCTGCAGATCTTTGGCATTAGATCTAATTTCTGCAACCGCCAATATATGTGAAAAATTATTTTTATTCCGTGCTTTCTTGATGATAGACATTAAGAGAGTTAAAAAGATAGAAGTATAATAAGCCGTCGCTAATAAGAATGTAAAAGCGTCGTCAGCTTGATATTGAACTTGTGCAATATGGTCCTCAAATTGTTATTTAGTTTGGAGTATTATGATACAAACCCATCACATACTAGGTCGTATCCAGCCACAAGCTAGGTGTAACTCCAAAAAGCTAGCTCAAAGGAGGAGGAGACACTTGGATTTTATAAACCACCAACCAATCCCATACTTTGCTGATGTGGGATCGTAACAATGATTGGTTGGTGGTTTATAAAGTCTAGGTATCCCCTCCTCCTTTGAGCTAGCTTTTTGGAGTGAGTTCTACACCTAGCTTGTGGCTTGATACGACCTAGTATGTGATGGGTCCGTATCATATTATGTTTCCATTCTTTGTGGGCCCCATGCCCCCATCTTTATTTACACTGATAAAGTCCTTAATCGTTTTAACAATGTAACAGAAATGTATTGTCTCTTGCAACTCAGTGTTCTATTGTTTTGGGTGCTCACAAGTTAAAAAAAAAAAAAAGACACGGGTAAAGACTAAAATTGAGTGAAACTATTTGGATTAGTTTCTCTCAAGTTCTAATTAGCATTAGCGTAGGGTTTGTATTGTTTAAGGGATTAGTAATGAAGGTATGTGGATGGGATTGATTGAATATGTTTGTTAAGGATGGGTTTGACAAAACCCAAGAAGAGGGGGATTTCACCATACTTGGCAGAAAAGGGTGGATTCTCAAGTTACGAACACATGCCGTTGTTCTGTTAAAATTTCTATGTTAGATTCATGATGTCCCTTAATAACTTTCTTCTTCCATTGTGTTGCTTATGTCTTCTAAGTATAAACAATATGGGTATGCCTTTGTATTTTCTCATGTTGCTGTTGCTTCTAGTAATTTTTAATAGGGATAATTACTAATATAATGCGTTTGCTTATCCGACCCGATCTCAGAAAATTCTGATATTAGACCAAAATCCTGGGCATCTCAACCCATACGATGACAAGTGTCCTCCAGTTGCCCAAAAAATGCACAAGTTGCCAAAAAAATACACACTTGTCACTTGCAGAAAAGTGACACTTGTCAGTTGCCAAAAAATCTGGTCTAATATCAGAATTTTCTGAGATCGGGGCGGATAAGCAAACGCATTGGACAACTTAGGCATTGTACTAATTATCCCTTTTTAATATTTAGGATTTAGGGGTTATTCAAATGTAGATCTCGTATTAGTGTTGGATATTTTGTTTATCTCGGGTCTAATGTTTATGTAATGGCCTAATGTATATAAAGTCAACTTGACCATGGTACTTAAATGGAAGTTTTGTTACCTTCTACACATGCAGCGTTACGTTTTTTAATGTACGGCGAGAAACTTTTTTGGTGTGCAA
Organism: Artemisia tridentata subsp. tridentata; assembly: GCA_021014915.2. Lineage (NCBI taxonomy): Eukaryota > Viridiplantae > Streptophyta > Magnoliopsida > Asterales > Asteraceae > Artemisia > Artemisia tridentata. The sequence goes on from CP139509.1 coordinate 14,544,710, forward strand.
AGATTCATATCTTATTATTTAAACCCGCTGTCAAACCAATAATGGTATTAAAATGCTATACCTAACTTTCCAGATTACATAACAAAGCTACCATAGCATTTGTAATTATACTAATTCATTTTTTTTAACGTCTTTTGCAGGCTGCTCAGTATCTTTAAAGGTTCCAGGCACCACCACAGAGAGTTGATGATATGCAAGTCACAGGGCGTATTGACCAACAACTTAGGTTCATGAGAGTACATAGACTCGTGACTGGTGTTTCTCACCATCTCTGTTGGTAATACCGGTTAAATTTACCAAGACTTTCACTTAAAACCCATTTCTTCTTGTAACCATTATATCCTTTTATGTAGAATACAAACATAACTGACTTAATCGGTCGTTAGAATTCTTGTGCAGTTTTTGGAATTGAAGAGAAAGAATGGTACAAAGTAGTGTATGTCTGACATTTAGTTCTCTTTGTTGCTGTTGCTGTTGTGTGACATATAAAACCGTGACTATAATTATGGCGAATGTTGATTGCTATAGATATTGCTAAAAACAACTTGTAGCAATATTTCTTCATTTTATTTTTCAAACTTATTTACTGCAGACTGGCCTATTTATGTATTTTACTTTGAAATGCAGAAAGAGACTTTGTTAAAAATGACACCTAACTAATATAGTAATCTTCAAAACAAATTGTTAGATTAGTTAATTCCCATGTGATTATGCTTGTTCCTTTATTTTATTAGCTAAAGAACAATATGACAAGGTAATCAGGATTAAACAAAGTATATGAGAAAAATCTAACACTTGAGACTTTTATCTGTTCAATACTTATTAAGTTATTTAGCGCCCATCTCCTTTGACCCCTTTGTTCCCTTGCACGATCTATATTTAATAGCTTAATGTGGCCGATAAGTGTTCATCGAAGTCAGGTCAACAAGCTTATCACCAATCAAGCGTTCTATCATGGCGTCCTCCACTGGTATCCAGGTCGAGTCCATCTTCCGTCCACCTACGTTCAAGCCTCCTAGTGCAGCCAACACTTTGCTCCTCGCATGCGCAGGTGTTAGTTATTTTTTTTTTTCATATTTAATGACGTTGAAATCGTGTTTGTATGTAGGTCAACCTCGTGAAAGATATATGGCATCATATCTGAAGCTGCAGTCGTGCATTTTATGAACCAATCGTGGTGTTTGAGCAACGGTAATGGAGTCGGTAATTGGGAAGAATGGTGTTTCTCAAGAAGCGAAACAAAGTTTGGCATAAAGAGTTCCAGAACTTTTGAACTAAGCAAATTGGTTCATAAAATGCAAAAATAAGGATCTTAAGATAAAAATTGCAGAATTTTTTACATGTATGAAAGGCTGCTTGATCTCATATCAAATAATACTAGTATTATTTTGTTTGAACTTGTTATGGTTTCGTATACATACATTTCGAATTGTAAGTACATTAGAACACGATAACGCTAGGAACATACATGTATTATTATACTTTACATTTGTGTGAACAATGACGCAACAAGATTGAACTACAAACAAGATCAATATATAGACACAAGTGACACAACAATTCACATACGAGAAATGATAGAGGACCTAAACTTAGGCCTAATTTTAGACCTAAAACCAAGTGACATCATCTTGATGGCCGCAGACAGGGACCCACTTATTTTACAACCAATCAAGATAATGCCTAACGAAAATCATCATGATTCCCTGTCAAAGTGATTCCTGTCTAAAATAAGGGGCCGTTTGGTTTTTTGCTAGGAATCACAATGGGTATCGAATTTGGTATGAGGTAGAATGACAATAGATATGAAAAAGTGTATCATTACAATTGTTTATGTTTGGATGATAAAATATGGTATGAAAAGTGTATAAATATTTGAATTTTGTAGTAGAAAAGAGAGGGACGCACGGAATGGATGTCATAGATATCAAATTGGTAGATAATGAATCTATGACTATGATATACTCATTTTATTACTGGGCCCACAAAACAAACACCTTTAATGACTTTCAAAGTCATAGTCTTATTCCCATACACCCAACCAAACGGGCCATAACTGAGTCCCTGTCTGCTTGTTTTTACGCCTACAATTAGGCCTAAGTTTAGGTCCATATATCAATTTATTTTTATTTTTATTTTATTTTATTTATTATATTTTTTAATAAGTTACCTATTTATCAAATCAAATTTATACATGCAGAACATATTTATCAAAGTCACACTTTGTCTAATACCCCTTACTTGTAGACACCAGGAGAGAAAGCAAAGGACATACACATCGGCAAGCGTATGTTTGTGTGTTAATAGTGGTTAGTAATAAGGATGAATCGTAATCAAGAAATATTGTTGGACCAATAAATTAATAAGAACAATGATGTGACGTCATACATGGGTAAACAATCTTAAGTTATGTTTATTAACACAAACTTTTCCTTTACATCGAAAAATACATTTAATTCTCATTACGTATACAGTAAAACCTCTATAAATTAATAGTGTTGGGACCGTGATATTTTATTAATTTAGCGAGATATTATTATATCGATAAATTAATAATCTAAAGAGATTTTACGTATGACATTTAAACTTCCAAGTCCGATATATTAGTTACGATTTATACTAGTTAGAGATGAAACTATATTAGAAAAGAGCTTCCAATTAACATTTTATGAAGAGAAAAGTCCAAAATACATCCCTGTGGTATGCAAAAAGACCGATTTACATCATTTTTCTTTTTTTTGGAACAAAATCATCCCTCCGTTAGTAACCTTGGAACAAATACATCCCTCTGGACTAACGATGCAAAATTTTGCCCGTTAAGTGCCTCACGTGTTAGTCACGTGAGGGGTATTTAGGTCTTTTTTACTTGTCCCATGTATAACCCACGCCTCTTTTTAGTGGGAAAATCATTTCCCCCACCTCGTTTTCCCTCTAAAACCCACAGAAACACAAAAAAAAAATTTTCAAACCCCCAAATCCAATTCCAGTGTTCAACATATGATTAACAACAATGATGGTTGTGGAATGGACAATTCGCGACTATGATGATCCTGTGGATGAACAACAAGCATATAGTAAGTTTAATTTCACTTATAACCACATAATCTTTTAAAGATCGAAACCCTAATTTTGTTTATGTTACTTGCTAATAACAGGTACAAGACAAAACTTTTTCTCATTGAAGATTCATCATGGTGGTTTTTTCACTGAACCCCCAGGTAGAACCTACACAAATGGGAAACATAATTATGTAGACTTTATAGATGTGGACTTATTTTCTGTGATTGAGTTAAATGACATGGTTAAAAAGTTAGGTTACCAGGGTAAAGGTTGTAAGATGTTCTATCATTGGAGAGTACCTAACATTGACTTAGATCATGGATTACAAGCACTAGGTGGTGATATGGATGTGCTTAACCTAGTTGGGTATGCTGATAAGGTGAAACTGATTGATGTGTATATTGAGCATGAGACTACAGTCCTAGATACTTATTTGAAATCACCATTTACATCACCACACTGTGATGTTTTATTAAACAATCTGTGAGAAGTCTTTAATAGACAGTTGTTGGATGGGAGAGATGCTCCAATTTTGACAGCACTAGAATTCATTAGGGAATACTTGATGAAAAGGATAGTTAATGTTCAAAAAGTCATAGCAAAGAGTCAAGGACCTTTAACACCAGCTGCAACAAAATTGTTTGATGCAATAAAGCATGATGCCACTTTCTACACGGTAAACTGTTATCTTTATAATGGTTACTAAATTTGTAATGTATTGCTTATTAATTCAACTGTTATGGTATAATGCTAGGTTCTTTTTGGTGGTGATACAAAGTACCAAGTTAGTGGCCCATGGCAAGACCAGTGTGTGGTTGATGTCCAAGATAAGACCTGCAGCTGTAGAAAATGGGAGCTCACTGGAATGCCTTGTAAACATGCAGTTGCAGTCATCAATAACATGGCTGCAAACAGTTCTGAAATTGGGTTGCCAGAGACATGGGTGCATAGATGCTATTGGCTCACAACTTGGAAGAAGCAGTACGCTCACACCATCAAACCTTGCACTGGAAGACCATTGTGGAAGAAACATCCTAGCCCATACATTATCATTCCCCTAAAGGTTCGCAAACAGATTGGAAGGCCACCAAAAAAGAGGAGAAAGACTGCAGATGAGATATCAACCCAAAGGATGTCTAAAAATGGTAAGTTGTCTAGGATTGGGAAAACAGTGACATGCCTTAAATGCCACATCACAGGACACAACAAAAAAACATGTAAGATGAAGGTTGTTGGATCACAAGCTACTTCTTTTGCTGGATCACAGAGTTCAAATATTGCTGGAACACAATGTTCAGGTGTTGGTGGATCTCAAACTTCTGCAAAAGCTAAAAAAGTATCAAAGGGAAAAGCCAAAATCTGAATTAGGTGTTAGTTAATGTCTTTTGAGATCAATGTTTAAGTCTTTTGGTTATGATTAGACTGTATGAAGGTTAAGATCAGTGTTTGTCTTTTGAAACTCTTTATGCCTCACTGTTTGGATCAATGTTTATGGTACAATATTTATGATCAATGTTTATGTCTTTCTTGTTAATCAATGTTGTTGGTTTGTTTCCCATGTGCAAAAATGCTTTATTCATGCACTCTATGACTATGGATGTAGTCTTTTATCAAGCATCTGTGTTTATCTTTTTCTTTTTTTGCAGCTATCATGCTATCAAACATCTGTTTGCAGCTATCATGCTATCAAACAGATATCTCTGTTTTTCTTTTTCTTTTTTTGCAGCTATCAAGCATCTGTGTTTACCACATTGTTTGCAGCTAACATTTCACACCATCTAACACCCTATTCTTTTTTTGCAGCTAACATTTCACACCTTCTAACACCCTATTGATCAATCAATCTAATTCAACCCATTGAAAGTCAACCACATTGTTTGCACTTGTACCAATTTAACCCATTTCAACCTTAACACAGTGAATTCACAAAAAAACCATACATATTTTATTGATAACAACAAACATTACATTAGTACATTTCACTTCATTTCAACATCAAATACATAACAAAGAACAACCAACTTAATCCTAACATGATCTTGAATCTTCTAGCTTTTGAAGCATTTTCCCTTGCTATTGCAGCAGTTTCCCTAGCTGCTTCTTGAAGCCGATTCATGTTGTTTAATAATCCAGGAATAATCTTGACGGATCTTGCACACATTGGAGGATCAACCCAGTCTTGAAACCCATCATTAGGTTCCTTACAACAAACAATTATAAATAATTAAAAAACAGTTAAACTTACACATCCACTTTCAAATTCAACAAAGTGTTCACGACTTACAGGTTTTGGACAACAATAAAATCGTCTTCCAGGGTTGGCTGGTCTCCATGTAGTTCGAATAACAGTTGGTAGCCCACATCTACAAATCATAGTGTGGGACATGCTTAGGGTTACCTGATTTTGGTTAGGGTTTTTTTTGAATTGGGGAAGAATGTTGGAATTAGGTTTATGAATTTGGGATTAGGGTTTTTATTTGATTTGGGGAAGAATGAATCCACTAAAAAGAGGCGTGGGTTATACATGGGACAAGTAAAAAAGACCTAAATACCCCTCACGTGACTAACACGTGAGGCACTTAACGGGCAAAATTTTGCATTGTTAGTCCAGAGGGATGTATTTGTTCCAAGGTTACTAACGGAGGGATGATTTTGTTAAAAAAAAAAAAAAAAAAAAGGATGTAAATCGGTCTTTTTGCATACCACAAGGATGTATTTTGGACTTTTCTCTTTTATGAATTCACGTTCACAAATTAATTGAATTTGTTAAGTTCATTGTTTTTTAATAAATAAAAAGTTAGTTTCGTTGGAACAAGTTTCAATTACGTATTACCTTATTTGAATTAATTGAATTTGTACAAGTTCCAATTACGCAAAACCTTTATTATATATATATGGAATGTTTTAGTAATTATTAATTTATAGTTTCGTTGGGATCAATATATATACGTTGGGATCAATTACGATTGAGGTTCAAATTTATAATGGTCCCAAGTTGGGACCAGACAAATTATTAATTTTATTGAGGTTATTAATTTATAGAGGTTTTACTGTAGTTACAAGTTATTATAATTAAATGTAAATTTGAATTTAATAATCTTCGACTTTAGGGCATCCACTATGTTAAACCTTTGTAAATTAAAGGTTTATAATTTAACCATGTCATTAACTCATAAACCTTTTGGTTATATAAACCTATTTCCACTACACATAAACTTTTTAAAACTTTATAAACATCACATAAAACTCAAATGCATTAAATTGTGAAGAAATTCAAGATTTTAGACCTTTTGATGTCATGCAAGCATGAAATAGATTTTCACTATGGTAGATAAAAGTTTAGACATCTTCATCATTTTATAAACATTTTTGTAAATTATCATAGTGGATGCTCTTACTTTTATATAAAACTTAAAGTGTGCCCTCGGGGCACATATTAGAAAATCTCGCATCTTATTAGGTTGATTTTAAAATTTGAAATTTTTTTTTTTTTTTAAGTTTTTTTCTTTGATTTTTTTTTTTTTATAAATTTCCCAAATTTTTGAATTTATTTTTTTTTTTTTTTTTTTTTTTTTTTTTTTTTTTTTTTTTTTTTTTTTTTTTTTTTTTTTTCATTTGTTCATTTACAAAATTTAGTTGGAAAAAATTTTTGAATCAAGGGTTTTTTTTGGGTTAGTTTAACTTTCAATAGGTTGCACTGTTGACTTATAGAAACATGGTTTCAATTTTGTAGCCAAATGGCCCAAATAAAACATGATTTTATATTCATTTTTATAAGGGTAAAACTGGTTATAATGCACATTTTGACTCCGTTATAAAAGGCTTTTGACAATCTTCATTTTTTTTCACGGTATTACTTTTTTTTAAACATTTCCCACCCCGAAAACAATTTAGGTGTGTAAACCCCCCGAAATCGAGTCGAACTTTTGCAGGGCTGGCTTGACATATTATTTGGGGCTCAAGCTCAACTCGATAGCTCGAAAAGACTTCATAAAAAAAGTGGGGGAGCTCAATCAAAATGCTCGGTTTTATATATAATATGTGTTTTTTAAAATTATAATTGAAATTAACAGAGATTTAATTTTGCCCGAATTAGTCAAAAGTTCGATAAAAAATAATTACACTCAATGTTTCAATTTTAATTTTTTAAAAAAATTTTTTACATAAAAACAAGGGGGAAAAACCCCCTATTTTTAAAGCAAAATTATCTTTTTCTTTTAAAGCTTGGGGCCTTTTAATTTTGTAATTATTTTTTAAACTTTAAAAAAAAAAAAATTAAAAATTAAAAAATAAATTTTTACAAGGGTTTTGTTTTTGGTTTTTTTTAAGGGTTTAAAAGGTTTAAAAAATAGTTAGGTTTAACCAAAAATATATAAAATTCTATTTCTTAAAAGAAAAAAATGTTTATTAATTTTTCCTTTAAACTGTGGATTAAGAAAAAAAAATTTGGTTTTTGTTTTTTTTTTAAGGAATTTTTTTTTAAAATAAAAAGACTTTTTACCCAAGAAATTAAAAAATAATTTAATTTTTTTGGAATGTTAAATTAAAAAAAAAATTGATTATATTATTTGCATTTTTTCCCACATCGGTGGATTAGAGAAAAAAAACTTGTTTACATCATTAAATGCTCCATAGCATTTTTTTTATTTAATTTAAAAGGGTTTATAAATAGGTAAAGGGGGACATTTCATTTTATTATTTTTTAATAATTCCCGTTTTTTTTATAAATCTTAATTTTTGGACTTTTTTTTTCTACATGTTTTCAAATGGTCATGTGCATACATGTTTTTTTTATACATAAACATTTTTTTTTAAATCTAAAGGTGCATACATGTTTTCTTTTTTTCAAATGGGTAAAGGGGTCCCATACATTTTTTTTAGCTAACAATTTTTTTTTTTTTAATCAACATACCAATATTTTACCTAAGATCATTAGTTTTTTTTTGAAAGTTTGAAACACAAATTAAAGAAAATAAATCATTATAAAAAAAAACAAGATTTATATATTAAATGTTACATTTCACTTTATTAAAAGTACAAAAACACATGCAATAATCATATATCTTCAAAAGTCGCAAATTATCTTCATGTATATTCCTGTTCATCCACTTCTCGGTCTTAAATGATATTTATCATCTTCATCAATCAATCTAAAACAAGCATTGCACGAAAACAATTTAAAACCCCAAACAAATAACTTTCAAACACATGTGCACCATTTCACTAATTTTAAATTAACAAAGGATAAATTAACAAATGTCAAATGTTGGATGACCAAAATAGATGCACAAAACAATCAAAGTTACATAAAACCAAAACACATGCATGTTTTTAACATAAAACATATATGTTTTTCATTAGTTATACACCCCTGTTTTGAAATAAAATAAACACCCATATTTTAAACTAAGATATGAGATTTTCTCTATTAAACATAACATATTTTTTAAAACATATCCAAGAAAACATCACCATTTATCTTAAATAAGAATCGAAAACACAAAGATAAACAAGATCTCGGTTATTTTCAAGTGTTAACGAGATCTTTACAAATGCAACACAGATTTCTAATGTCAAACAAAGATAAACAAAAAAATATAAAAAATTAAAATTTTACAATAGACCAACAATGAACGCAAACCCATAACAACATGTATCAACAACAAGATTACGACATGAATTTAAAAGCTTTAACAAACATAAAAACGATTTCCCCACAAATGAAAACGAATTTAAAGCTTAGAAAACTCACAGAATTTGTACACATCGGATGGAGACGAAAAGAAATAACTAAAATTGCAACAATCAACAAACAAATTATGAACATTCAATTTACTTAAATTTATTAGTTTGGTTGCTAGTTAATTTTAGAACGTGGTAGGCCGGGTGTTTATTATTATTTTTTTTATTTTTTTTTTTTTTTCAGAGATGGAAAAAACGGGGTTTTAGGGACGCCGAACAAAGAACCCATACAAATCAGTTAACATCAGACTGTTGTAGGGGGGAACTTTGGCGATTTTAAGTGTGCAAAGCAACGTGAGGTGGTTTGAAGGGGAAAGGATGACGGCCTAAAATTTTAGAAACCAGGTTCCAAGAATTAATAGAATTAGGGGTTTTGTAAGAACCGAAGAGAAAAAGTAAAGATAATTTAAAAGAACAAAAACCGCAATTTAGTTTTCATTTTTAAACCCCAAAAAAGCCCTTTTTTTTTTAATAATGAACATTTTTTTTTACATTAAATTTAAATAAAGACACAACCCTCATCCTTTTATTAAAGAACTAATGGTTTAAAGGGGGTTCTCCAGTTTTCGCACTTAAGATTTGAAAAAAAAGTTACAAATATATTGACCATATAATTTTTTTGCAAAAATTGTGATAATTGACTTGACAAAAAAAATGCCACTGGGATTAACAATTGACAGTTGGCAAAAAAAAAAGCCCCTGGGATTAAAAAAAGCCACGTTTAGCAAGTAGCCAAAATTTAACACTCCTTTCACACCCCTTTTCCGTTTTTCTAATTCATTAAAAATTTCCCATATTTACTCAATCACGTTTAAAAACCACGTAACCCCCACAAATCAACTTTTTTTTGATAATTA